>CM077158.1:94428088-94826336 GCA_039583875.1 Platanthera guangdongensis | reverse complement strand
CCTGGGCGTGACCTCCCTTGTCTCGACGATTTTCGATTAGTGTGACGTTAAGCTCGACGAATGGGGTACACGCCCCGTGACACGGGCGTGTCACGGGCCGTGTCCGCGAGTGTCGACTGTCGAGTGTCGAGTGTCGAGTGTTGAGTGTCGAGTGTCGGGTGTCGAGAGAGGGGACACGGAATATGACACGGGCGTGTCACAGGGCGTGTCCAGCTGTGTCGAGTGTTGACACTTTGTGTCGACAAGGTGTCGAGACACGGGCTACACGCCCTAGGTCACGGGCGTGACCGACCCGTCACGGGCTTGTACCCGGCCGTGTACCGTGTGGATAAACTTGGATTTTGCCGACTTTCTGCGCCGCTTGAGGTACATGCCCTGTGTCACGGGCGTGACATAGGGCGTGACCGGCCCGAAAATCGACTTTTTCCAGTTTTTTTGTGTCGTTGATTTCCTTGATTCTGCATCTAACGGTGCAGCTCTGTTCTGGAGGAAATAAGGCCGAAACAGAGAATTGTTCTTCTCATTTCACCTTCTCTTCATCTTCTTCTTCATTCTCAAAGAGAAAGCAAGGGAGCAAGGTTCAAGAAAGGCAAGGAAAGAAAGGAGCAGCCGTCGCGGCATCGTCTCGGTTCAGGCAAGCGGTGTTCTTCACCCTTGCCAATCTTCTTTCTTGATTTGGATTGTGCCAACTTAGCTAGTTTTTCTCTTTCAAATTTCCTAGCTTATTCTTCTTGTTTTGAGTTCTTCCTCACTAGCTTTATGATTATGCTTTTGAAGTTTCTATGCTCCATGACTATGATTTTCATGCTTAGTGTTAGTTAGCATGTCCATGTTAGATTGCTTCATGTCGTTTATCTTGTTCATGTGATTCATGTAGCTCTATTTATTCATGTTCATATAGTCTTTTTCTTGCCTAATCATGTGATTTGTTCTTGTTTCTCATCATATAATTCATGTGGATCATAGCTTAATTCAATTGCTATCAACTTGTCATCATGCGTGAGAACGATGAAAGGAACGTGTTTAGCTTGGGTTATGGAGGGTTTTGCGAGGCGAATTGTGAACCATGGCAGGAGCGTTTGTGTGAGAATTCGGCAAGGGGTGGTGTGGTTTTAGTCTTGGTGGCCACCGGGTTTTGGTTTATGAGACCATTTTGGCCCCGATTTGGGCTGGTTTTGATTGGTGCGTTCCACTTTAGGGCCACCACCGAAAGACCCTTGTGGAATTGAACTTAACCGCTGCTTATGTTTCACGAGTTTGGTTGTTTCTTGTTCGTAAGATGCTGAGTTTGGGCATGTGTATTGCCCTTTTTTCTCCTGCGGGTGGAGCAGGACTTGTTGAACTTGTACGCACTTGGTGTGTTTTACATTTTAGAATTTACAGTGTTTAACACTTGGTTTTCACCTGTTCTTTTTATTCAGTACATGGCTACGGGGTCGGTAAGCCCCTTCTTTATTGATTATGAAATTCATGTTTTTTTTTGTATAGCTTGGTTGATTGCTGAGGTATTCTTTCTTGAATGCCTCAGGTGCAGGTTGTAGCCGGTTGAGCGGCTAGGTTTGTTGGAGGCGTTTCTTGGGAACTAGCCGAGCATACTTAGCGAGGTAGTTCTTTTCTTTGTTGTACAGACATACATGTGCCCCAATGGGTTCGTGTCAGCTTGTTGGCGCCCATTGGTGGTTTACTTTACTTGTGATGTATGAATAATAGACTGCTATGTGACTCATTTGGATGATGTCTGTTTGCTCTTGGGAAGGACTTATGGTAGGTTGCAATAGGTATTTTCTAAGGTACACCAAACCGATTATTGTATATCATGCATACATGTTTTGATCAACTAAGACGTATTTTCCAAATGACGTAAACAAAGAGGATTTCTTATATTAGTATCACTATAGACTGCATATAGGAGCTCATCATAAATAAACAAAGTATTTCCGCCGCGTACAAATCAGTTGTTGATACCTAAGGCCGAGGGATACGGCCATTCAATCTAAAGGTTTTCTTACATTTCACTGTTGAATTTCAACTCATAAAGTAAGCATCAAGAGTTGCCTGAGCGTGTGCAGTTATCCCCTGCACGACGTGACATCATAACCCGTAGTTCCTCTTGCTCTGATACGATGTACTCATTGAGGAAATGCGGGTTGTGACAGTTGGTATCAGAGCCAGGTTTGCTTGACAATTGGTCGGGCAAACTTTCTTTTTTTGGTTGTAAGCATCATATCATACACACACCGAGGTGCCATCAGTATGTCTTGGCCGACGCACGCACACTACACTCATGGAATGACAAGAAGTATACAGGGCATATTATGTAGTATGGGATGCATAATATGTGGTTGTATATGGATCCACCATAGGGGCAACATGTGCAGGTTATGTAGTATGGGATGCATAACCTTACCACATGGATGCGACTAGCACGTTTTCTTTTCTTCGTTGCATGCAATGCTATGTAGTATGGGATGCATAGCATTGTGATGCATACGACCGCTCATGGCATGCATTAAGGCCTTTTCTAGAATGCATCGCACAGCACGCATAACATAACATTGCATGAGCACAACGTGCCAAGCTAAAGATGTACATGATGACACCTGTACCCTCATGGTTTTGGGTCAAAGAAAGTCATGCATTCATCGGTTAGGCACAAGTTAGTGGGATGACGGTGAGTCATCTTTCGGTTAGGCATACCATCATTCTCAAACTCCCAGAGCAAGTTAGCAGTTGATGTTCATATTTCTCTATGTATGCTCTGTACATAGCCGTTGTGTGTTTTGTTGGGTTTGTGTTTGACAAGAGTGAACGTGTTTATAGGATGTCGAAGCGTCCAGTGACAAGGCAAACTCCCCAATCCGAGGGCGAGTCTTCGGGCGCACAGAATAATGCCCTGATGGATAGTCTTCGCCAAAGTAATGAGACTTTGACGAGGCAGGTGCAGGAAGTGCAGTCCCAGCTCCAAGCTATGTCATCAGCGATGTCGGGGCTGGCACCAAGAGGGCAAGAGACTGTCAGAGGCCCCACGATTTCTACTCCTTCAGTGGCAGTGATACCCCCAGTTGTGGTTCCTCCTGCGATGACTTTCATCTCGCAGTTTCAGCGACTTGGACCACCGATTTATGATGGCAAAACGGACTTTGTGATCTTAGATGATTGGGTGATCACGTGGAAGAAATGTTTGGTTATGCTGGCATTACTGAGGATCAGAAGGTGATGCTTGCCGCCTATCAACTCAAAGGGTTGGCAAAAGGTTGGTGGCTGCGAGAAAAGAAAGGCCTAGGGGCGGGCTGTTCGTGGGAAGCGTTCAAAGACATGTTACGGCGCAAGTTTCTGCCATCAGTTGAAAGGGACCGCCTCATGAATGATTTCTTGTACTTGAAGCAAAGGAAACTCACAGTGAGTGAGTATGAAATTGAGTTTAGCAAGTTAAGTCGGTTCGCTCCGAGCTTGGTGATGACGGAAGCTGACCGCGTAAAGAGATTTCTTAGCGGACTCCGCAGCGACGTGCAGCAGTTCGCAAGTGCTTATGGAGCGACGAGTTACACTACTGTGGTGGAGGCTGCTTTGAAGGTTGAAGCGATCGAAAATGCAAAACAAAGAGGGCAGCAGATGAGGCAGGGCAAGAGACAGCTGGTGGGAGAGAAAATGTCCCACGAGTCAGACGTAAAGAAGAAGAAGGAAATATGTAGTTTCTGTGGCCGAGCCGGTCACCCGTTTGAGAAATGTTTCAAGCGGTTGGGGATGCAAAAGAAGGAGCAGGTGCACGCCATTTAGGGTGCACCAACCAGGGACTTGGAGTGTACATTTTGTGGGACAAGAGGTCATGATGTGAGCCGCTGCTGGGCTAAAGACAAGGTGTGCTTCCAGTGTGGCAGACAAGGACATCTTCGTGCAAGGTGCCCGCAGATCCAACCTGTTTTGCAACCCGCACCACTCCAGGCTTTGCCTCCGCCTCCGCATGTAGTCAAAGGCAAAGGGAAGTTGAATGTGGTCTCTTCAGAGGAAGCGCAGGCGTCACCTCAGGTTATCTCAGGTTCGATTCATTCCTCTAGTTCCTGTTTTGTTCCTGCCTTTTACGTGTAGTTCTTAGCATATATACCCTTATAGGAAACTTTAAGGTAAAGAATCATTGGGCGTGTGTTCTTTTTGATTCTGGCGCGACCCATTCATTTGTGGCTCGAACCTTTCTGGAGCGGTATCATCTGACACCAGATCGAGTGGGGAATGCCTTTTTGGTGAAATTCCCTTCCGGTGCTTTTGTGGTGGCAGACTGGGGTCTTATTGATTGTCCCATTTTGTTGGGCGATTTCTTAGCAAAGGTTGATGTCAAAGTGATCGATTTGGAGGATTTTGACGTCATTCTGGGTATGGACTGGTTATCCCGCTATGACGCCGTCATCCAGTGCAAAGGGAAGCGCTTGGATTTTATGAAAGACAATGGTCAGCCGGGAAGTGTTTATGGTGATTCATGCCAGGATACTCCAGGGATTTCGGCGGTATGTGTTCGGACGTTGTTTGTTTCCGACTGTTTTGCTTGTCTAGTCTCAGTTGTGGGGACTAGTGTTGTTTTACCGCGTTTGGAGGAGATTCCTGTTGTGCGTGAATTCCCAGATGTTTTTCCTACTGATCTTCCTGGTCTTCCCCCTGATCGTGATGTCGAGTTTGTTATTGATTTGGAACCGGGTACGCAGCCTATTGCGAAAGCGCCGTACAAAATGGCCCCGCGTGAGCTATCAAAGTTGCGCCTCCAGTTGGATGACTTATTGGAAAAAGGGTTTATCAGGCCGAGTTCATCACCTTGGGGTGCACCGGTGTTATTTGTAAAGAAGAAAGATGGGTCGATGCGACTTTGCATCGATTACCGGGAATTGAACAAGGTAACGATTAAAAACAAGTACCCACTGCCAATAATTGATGATTTGTTTGATCAACTGCGTGGCAGTTCAGTATTTTCGAAGATTGATCTCCGTTCGGGCTATCATCAGCTCAAGGTCCGTAAGTCTGATATTCCGCGGACTGCATTTCGATCAAGACATGGTCATTTTGAATTTCTGGTGATGTCATTTGGTTTGACCAACGCACCATCAGCTTTCATGGATATGATGAACCGGGTGTTCAAGGACTACTTGGATAAGTTTGTGGTGGTTTTTATTGATGACGTTCTTGTCTACTCCCGCAGTGCTGAGGAGCGTGAACAGCATCTGCGTTTAGTATTGGCCACTTTGCGAGACCAACGGTTATTCGCCAAACTAAGCAAATGCGAGTTTTGGTTGCCTCAAGTTGCTTTTCTGGGTCATGTCATTAATCAACATGGAATTTCCGTGGATCCCGAAAAGATTGCTGCAGTCATGGAATGGAGAAGACCGGAGACACCCAAGGAGATTCGAAGCTTCTTGGGATTGGCCGGCTATTATCGCAGATTTGTCGAAGGTTTTGCGACGTTGGCCGCACCTTTGACTCGCTTAACCCAAAATAATGTGGCGTTTGAGTGGAATGACAAGTGTGAGGCCTCATTCCTGGAACTCAAGAACCGGTTATGTACCGCTCCTGTGTTGATCTTGCCGACAGAAGGAAAAGATTTTGAAGTGTTTGTGGATGCATCGCACGTTGGACTTGGATGTGTTTTAATGCAAGACAAAAAGGTGATTGCGTATGGGCCTCGGCAATTGAAAAGTCATGAAAAGAATTACCCAACGCATGATTTGGAGTTCGCAGCGGTGATCTTTGCGTTGAAGTTGTGGAGACACTTACTGTATGGTGCACAGTGTAAAATCTTTACAGATCATAAAAGTTTAAAGTATGTCTTCACGCAAAAAGAACTGAATCTACGCCAACGGCGATGGCTTGAATATGTAGCTGATTATGATGTGGACATTCAGTATCATCCGGGGAAAGCGAATGTTGTGGCCGATGCTTTGAGTCGGAAGACGGGAAAATTATTTCATCTTTCAGTCGACCGTCTTGTGGAGGAATTTCTATTGATGTATATTTCCGTGGGAAAATATGACCCGCAAAGTCATTCGATGGTAGAAGAACCTTCATGGCTGATGCTTGCAAGACAACATCAAAAGGATGATCCTGATCTTTTACATCTATTGCTTCGGACTGAAAATGGTGAATTACAGGATTTTTCTATTGATGAGGGGGGCACGTTAAAGTATTGTGGTCGCTTTTGTATTCCCGCAATTGGAGACATTCGCGAGAAGGTGTGTCAAGAAGCATATGACTCAAGTATGGCCTACCATCCAGGCTCAACTAAAGTGTACCGTGATTTGAAATAAATTGTCTGGTGGTATGGAATGAAAAGAGATATAGCGCAATTTGTCTCTAACTGTCATACTTGCAAGCGGGTGAAAGCTGATCATGGGAGGCCTGGTGGCAAGTTGACACCATTGGAGATTCCAACATGGAAGTGGGAAAGCATCTCCATGGATTTTATAACAGACCTATCAGGATCTCCATGAGGACATGACTCCGTGTGGGTGATCGTGGATAGATTGACCAAGTGTGCTCATTTTATACCATTTAAGGTCAACTACCCGATGAAGACAATAGCGGAGCTCTATTTGAATGATATCATCCGACTACATGGTGTGCCAGTCGATATCATATCAGACAGGGATTCCCGATTTACTTCTCGTTTCTGGAAGAGTCTACAAGAGGGTTTGGGGACGGATTTGCGGTATTCCACTGCTTACCACCCTCAGACGAATGGCCAAACAGAACGAGTAAATCAAATTGTAGAAGATATGATTCGATGCTATATTCTTGAGTATGGCGGAGCATGGGATGAACGTTTGCGGCTTATGGAATTCGCATATAATAATAGCTATCAAGAAAGCTTGCAAATGGCTCCGTTCGAAGCTTTATATGGGCGTCGATGTCGGACTCCTCTCTTTTGGACTGAGGTTGGCGAGCGGCTTTTGTTGGGCCCAGAGGCGCTCGAGGACATGGAAGTTGTCGTACGAGGTATCCGAGAGAAGCTCCGAATCGCCCAAGAGCGATATGAAAAGTACGCCAACCGACGAAGGTCGGACTTAGAGTTTGCGGTGGGGGATTTCGTTTTCTTGAAAGTCTCCCCAATGGTTGGGATTAAAAGGTTTGGAAAAGAGCGTAAATTAGACCCAAGATTTGTGGGTCCTTTCAAGATTCTTGTGCGAGTTGGTGCATCCGCGTACAAAGTAGAGTTACCCGTGAACTTTCCTGGTGTTCACGACGTGTTTCATGTTAGCCAACTTCGCAAGTGTGTGCGGCATGATACGCAAGTGTTGGATGTGGAGATGCCCATCCGAATATTGGACTCCCAAGATCGCGTGTTGCGGAGAAAGAGGATTCCTATGGTCAAGGTGCTATGGAAACATCAGGATGTGGAAAGCGCGACGTGGGAGCTCGAGTCAACGATGCGGGCGGCTCACCCTCGTTTGTTCCCGTAGTTAAGCTTGTATGTGACTTGGTGTTTGGTTGCATTCATGTTTTGGTTTGCTTCTGTATTTGATTTTGTGAAAAGTTTCGAGGCGAAACTTTTTGTTAGGGGGAGTGATTGTAACGCCCCGGATTTTTGATTGCGTACGCATGATGGCGTTACGTTGGCTTTGAACGTTGTTCGAGCATGGTTTTTCCCGCGTGCTTGCGAGTGGCTGTTTTGGTTGCTGAGTTGCACGATTCCCCAGCAAACCGGAGTCCAAATTGGCGACTCGGTGAGGCCTCTTAGGGAATGTTTGCACTTTTTCGCGCCCGGGAAATGTTGCTGAAAGTGAGTTGCTGGTACAGGAAACAAAAAAAGGTAAAAAGTTCTTAAGGAAAAAATGGTCTAGGACGACACAGAAACATTTTTCAAAACAGGGAAAAATAGTCTTTTTGTGCGTGACACGCCCCCGGACACGGGCGTGTCGGGGCGTGACCCAGGGCGTGACCTCCTTGTCGCGACGATTTTCGAGTGTCGAGTTAAGCTCGACGAATGGGGTACACGCCCCGTGACACGGGCGTGTCACGGGCCGTGTCCCGCAGTGTCGAGTGTCGAGTGTCGGGTGTTGAGTATCGAGTGTCGGGTGTCGAGAGAGGGGACACGGCCTGTGACACGGGCGTGTCACAGGGCGTGTCCAGCTGTGTCGAGTGTCGACACTTTGTGTCGACAAGGTGTCGAGACACGGGCTACACGCCCTAGGTCATGGGCGTGACCGACCCGTCACGGGCGTGTACCCGGCCGTGTACCGTGTGGATAAACTTGGATTTTGCCGACTTTCTGCGCCGCTTGAGGTACACGCCCTGTGTCACGGGCGTGACATAGGGCGTGACCGGCCCAAAAATCGACTTTTTCCAGTTTTTTTGTGCCGTTGATTTCCTTGATTCTGCATCTAACGGTCCAGCTCTGTTCTGGAGGAAATAAGGCCGAAACAGAGAATTGTTCTTCTCATTTCACCTTCTCTTCATCTTCTTCTTCATTCTCAAAGAGAAAGCAAGGGAGCAAGGTTCAACCAAGGCAAGGAAAGAGAGGAGCAGCCGTCGCGGCATCATCTCGGTTCAGGCAAGCGGTGTTCTTCACCCTTGCCAATCTTCTTTCTTGATTTGGATTGTGACAACTTAGCTAGTTTTTCTCTTTCAAATTTCCTAGCTTATTTTTCTTGTTTTGAGTTCTTCCTCACTAGCTTTATGATTATGCTTTTGAAGTTTCTATGCTCCATGACTATGATTTTCATGTTTAGTGTTAGTTAGCAAGTCCATGTTAGATTGCTTCATGTCGTTTATCTTGTTCATGTGATTCATGTAGCTCTATTTATTCATGTTCATATAGCCTTTTTCTTGCCTAATCATGTGATTTGTTCTTGTTTCTCATCATATAATTCATGTGGATCATAGCTTAATTCAATTGCTATCAACTTGTCGTCATGCGTGAGAACGATGAAAGGAACTTGTTTAGCTTGGGTTATGGGGCGTTTTGCGAGGCGAATTGTGAACCATGGCAGGAGCGTTTGTGTGAGAATTCGGCAAGGGGTGGTGTGGTTTTAGTCTTGGTGGCCACCTGGTTTTGGTTTATGAGACCATTTTGGCCCCGATTTGGGCTGGTTTTGATTGGTGCGTTCCACTTTAGGGCCACCACCGAAAGACCCTTGCGGAATTGAACTTAACCGCTGTTTATGTTTCACGAGTTTGGTTGTTTCTTGTTCGTAAGATGCTGAGTTTGGGCATGTGTATTGCCCTTTTTTCTCCTGCGGGTGGAGCAGGACTTGTTGAACTTGTACGCACTTGGTGTGTTTTACATTTTAGAATTTACAGTGTTTAACACTTGTTTTCCACATGTTCTTTTTATTCAGTACATGGCTACGGGGTCGGTAAGCCCCTTCTTTATTGATTATGAAATTCATGTTTTTTTTTGTATAGCTTGGTTGATTGCTGAGTTATTCTTTCTTGAATGCCTCAGGTGCAGGTTGTAGCCGGTTGAGCGGCTAGGTTTGTTGGAGGCGTTTCTTGGGAACTAGCCGAGCATACTTAGCGAGGTAGTTCTTTTCTTTGTTGTACAGACATACATGTGCCCCAATGGGTTCGTGTCAGCTTGTTGGCGCCCATTGGTGGTTTACTTTACTTGTGATGTATGAATAATAGACTGCTATGTGACTCATTTGGATGATGTCTGTTTGCTCTTGGGAAGGACTTATGGTAGGTTGCATTAGGTATTTTCTAAGCTACACCAAACCGATTATTGTATATCATGCATACATGTTTTGATCAACTAAGACGTATTTTCCAAATGACATAAACAAAGAGGATTTCTTATAGTAGTATCACTATAGACTGCATATAGGAGCTCATCATAAATAAACAAAGTATTTCCGCCGCGTACAAATCAGTTGTTGATACCTAAGGCCGAGGGATACGACCATTCAATATAAAGGTTTTCTTACATTTCACTGTTGAATTTCAACTCATAAAGTAAGCGTCAAGAGTTGCTTGAGCGTGTGCAGTTATCCCCTGCACGACGTGGCATCATAACCCGTAGTTCCTCTTACTCTGATACGATGTACTCGTTGAGGAAATGCGGGTTATGACATCCCCCCCCACACCCACACGCCCGTGACTGTAGGGTCACCCCTGTAACTTCCATGTGTACATCCCCAAAGTCAACCAGCAATTAATGTTCTACATCAACTTAGTGCCAATAGCTACACGCCCCACCTACACGCCTGTGACCTGGGGCGTGTAGTCTGAAAATTTTTGCTTATAAATAGAACTTCTCTGTAAGGTCTAAGGGTTCTTTTTTGAACCATTTTGCTTAGGGAAGGTATTGCTTAGGTGATTTCCATGCTATGTAAGGGAATTTCTCCCCATCACTTTTATGTTTGTTTTATCTTTTATGTAACCTGAAAGTTTATAGTTGCCTACCTCAATCACCTAGAGGGGGTGAATAGGTGAATTGTGCATCTTTTTGCAGAATAAAAATTACAAACCAATGCACAGATTTATCTACCAATCAAACACTGACGAGGCAAGACTTATAGTGGTTCCACAACCTTGGGTACATCCACTTTCCCTCACCGATCTAGCAATACACTAGACTCGGCTACTCCACTATCTCGGATTGAAAATCAATCCTACCCCCGGAATAACGTTCCTACAATCTTGATCCACAAAATGGATCTACACTCAGAAGATAAATGAAAGTTAATAGTTGCCAACCTAAATCACCTAGAGGGGGGTGAATATGTGAGATGTGCATCTTTTTGCGGAATAAAAAATTATAAACCAAAGCACAGATCTATCTACCAAACAAACACAGACGAGGCAAGATTTATAGTGGTTCCTCAACTTTGGGTACATCCACTTTCCCTCACCGATCTAGCAATACACTAGACTCGGCTACTCCACTATCTCGGATTGGTAATCAATCCTACCCTCGAAACAATGTTCCTACAAACTTGATCCATAAGACAGATCTACACTCGGAGGGCAAAACTTCCTACAATCTCGGAGTTGAAAAACTCCTACATTCGGAGAGAACTTCTCCTACAATAATGAAATAAACTTGTAAAGAAATACAAACAGTAAATCCTTGTCAGATCTGCAAGAAATCAGCCTGGATCTTCTTCTTCTAGATTTTTCGGCTTTATCAGAATCGTGAAGAAAACCTTGGCAATATCAGATCTGGACTTCTTGACTTTACATGATCGAATTAGAAGATGAAGCATTGAGTGGAGATCTCGATATGTAGAGTCTTCTTGATCTGAATCCTCAAAAAGGTGAAACCCTAACCGGTGGGAAATCTGTGATGGCGGCGACGGCGAGTTTCGTTCTTGGAGAGAGAAAGAGTGATGGCGCGGCCCCTCCAACACGTCCTGATGATGACCCGGTTGCTGCGGCCCCTCCAACACTTCCTGATGATGACCCGGTTGCTGCGGCGCAACAAGTTAAAGATTTGCGGCGTCATGACAACGCCACGGACGCTAACGGAAAGCTGCGATACAACCTCCGTCCGCGGCGCGCAAAGCTTGCTTAATAATTCTACTTAGTTTAATTTTAATTGCTTAAAACATTTGGCTTGTATTATTTTTATTTTCATGTTGGTGTGCTATTAAACCCTTGGTGTGTATGTAACCGCCCGGATGGATGAGATTTCATCTCCATCATGGATGGTTGGATCTCTTTTGTAACTCCTATTTAAAGGAGGCTATTATGATGAGTTACACATTGGAAAAAGAAACCTAAAGAAACCCCCCTTGAGGAATTTCGGCCACCATGGTGGAAGCCATAGCCACCTCCTCCCCTTTGGTGTGAAGCCAAGCCTTGCCTCCTCCATCCCCGTTCGGTGCGACTCCGGCGTGGCTTCTCTCGGTGCGACTCTGTGGAAGAAGGAAGCAGCCCCTTCGGTGTGAAACCGGTGGAACCGTGGAGAGAGTGATTCTCCCATAAATATTGTGTGATCTTCTTCTTGGTTGGGTAATCTCTTCCCTATCTTTGTGTTTCTTGCTGTGAGAATTTTGTGGAGGTTATTCATCCGTCATTTCCGCGATTTTAAAGTGTTTTCGCATGCAAATCTGAATCGAACGTTGCTATTGACCCTCTTGTTTTCCGGATTGGAAGATCCGCTAGAGAACAAACTAGGCCAAGCCTTGACTTGTTCTCCAAGATTGGGCACGCTTTGGTGCTAACAAGGGAGTTAATCTCAACTTGTTCTTGATCCCTCCTTCATCGTTACCACCGCTTAGAGATATACAACACGCAATAGACCTTATCCCCGGATCGTCCTTACCCAACCAACCACACTATAGGCTTAATCCAACTGCCCACATAGAGTTACAAACCCAGATAGAGGAGTTGTTAAATAAGGGATTTATTAGGACGAGTATGAGCCCATGTGCTGTCCCTGCTCTTCTTGCCCCTAAGAAGGATGGCACCTGGCGCATGTGTGTTGATAGCCGAGCTCTCAACAAAATTACTATAAAATATAGGTTTCCAATTCCGCGACTAGATGATCTCTTGGATGTCCTATCGGGTGCCACTATCTTCTCTAAACTGGACTTACGGAGTGGTTACCACCAAATCAGGATCCGAGAGGGGGATGAGTGGAAGACGGCGTTCAAGTCTAAGGACGGGTTGTATGAATGGCTTGTGATGCCCTTTGGGCAATCCAATGCCCCCAACACCTTCTCCCGGATGATGACGCACATCTTTAGGCCATATATGGGGAAGTTTGTTGTAGTGTATTTTGATGACATCCTAGTGTTTAGTACCTCCCCCGCCGAACACCTCTCTCACATCAAAGTAGTCCTCTCCACCTTAAGGACTGAAACCTTATATCTAAATCTAAAGAAATGCACGTTTTATGTTTCGGAGGTTGAATTCTTAGGTTATATAGTTGGCTCTGAAGGAATTCGTGTTGACCCAGGAAAGGTTCAAGTGATTAGAGACTGGCCCGAGCCCACTAGCCTTCGTGAGGTGCGTAGTTTCCACGGGTTAGCTACCTTTTATCGTCGTTTCATACGTGATTTTAGTAGCATTATGGCACCCATTACGGACTGCATGAAGAAAGGAGAATTCACATGGTCCAAATCCGCCACGTTTGCATTCCATCGTTTTAAGGAGCTTATGACCGAAGCACCGGTGTTACGTCTCCCTGACTTCACCAAGGTCTTCGAGCTTACTTGTGATGCATCTGGCGTAGGGATTGGAGGTGTCTTGAGTCAAGAGGGTCACCCGGTTAGTTATTTTAGTGAGAAGTTAGCGGGTGCCAAATTAAATTATTCCAATAACGATAGGGAGTTTTATGCGGTCATTAGATGTTTGCATCATTGGAGGCACTACCTCCTTCATAAGGAGTTCGTGATCCTCTCTGATCATGAAGCGTTTCGATTCATCAATGGTCAGCACAAAATCAGCCCGCGCCACGCTAAATGGGTATCCTTCTTGCAAGAATACACATTTACTCTCAAGCACCTTAAGGGGACCGACAATCGAGTTGCCGATGCACTCAGTCGCCTCACCCTCTTACTTTCCTCCATGCAAGTCCACGTGGTAGGGTTCGAGCGCATAAAGGATGAATACGCCACATGCCCTGATTTTCAGGAGCCATACTTATCTGCCCAGGATAGCTCTCCCACGACCATCACGGCCTATTCACTTAGAGACGGATACTTATTCAAACACGGAAAATTGTGTATCCCCCACTCCTCTTTGCGACTCCACATCATTTGGGAGTTACATAGTGGTGGCTTGAGTGGCCACTTTGGCAGAGACAAAACGATAACGCTCGTGGAGGAGAAATTCTTTTGGCCTAAACAAAAGGCGATGGTTGGGAAAGTTGTGAGCAGTTGCCGTACGTGCCAAGTTTCTAAAGGTACTAAGTCCAATGTAGGTTTATACACTCCGCTACCTATTCCGTCCGTCCCGTGGGAAGACGTGAGCATGGACTTTGTATTAGGCCTTCCCCCCACCCTGCGACGTCATGATTCTATACTCGTTGTTGTGGATAGGTTCTCCAAGATGGCGTACTTCCTCCCCTGTAGTAAGACCAACGACGCCTCTCACATTGCGAAACTGTATTTTAAAGACGTCGTTAGTCATCGTGGCGTTCCGAAGACTATTGTCTCAGATAGGGACGTCAAGTTCACTAGCTACTTTTGGAAAACCTTGTGGGTTCTTATGGGCACAAAATTATTATTCTCCGCGGCTTATCACCCACAAACTGATGGCCAGACGGAAGTAGTCAATCGGAGCCTAGGAAATCTTCTTCGATGTCTCGTGAGCGACCATAAAGGCACTTGGGATTTACTGCTTCCACATGCACAACTGGCTTACAATAATTCTAAAAATCGGTCCACGGGTATGTCTCCGAATGAAATTGTCCACGGGTATAAGGCCCCTGTTCCACTTGACTTGGTCCCCTTACCTCCCACATACAAAACAAGTCAATTTGCACAATCCTTCGCCCAACATATTCACGACTTACATGCACGTATACGAGCTACCTTGACTGCTCAATATGAGTCTTATCAAGCGCACGCTAATCTACATAGGAAGGTGTCACACTTTAAGGTCGGCGATCTGGTTTTAGTACGGTTAGTTCCCGAACGAATGCCAACTGGCACCGTTAAAAAGTTAGCTCCAAAACGCGCCGGTCCTTTTCGGATTATCAAGAAGCTAGGTGACAACGCTTTCGTTTTGGATTTGCCTGCTGAATGGGGTATCTACCCTATTTTTAATGTCTCGGATTTGATGTTGTTTGTTGCGCCTCCACAAGAGTTGGTTTCTTTGTCGTCTTCTCCCTCCACTGAAATTTCTAATGGGTTGGGGAGTGGTAGTTTGGATGATCTCTCTCCTCCGGTCCCCGCAGGTATAACATCGGATGGTACGTTGCCTTCTTTTATTCCTACTGCTGACATGTTTCCCAGGTTTCCCAAGATGTTTCTCCATCCAGATATGATACTCGCTGCTGAGCCACTTACTACTCCTGACGGTACTACCTACCGCTTCCTCATCCGTTGGCGTGACCGCCCACCGTCGGACGACTCATGGGTACTCGCGACAGAGCTTCAACGTTTGGATGTCGAGCTTCTCCGCCGTTTTCTATCAGCCCACGCATCGGAGATGCGCGATTTTGAGTGGGGGAGGATTGATGGCGCGGCCCCTCCAACGCGTCCTGATGATGACCCGGTTGCTGCGGCCCCTCCAACACTTCCTGATGATGACCCGGTTGCTGCGGCGCAACAAGTTAAAGATTTGCGGCGTCATGACAACGCCACGGACGCTAACGGAAAGCTGCGATACAACCTCCGTCCGCGGCGCGCAAAGCTTGCTTAATAATTCTACTTAGTTTAATTTTAATTGCTTAAAACATTTGGCTTGTATTATTTTTATTTTCATGTTGGTGTGCTATTAAACCTTGGTGTGTATGTAACCGCCCGGATGGATGAGATTTCATCTCCATCATGGATGGTTGGATCTCTTTTGTAACTCCTATTTAAAGGAGGCTATTATGATGAGTTACACATTGGAAAAAGAAACCTAAAGAAACCCCCCTTGAGGAATTTCGGCCACCATGGTGGAAGCCATAGCCACCTCCTCCCCTTTGGTGTGAAGCCAAGCCTTGCCTCCTCCATCCCCGTTCGGTGCGACTCCGGCGTGGCTTCTCTCGGTGCGACTCCGTGGAAGAATGAAGCAGCCCCTTCGGTGTGAAACCGGTGGAACCGTGGAGAGAGTGATTCTCCTACAAATATTGTGTGATCTTCTTCTTGGTTGGGTAATCTCTTCCCTATCTTTGTGTTTCTTGCTGTGAGAATTTTGTGGAGGTTATTCATCCGTCATTTCCGCGATTTTAAAGTGTTTTCGCTTGCAAATCTGAATCGAACGTTGCTATTGACCCTCTTGTTTTCCGGATTGGAAGATCCGCTAGAGAACAAACTAGGCCAAGCCTTGACTTGTTCTCCAAGATTGGGCACGCTTTGGTGCTAACAAGGGAGTTAATCTCAACTTGTTCTTGATCCCTCCTTATCGTTTACCGCCGCTCCTAAATATATTTTTGCTGCGATTGGGCACGCTTCTTTTGAGAGTGTACGGCTGCAATATCTCTTAGAATAATCTTTGAATAATTAGATTAGGGTTTGTCGGTTTAAACAAGACCTTTTATAGGAGAGGAGAAGATTCTACTTAAATGATTCATTATGAGAAAGACACGTGGACCAATCACGTCAGAATATAAGAATAAGACCGTTATTCTGGACTTGAAGAATTTTCAGAAAAGTTAAGTAAAATACACGAGATGCAACAGACTACTCGAGTATATGCAGCACTACTCGGGAGAAAGAGAAATCATTACTCGAGTACATGGAGTCAAACTACTCGAGTAAATAAGAATTCAAGGAATCAACTACTCGAGTAACAAGAATGACTTACTCGAGTACTTAAGTACTTACACGAGAGGTGGAGTATATTACTCGAGTAAAAGAAATACTACTCGAGTATATAAGAAACTACTCGAGACAAAGACTTAGAAAATTTCTGGAACTGGAGAACATGACTACTCGAGTATATAAGATAAACTACTCGAGACATAAGGAACTACTCGAGTATAAGGAAAAGACTACTCGAGTCAATTAGAACTACTCGAGTATAAGGAAAAGACTACTCGATTAATTCACTTAGAGAATTTTTCTGAAACAGAATTCTGGATTACTCGAGTATAAACACTGGACTACTCGAGTACATGACTTAGACTACTCGAGCAAGTGAGAACTACACGAGAGTCAGAATTCAGCTACTCGAGTATATAGATGAAACTACTCGAGTACTATATAGTACTACTCGAGTATTTAACTTAGAAAAATGAGAGAAGAGAATTTCTGAAAACTCGAGAGAAGAAAGGGAACTACTCGAGTAGTTGATGTAACTACTCGAGATACATCTTCTCTACTCGAGTAAGAGTATTATTACTCGAGTATGAATTCAGTAACTTACTCGAGTAAGTAAAGAACTACTCGAGTACTTTACTTAGGAAAATTTTCTTGAGAGAATTTTTCTTCTTCTAAGGGATGACCAGCATCAAGTCTTTTCACATAGACCTAGATCTTGAATATGAAGTGTATCCCAATAGAGAGGCTACACATGAGTCAACACTTTGGAACACACAATGAGGGATTACATTGTATGGTCCTATGTATGGTGACCCATTGTAGACTGACATTGGTCTACACTTCCCATAAGAATTCCCGCAAACACATAACTCAAACCAAGCATCAAATACAACTTAATTCATCTTAGTTCAAGGGTGACTTCATCAAATCTGGGTTAGTGTGGATACAATACCCAACAGTCCCCTCCTATTTGTAGAAGTCAGAACCCTTTACACTAAGGTGAATTATGGACATAAAAAGAATGCTAAATAATAAAGCAGTGTAAGCAATCAAGTAACTATGAAAAAGATAATAAGATCAAAAACTTTAAATTATATAAGTATGATTATCCAGAAATGTCATTAACCACAAAAATCCATTTCCACAACTCATGAGTCCTTTTGGCTAGTTCTGATGATGATGTTTGTCTTGTTTCTCCTGTAGTCTACTTTGATAGATGTAAGGCTTGGGATAATACTTGGGTGGCCTTGTAGGAGCAGCAGGATTATTTCTTCCATATTCTCTATCATATATCCTTCTCTTGGTCATAGACTTCTCATACAATTTCCACTCCTGGGAACTGTAGTGAATATTTCTGCTCTCATGGTAGTCCATAACTAATTTGAGAGTTTTCAGGATGAGAGACTTGGAAGTGGGAGACCAAACCTCAACATGTTCAGGAGCTAGAGTAGGAACAAACTTACTAGCAGAAGGAGCTTCACCATACTTTCTTTTCTTCTTGTAGGTCTGAATTTCAGGAGGAGCCTTGAAGAAAATATCTGCAGGATCTTCAGCCCAACCCTGAGTATAGGCATCAGGAGGGGCAACTGAATCACCAGGACTAGGAGAAAAGGTAGGTTGAGGAGCTTGAGCAGGAGCATCAGCAGCTAGAGGGTTCAAATGATGAGGGATAATGGTAGGATCAGTAACAAATTCTGGAAGGATCTGGTTGTGCATCCATACAACAGTGTCATATGTGTGGAATTTGACACTTTGTATCTGAGCTAGGACATCATCATGGATCTCTTTAACTTTTGCTTCTCATAATTCTTTCTTGAGGGCATCAGATTTTTCTAAATATTCTTTTACCAACTTCTCCCCCTTTCTGACTTTAACAGATAGCTGGGAGATGGCATCATCTTTGAAAGTGCTAACTTCTTCACATATTTCCATCTTAGTGGCTTCAGCTCATTTGTCCAATTCCATTTGATTATTGGCAAGAGTCAGACCTTGTTCCATAACTTGTCCAACACTAGTGATGGTGTGGTCTAAGGCTTTGCAACCAATTTGAAACAGATGTCTGAGCTGATCAGTATTATGCTGGATCTCAGCAAATCCTCTGCTCATCTCAGTTTCTAGAGCAGTGACCTTGTCAGTTATAGTCTTTATACAAGTATCAAAGTAAGATATCTGTTCTTGAAGGAGAAGAGCAATCTGAGTCACGAAATCTGAGGAGGCAGGAGCTGTAGCAGCAGGAGGAGCAGAAGTAGATGGAGCATAAGGAATAGGAGGAGCCACCCATGGAGCTATTTCTGTGAGGGTAACAGAGCTATGAGCACTTGTAGTGGGTAACATGGCATCCCCTTCATCCATTATCTGAGGGAGAGAGAAATCCAAATTCCTGAGAGGAGCTTCAGCTGGCTCAGGTGAGAGCTCATCAGAAATGAGAATTGTTTCTGGCTGTTTGTGTGGAGCATCAGGAGATTTTGCTGGAGTCCTTGCTGGAGAAGTGTCTGGAGACCTTGCTGGAGACTGCACTGGATATATTGCTGGAGACTGCACAGGATTTATGTCCTTGGGAATGTCAGTGACTGGAGCATTTGTAAAGAGAGGAGGTGGTGGTTCATCTGCAGTTAGTTCCTCTATCATCTCATTGATGGCATCATCAGTAGATAATAGGGCCTCTTGAACTTGTTGATCTGTGAGGATATCATCTGGAGTGACTTGTGGAGGAGTAGGCATCTTGTCTTGAAGAGTAGGAGCATGCTCCCCCTCAATAGGTGCACTAGAGGAGCTGGGGACCTGAGATGGAGAAGGAGATGGAGTCCTGTCCTCTGTGTCTATAGCTTTAGTAACATTTGCAGCTTGAGAGGGATTTTGCAAATTGAGCTCCCATCTATGTATGGAGGAGATGGATACCTTCTTCATGTGGTGAATAATGCTCCCCTTGGAGAAACTGAATACCTCTGGATTTATCTCATGGAGAAGCAGGGAAATGATTCTGGCATAGTTGGGAGATTTTATACTCTCCTTTTTTTTGGTCAGAATCATCAAGCCAAACTGAAAGGCTTTTCTACAGATAATAGCTTGCATCAATTCAAAGAAATAAAGGTGTATGGATCTGATGGAGTTGGTTTTGCATAGAAGAATATTGCCAATGACATCAACCAAGAATTTTCCTTCAGCAGTCATATCAAACTGATTGATGTATTTTGCATCACAAGAAATTCCACGGAATAAGCAAGTTCTGGAATACTCTTCATCACCCAGAAAATCATCCGCATCTGGAACTGGCAATCGAAGGAGTTGAGAAACAGAATTCTTGGTTAATTTGATCTTGATACCTTTAACTGAAGACTTCAATACTGTGCCATGGCGCTTGACCTTTACATTCCTGAAGAATTCTGCTACATCTGGGAAGAGAATGTGACACGGTTCTTGAAGGATGAAAGTTAATCCGGCGGTGTTGAGGAGACACGTGAGATGATGAAAGTCGTCAGAGAGCTCTGCAATCCCGGCGGTGACTAACTCCAAACCCACACCGATTTTAGAGGAGGCGGCCATGATTCAGAAGTCTTGGAGATGCAGAAACCCTAGAAAATTTTGACGGGGAGACGGAAAGGGAGCGGCTCTGCAACTGATTGAGTAAGGCGAAGAGGCAGCCGGGTACTCGAGAGAGCGAAAATGATTTCGTGTATGGAAATTTCCGGATTTTCTTATTTATATAACCCTAGTTTTAGGCCTAATTATACGACAATGAAGAATTAACCCATAAAAGAGGTGGCATAAGCCTGGGTTGCGCCTAAGAAAATTAAAAAAAAAACACGAATCGGCACATACACGAGTAGATGAACCAGGAGTTACTCGAGTAGGTAAACAGAAGTACTCGAGTAGGTGAGAGAGGTACTCGAGTAGATAAGTGAGGTACTCGAGTATATGAAGTTGACTACTCGAGTATGTCAGTCTACTACTCGAGTAAGTTAAGTAGACTACTCGAGTATGACATTCTACTACTCGAGTAGGTCATATACTTAATCGAGTAGGCTGTTACTTACTCGAGTCAAAAACTTAAACTTTTGAAAATTCCAATATTTGACTAACCTTTGAGCCTTCTTGAAATTTCAGCTTCTTCTAGTCTTCTTTGTTGAGCATTTCAAGTTTTGTTTTGAAGAACGAGAACTTGGACTCGTCCAGCGGCTTCGTGAAAATGTCTACAATTTGCCTATTTGTAGGTACATATTGAAGGTCTATGGCCCCATGCTCCACATGCTCCCGGATGAAGTGATACCTTAACTCTATATGCTTTGTCTAGCTGTGCGAGACTAGGTTGTGTGGGTAAGACCCCACCCTCCCGGATCCCAAAACACGGCATGAAGGGGGAGTCTTATGCCCGGAACAGCCGCCTTGCGGTAGCATTAGCACACGGGCTAACTTGTACCACAAGACGCCTATTCCGTCGGATACAACAATATCATTTTTACATGCCAACCCAACCAAATATAATAAGCAAGAGAAGTCAAAATCCACACTAAGTAACATAAAGTCCAAATACATCAAAAAGGGAGAAGCTAAACATGCTTCTACAATATATCAGAGTACAACTAAACATTGCCCAAATGGGCTACATCAGAGTATCAAAATACTAACATCCGTAACCGACAGTATCGACGGCACCGTCACTTCAGGCCCTATCGTCCTGGCCTGGCTGTCCTGCTGCGTAGTCTGCGGCTGCTCTACCTATGGCGTGACCTCCTAAAAAGGAAGACGTAACAACCGTTAGTCGAAATGACAAAGTGGTATCACATCCGCTCCCCCGGCGACTCCTCGGCACCGGGCGGGGAAAAGGAACAAGAGTACAATATATAATAAGTATGCAAGTAAAGGAAGTACAAGCAAGTGGCAGTAGTGTAAGAGTATCATCAACGTGATCTAGCAAATATTTAAGAGCTACAGCAAACTAACATGTATAAGTAACAGCAGGAAAGTAACTTAACTTATAAGAATTCCCATACAAACTTATAAGTTAAGGGTCATGTTACATAAGGTAACTCATCGTATAAGAGTGCCCATACAAACTTATACGATGAGGATCTTGTTGTGTAATGTTATGAAATGTTATGAATGCTATGCAATGGCTCACCCATGATCACACCCATGCAATTGCTATGTCAACACAAACTATAGTTCCCACTTTTCGAGCAGGTAGCTAACCTCTCAGGCATCAGCCGCCGTGTCCAGGCGGTGACAGTAGAACGGGCACTTCTACTACTAGGTGGGTATCCACACTACTTCACCTAGGCCTCCATACGCCTCAATGCTAAGAACACAACAGCGGAGCCCATGCGTACTATGGCCCAGCGGGGTCTTGGGTAGATGTGCACCAAGAACACGGCCCGAACTGGCCTTGCGTGACCCGGAAGAGGCCTCGGAAGTAAGCGCGAGGACACAACCCAACCGTTCACTTGGCACAGAAGGGGCCCCGGGATGTGAACACCGAGGACACAGCCCAACCGCCAAAATTCTAACTGTCGACTCCCATCGGTGTGACGACTAGCGAGCCCGTAGACCTGCCACACTATCCTTAATCCCAGGATTATGACACCGCTTGTCGACTCACACCGCATGCAAATGCCACATCAACATAACATGGAAGGGGCCTCGGAAGTAAGCACGAGGACACAGCCCAACCATCCATCCACACCTTATCTCAACACAACCAAACAAGTGACGGTCAACACCTCACTTACATCCCTTCACAATACTACCTGTAGGGAGACGACGCTCTAAGTATTGGACTACTAAACTCATTCCATTAGTCAACCTTACTCATGGCCATAATTTATTCCTCTATAAGACTCCCAAATGATGACAACATAATATAACATGTTACGCATATAAAGATTTACAAATCTTTCCAAAAGTACTAACCTATTATGAACATGATGCGCGTGTAAAGATCCATCACACTTTCCATATGTTAATGACATATTATATATGATGCACACAAATAACAATCTTTCAATTCTTATCAAGTCAATTCGTTTAAATAAGATTGCTTCATAATTTGATTATATGAAATCTAATTAATAAGCTTCGTCAATCATGCAACAAATGATTAATCATAAGGGTTCATCCAAGCCAAGTAACTTGCAATAAAAGTTCTACCGAATCCAAACCCATCTTATAAAAAGCCCAGAATTTAGGTGCAGATTGAATCTGGACAGCAGCTTCGATCGGAGATTCCTGAAGCTACATGAATCCGGTGAAGACGTGTAACCCCATGATGGAAAGGTCTTTCCATGGTCCACAACTGTCATATTCAGACCTCAACACAGTTCTGATATTATCCTATTTGAAATCGGACTTGAAGTCCGCTGCGTACAGAACACAACTTCTACATGCAGGATTTGTTGAACACCATTTTTGTTTAGACTTTCCCATGGCTACAGACTTCCCTGAAGTCGTGCAACCATTCGTTGGAAAGATATTTTCAAGGGCTTCAACTTTTGTGTTTGGACAAAAGCCCAGATCTGGCCATATCATGCTTAAAAAATGGCTACGATGTCCGCTGCGCGCAGAATTCAAATTCTGCATGCATCTTAAGGCGGAATGAACGGCATCGGTTCATCTTCCTCCTCAAGGCGATCTTCCGAAATCATTCCAGAAAATCTCCTCCCTTATTCAACCTCAAGAGGCCTTTGCTCTTCACGAAACCATCCCCCATCTCCACATAAAAGATCGGAGAGGTTGAAGACACCACTAACCAACAGCACAAGCCCCAGATTGACGTCACCCTAGAGAAAGCATCTTCTCACATGTCAAGACTCTTTTGAGTCGACGTCTCGCCTAAATATCTACAGATCTATCACCAAGGGAGAGGGTAGGAAACTCACATCGATTCCAGCGGTTCCTCCATTTCCGGCCATGGATATCGTAATTCTCCTTGGCGGCATCTTCTCCTTCACGGCGATGGCGGATTTTTTCCTGTAGAACTTGCTCCAGCAGTTTTCCCTCTCACCAGGAGATCTCACAGGAAATAGGGAATGAAATGAGCATGAAAATTTCTAAGGTTTTCACTTCCCTTATATATGAAAAGTGATACGGGTAGGGACACGCCCGTGTCTTTACCCGTGTCCCGCTTGAGCGAAACGGCAACGACGGTTTCCGTGTCGGTTCAATACTTGACACGAGTAGGGACACGCCTGTGTCCCGACCCGTGTCCACATGACATGGCCATGTTCTTGGCCATGTTCTTGGTCATGTCCTTCTCTGGATACATCTCGACGAACTCAACTCGACATACACAGAACACGGGTAGAGACACGCCCGTGTCTCTACCCGTGTCATACAATTCGTCGATCTCGACACGTAGTTCGTTGATCTCGACACGCCTCGTCAAGTCCAACTCAACACACACGGTTAGGGACACGCTCGTGTCTCTACCCGTGTCATACACTTTGTCGATCTCGACACAGATCGTCGATCTCGACACGCATCGTCGAGTGTAACTCGACACACACGGGTAGGGACACGGCCGTGTCGCTACCCGTATCATACGATGTCGACACACCTCGTCGATCTCTACACACCCTGTTGAGTGTAACTCGACACACATGCACGCGGGTAGGCACACGCCCGTGTCTCTACCCGTGTCACATTAACACGGGTAGTGACACACCCGTGTCACTACCCGTGTCCTTCTCTGCACTGATTTCTCCACTCCTCCACAAGTGCAGTCCAATTCCCTTCACTTCTCAGGACTCGAGTCAACCCTCCTGACTCAAAAACACACACGAGGGGCCTAGAGCGATTCGGGACGTTACAAATCCTATAAACAAAATAAAAGATTTTGTCCCCGAAATCAGGCTTAGGCTGTGGGGAGAAAAGCATAACAGGAAATTTAACATATGCTTTTAAATAAAATTACCTTGAGCAAACAACTCCGGGTAGCGTTGCTGCACCAAATCCAATGGCTCCCATGTGTACTCCTCCTTCCCATGGTTGGACCATAGTACCTTCACCAAGGGAACACTTTTGCGGAGCAATGTTCTTGTCTCGTTGTCAACGATCCGCACCTGCTCTAGTCGCACAGACCTATCTGACGACACTGCACTATCAGTAGTGGGAATATATTGGTCGGGCCGCAACAGTGCTTTTCGAAGCGACGACACATGGAACACGTTGTGGAGATTCTCTAGTTCTCGTGGTAACTCCAACCGCTAAGCCAACGGGCCAATCCTTTCCAGTATAGTATAAGGCCCAACATACCTTGGGCTGAGATTTTTCACCCCACGCACCCGCGACACTCCATGCATTGGCCGAATCTTGAGGAACACTTTATCGCCCACTTGGAACTCCACCATTCGGTGCTTTGCATTATAATACTTCGCTTGCCGACTTTGATCCTCCAACATGCGATCCCGTATCAATCTAACTGTCGCATCAGTATCATCTATATATTCATTTCCCAATACCTTCGGATCTTCGTCCTGCACCCAAGATAAGGGAGTCCTGCACCTTCTTTTGTAAAGGGCTTCATGGGGCGTCATACCGATGCTCGCCTGATGGATATTATTGTAGGAGAATTCCACCAGTGGTATGATTCTTTCCCACAGTTCTCCTCTGTCCAGCACACACAACCTCAACAAATCCTCTAGTGTTCTGATGGTCTGCTATGACTGTCCGTCCGTCTGAGGGTGAAATGCAGTACTAAAGGTTAGGCGCGAGCCCAAATACGCCTGTATCGCCTTCCACTCCTTGGATGTAAACCGATCATCCCGATCAGAAAATAATTGTCTTGGGCACGCCATGATACCGTATGAATTGCTCAACAAAAAGGCGTACCAAAACATCCACGTGTGCTTCCTTCTTCATTGGAATGAACCGGGCCACCTTTGTCAGTCGATCAACAATAACCCACACTGAATCATTCCCGGAGCGGGAATGAGGTAGCCCATGGACAAAGTCCATGGAGATATCCTCGAACTTCCATTCGGGAATGGGCAACGACTGCAGTAAACCATCGGGGCTCCTGCATTCAGCCTTCACTCTTTGACAAGCTTCGCAATGTGTAACATAGTAACGAACATTCTTCTTCATTCTTGGCCAGCACATGGTCTTCCGTAAGCCGGCGTACATCTTGGCAATACCCGGGTGTACAGAATATTGAGAGGAATGTGCCTCTCTCAAGATATCCTCCCGAATTTTGCCGCCCATGGGAATGTAGAGCCAGCCACGAAAATATACGAGGCCGTCTTTTAGTGTGTACTCATCGGTGCTCCCATCTCCAATTGCCTTGATAGCCGGGGCTAAGGCCGAATCCATTCCTTGCTCCATCCGAATCCGGTCCTGGATATCACAAACTATGCTCATGCTTGCCAAATACTCTGCATACTCTGCCGAAGGAGCCTTGAACACCAAAGTAATATCCATCTCCTCAATCATCCGAGCCAACTCCATACTCATCAACCGTGATTCTGGGCTAGAACCTGGCACTTTTCTACTCAAGGCATCGGCTACCGAGTTTGCTTTCCCAGGGTGGTAGTTCATGGTGAACTCATAGTCGCATAGAAATTCCAACCACCGCCGTTGTCTCAGGTTCAACTCCTTCTGAGTGTGGACATACTTCAAGTTTTTGTGATCGGAAAAGATCTCGCAATGGACGCCATATAGATAATGCCTCCAGACCTTCAAAGAGAACACCACTGCTCCCAACTCCAAATCATGGACCGGGTAATTAATTTCATGTTTCTTTAACTGTCTTGAAGCATATGCGATCACGTGCTCGTGCTGCATCAGTACCTCTCCCATCCCTTGATATGATGCGTCGGTGTAAACCTGAAATCCTTCCTTCCCAGATGGAAGTGCAAGGATGGGGGCGGAGGTAAGCCTATCCTTCAGCTCTTGGAATGCCTCTTCACATTGGGGAGTCCACTCAAATGGCACACCTTTCTTCGTCAATGAGGTAAGAGGAAGGGAAACCTTTGAAAATCCTTTCACAAACTTGCGGTAGTACCCGGCAAGTCCAAGAAAACTCCTCACATCGGCCGCCGACTTCAAGGGCGACCACTCCTTCACGGCTCGCACCTTTGCTAGATCCACTGCTAATCCTGCTCCACTGATCACATGCCCCAAGAAGGCAACCTCCTTAAGCCAGAATTCACACTTGCTAAACTTGGCATACAAAGCGTGCTCTTTCAATTTCTTCAAAACCAAGGTCAGGTACTCGACATGCTCCTCCTCCGTCTTTGAGTAGACCAAGATGTCGTCGATGAAAACAATGACGAAGATGTCCAAATACGGTTCAAACACCTTATTCATCGGGCTCATGAAGGCCGAAGGGGCATTTGTGAGCCCAAACGGTATTACTGTGAACTCATACAAACCATATCTTGAACTGAAGGCTGTTTTCTGAATGTCCCCTTCTTGTATCATCGACTGATAGTATCCAGAGCGCAAATCCAGTTTAGAGAACCAATGTGCTCCCACTAGCTGATCGAACAACTCGTCGATCCGAGGTAGCAAATAAGTGTTTCGCACCGTCAACCGATTGAGTTCGCAATAATCTATGCACAAATGCAGGGTTCCATCCTTCTTCTTCACGAACAGCACAGGGGCTCCCCGGGGTGATGAACTTGGGCGAACGAACCCTGACTCCACCATTTCTTGCAATTGAACTTTAAACTCCGCGAGTTCTTTCGGGGCCACTCTGTACGGAGCCTTGGATACAGGCTTGGAACCTGGTACTAGATTAATCTGGAAGTCAACCTCTCTATGCGGAGGTAATCCTGGTAGCTTCTCAGGAAATACCTCGGGAAAATCCCGCACTACCCGTACATCCTTTAATTCCAATGCTTCTTCCTTCAACTCGAACCAGATCATGAAGACCTCATCCCCCTTCATATGAGCTTTTACAACCTGGACGGAAGATAACATCATGCGAGGCGCGAAGCCAATACCTTGGAAGATGACGTCAGAGTCTCCATGTCTCAAATAGATCCGCTTCTCCGTGCAGTCGATCCTCGCGAAGTGCCAGTCCAGCCATGCCATACCCAAAATGATGTCGAACTCCGGCATTCTCAGAACCATGGTCGGCGTATCAAAGGCCTTCCCATCAATAAATAACTCCAACTCGCACTTGGCGGTAGCGATCATCTCCGAGCTGTCTGAAAGGCGTACTCGTCGGGCTATGCCAGTAAAGTACTGTACCCCCTCCACGTCTTTTATGAAATCCTCGGACACAAAGGAGTGTGAGGCACCGGTATCGAACAGCGCATAGGCCGTCTTCCCGCCAATAATCATGGTGCCTAAGTACCAACAATCAAAACTTATTGCTAGGTGTCTAGTAAGTCTTAATCAATTCAAGTTAGACCATGAAAATATGTTAATTAATTAAAGCATACCTGCAATCACATCTTGTGGGTTCCGTTCCTACGCCATGTCAAGCGCGTACACCTGATCCCTAGTAGGGCCGGGCTTACCTCCTCGCGGTCCTCGTCCTCGACCACGCATATATCCCCGTCCTCGTGGGGCTGCTGGAGGGAAAGCAGGAGGGAGAGCAGGAGGGATGTTCCCATATAGCTGCGGGCAGAAATGTCAGATGTGGCCCGGCTGGTTGCATTCGAAGCACACCAGCCCACGACGCCCTTCAGGTTGTTGAAATTGTTGAGGCTGTGGGGGTGGAGGCAATGCAGGCGGCTGCGGAACCGGATGCTCCACCCTATAGTTTCGGTGGACACGCCCTCACCTCTTTAATATCCTCTTCCTCCTATGAAGTCCCGCCTCCTTCTATTGCTTGGGTCGGCTTCCATCACGTCCTCCGCAGTCCTTTTACTACATCCCAGGTGGTCCGCCTCCAATCCATTCGCCATATCAATGATCTCCGCCAAGCTACCATCCGCTATAAACAAAAGGGACTGCCTTAGGGGATCTCACAGCCCTTTGTAGAAGTGCTTGGCATAACCTCTGTCATCCAACTCGTAAGAATCCGCAAACCTTGCGAGATGCTGGAATTCCCGCTGGTATTCCATAACCGACTTTGATCCCTGCTTTAGTAGAAGAAACCTCTGCTCAAGCTCATCTCGGGCCGTTGTAGGGATAAAGTGCTCCAAGAAAACACCCGAGAATTCACTCCAACTTATCTCTATGTAAATCCGGCCTTGGAAGGTAGAGCCCATGAGGGACTTCCACCACCTCTTGGTATGTAAGTCCAAGACGGACACCGCCAATGACACGACCATGTTGGCTGGGCAACGGATACCAGCCAAGAGCTCTTCTACTGTGTCGAGCCATTCCTCCGTACATACGGCTGACTCCGTCCCATGATAGACGGGAGGGGAGAGAGCCCGGAAGGTGCTCAGCCAGTTAGAGCTCGGGGCCTGTTGTTGCACCGGAGGCTGTTGCGCCTTAAAAGCATCAAGAATGGCGGTGAGCGTCTGCCCCAACTCAGACTGTTGGAACGGAGCGGGTATTGGAGGGGTAGGAGTACCCCCCATCGGTTCAACATGCACTGGAACCTACACGTACATGACAAATTTGTGGTCAGGTTGGCTAATCTTAAGGTCAAAGTTGGACAAACTTAATGTGAATTACATATGGGCACACCACTGCTTCCGTTAAGTCAGTTTGTCCCCAAGCTGATTAATCGAACGGGGGTGGCACCATTGTTGAATGACTTCTTAGTTGAGGATCGTGGCAAACTGATACCATTTGTAAGACCCCCCCCTCCCGGATCCCAAAACACGGCACGAAGGGGGAGTCTTATGCCCGAAACAGCCGCCTTGCGGTAGCATTAGCACACGGACTAACCTGTACCACAAGACGTCTATTCCGCCGGCTACAACAATATCATTTGTATATGCCAACCCAACCAAATATAATAAGCAAGAGAAGTCAAAATCCACACTAAGTATCATAAAGTCCAAATACATCAATAAGGGAGAAGCTAAACATGCTTCTACAATATATCAGAGTACAGCTAAACATTGCCCAAACGGGCTACATCAGAGTATCAAAATACTAACATCCGTAACCGACGGTATCGACGGCACCGTCACTTCAAGCCATATCGTCCTGGACTGGCTGTCCTGCTGCGTAGTCTGTGGCTGCTCTACCTGCGGCGTGACCTCCTAAAAAGGAAGACGTAGCAACCGTTAGTCGAAACGACTATGTGGTTTCACATCCGCTCCCTCGGCGACTCCTCGGCACCGGGCGGGGAAAAGGAACAAGTGTACAATATAAAATAAGTATAAAGTAAAGGAAGTACAAGCAGGTGGCAGTAGTGTAGGAGTATCATCAACATGATCTAGCAAATATTTAAGAGCTACAACAAACTAACATGTATAAGTAACAGCAGGAAAGTAACTTAACTTATAAGAATACCCATACAAACTTATAAGTTAAGGGTCGGGTTACATAAGGTAACTCATCGTATAAAAGTGTCAATACAAACTTATACGATGAGGATCTTGTTGTGCAATGTTATTAAATGCTACGAATGCTATGCAATGACTCACCCATGATCATACCCATGCAATTGCTATGTCGACACAGACTATAGTTCCAACTCTTCGAGCAGGTAGCTAACCTCTCAGGCATCATCCACCATGGCCAGGCGGTGACAGTAGAATGGGCACTTCTACTACTAGGCGGGTATCCACACTACTTCACCTAGGCCTCCGTATGTCTCAACGCTAAGAACACAACAGCGGAGCCCATGCGTACTATGGCCCAGCGGGGTCTTGGGTAGATGTGCACCAAGAACACAGCCCGAACTGGCCTTGCGTGACCCGAAAGGGGCCTCGGAAGTAAGCACGAGGACACAGCCCAACCATTCACTTGGCACGGAAGGGGCCCCGGGATGTGAACACCGAGGACACAGCCCAACCGCCCAAAGTCTAACTGTCGACTCCCGTCGGTGTGACGACTGGCGAGCCCGTAGACCTGCCACACTATCCTTAATCCCAGCATTATGACACCGCGTGTCGACTCACACCGCATGCAAATGCCACATCAACATAACATGGAAGGGGCCTCAGAAGTAAGCACGAGCACACATCCCAACCATCCATCCACACCTTATCTCAACACAACCAAACAAATGACGATCAACACCGCACTTACATCCCTTCACAATACTACCCGTAGGGAGACGACGCTCTAAGTATTGGACTACTAAACTCATTCCATTAGTCAACCTTACTCATGGCCATAAATAAAATTACCTTAAGCAAACAACTCCGGGTAGCGTTGCTGCATCAAATCCAATGGCTCCCATGTGTACTCCTCCTTCCCATGGTTGGACCATAGTACCTTCACTAGGGGAACACTTTTGTGGCGCAATGTTCTTGTCTCGCTGTCAACGATCTGCACTGGCTCTAGTCGCACAGACCTATCTGACGCCACTGCACCATCAGTAGTGGGAATATATTGGTCGGGCCGCAACAGTGCTTTTCGAAGCAACGACACATGGAACACGTCGTGGAGATTCTCTAGTTCTGGTGGTAACTCCAACCGATAAGCCAATGGGCCAGTCCTTTCCAGTATAGTATAAGGCCCAACATACCTTGGGCTGAGCTTTTTCACCCCACGCACCCGTGACACTCCATGCATCGGCCGAATCTTGAGGAACACTTTGTCGCCCACTTGGAACTCCACCATTCGGTGCTTTGCATTATAATACTTCGCCTGCCGACTTTGGGCCTCCAACATGCGATCCCGTATATATCAATCTCACCGTCGCATCAGTATCATCTATATATTCATTTCCCAATACCATCGGATCTTCGTCCTGCACCCAAGACAAGGGAGTCATGCACCTTCTTCCGTAAAGGGCTTCATGGGGCGGAATACCGATGCTTGCCTGATGGCTATTATTGTAGGAGAATTCCACTAGTGGTATGAATCTTTCCCACGGTTCTCCTCTGTCCAGCACACACAACCTCAACAAATCCTCCAGTGTTCTGATGGTCCGCTCATACTGCCCGTCTGTCTGAGGGTGAAATACAGTACTAAAGGTTAGGCGCGAGCCCAAATACGCCTGTACCGCCTTCCACTCCTTGGATGTAAACCGACCATCCTGATCCGAAACAATTGTCTTGGGTACGCCATGATACCGTACGAATTACTCTACAAAAAGGCGTACAAAAACATCCACGTGTGCTTCCTTCTTCATTGGAATGAACCGGGCCACCTTTGTCAGTCGATCAACAATAACCCACACTAAATCATTCCATTAGTTTGCTGTAGCTCTTAAATATTTGCTAGATCATGTTGATGATACTCTTACACTACTGTCACTTGCTTGTACTTCCTTTACTTGCATACTTATTATATATTGTACTCTTGTTCCTTTTCCCCGCCCGGTGTCGAGGAGTCGTCGGGGGAGCGGATGTGAAACCACTTAGTCGTTTCGACTAACGGTTACGACGCCTCATTTTTAGGAGGTCACGCAGCAGGTAGAGCAGTCGCAGACTACGCAGCAGGACAGCCAGGCCAGGACGATAGGGCCTGAAGTGACGGTGCTGTCGATACTGTCGGTTACGGATGTTAGTATTTTGATACTCTGATGTAGCCCATTTGGACAATGTTTAGCTCTACTCTGATATATTGTAGAAGCATGTTTAGCTTCTCCCTTATTGATGTATTTGGACTTTATGTTACTTAGTGTGGATTTTGACTTCTCTTGCTTATTATATTTGGTTGGGTTGGCATGTACAAATGATATTGTTGTAGCCGGCGGAATAGGCGTCTTGTGGTACAGGTTAGCCCGTGTGCTAATGCTACCGTAGGCGGCTGTTCCGGGTATAAGACCCCCCCCCCCCCCCCCCCGGATCCCAAAACACGGCACGAAGGAGAGTCTTATGCCCGGAAGAGCCGCCTTGCGGTAGCATTAGCACACGGGCTAACCTGTACCACAAGACGCCTATTCCGCCGGCTACAACAATATCATTTGTACATGCCCCCCAACCAAATATAATAAGCAAGAGAAGTCAAAATCCACATCTAAGTAACATAAAGTCCAAATACTCAATAAGGGAGAGCTAACATGCTTCTACAATATTCAGAGTACAGCTAAACTTTGCCCAAATGGGCTACATCAGAGTATCAAAATACTAACATCCGTAACCGATAGTATTGACGACACCGTCACTTCAGGCCCTATCGTCCTGGACTGGTTGTCCTGCTGCGTAGTCTGCGGCTGCTCTACCTGCGGCGTGACCTCCTAAAAAGGAAGACGTAGCAACCGTTACTCGAAACGACTAGGTGGTTTCACATCCGCTCCCCCGGCGACTCCTCGGCACCGGGCAGGGAAAAGGAACAAGATTATAATATATACTAAGTATGCAAGTAAAGGAAGTACAAGCAGGTGGCAGTAGTGTAAGAGTATCATCAACATGATCTAGCAAATATTTAAGAGCTACAGCAAACTAACATGTATAAGTAATAGCAGGAAAGTAACTTAACTTATAAGAATGCCCATACAAACTTATAAGTTAAGGGTCGGGTTACATAAGGTAACTCATCGTATAAGAGTGCCCATACAAACTTATACGATGAGGATCTTGTTGTGCAATGTTATTAAATGCTATGAATGCTATGCAATGACTCACCCATGATCACACCCATGCAATTGCTATGTCGACACAAACTATAGTTCCAACTTTTCGAGCAGGTAGCTAACCTCTCAGGCATCATCCGCCGTGGCCAGGCGGTTACAGTAGAACTGGAACTTCTACTACTAGGCGGGTATCCACACTACTTCACCTATTCCTCCGTACGCCTCAACGCTAAGAACACAACAGCGGAGCCCATGCGTACTATGGCCCAGCGGGGTATTGGGTAGATGTGCACTAAGAACACAGCCCGAACTGGCCTTACGTGACCCGGAAGGGGCCTCGGAAATAAGCACGAGGACACAGCCTAACCGTTCACTTGACACGGAAGGGGCCCCGGGATGTGAACACCGAGGACACAGCCCAACCGCCCAAAGTCTAACTGTCGACTCCCGTCGGTGTGACGACTAGCGAGCCCGTAGACCTGCCAGACTATCCTTAATCCCAGGATTACGACACCGCGTGTCGACTCACACCGCATGCAAATGCCAAATCAACATAACATGGAAGGGGCCTCGGAAGTAAGCACGAGGACACCGCCCAACCATCCATCCACACCTTATCTCAACACAACCAAACAAGTGACGGTCAACACCGCACTTACATCCCTTCACAATACTACCCGTAGGGAGACGACGCTCTAAGTATTGGACTACTAAACTCATTCCATTAGTCAACCTTACTCATGGCCATAATTTATTCCTCTATAAGACTCCCAAATGATGACAACATAATATAACATGTTACGTATATAAAGATTTACAAATCTTTCCAAAAGTACTAACCTATTATGAACATGATGTGCGTGTAAAGATCCATCACACTTTCCATATGTTAATGACATATTATATATGATGCGCACAAATAACAATCTTTCAATTCTTATCAAGTCAATTCGTTTAAATAAGATTGCTTCACAATTTGATTATATGAAATCTAATTAATAAGCTTCGTCAATCATGCAACAAATGAATAATCATAAGGGTTCATCCAAGCCAAGTAACTTGCAATAAAACTTCTACCGAATCCAAACCCATCTTATAAAAAGCCCAGAATTTAGGTGCAGATTGAATCTGGACAGCAGCTTCGGCCGGAGATTCCCGAAGCTACAGAAATCCGGTGAAGACGTGTAACCACATTATGGAAAGGACTTTCCGTGGTCCACAACTTTCGTATTCAGACCTCTACCCAGTTCTGATATTATCCTATTTGAAATCGGACATGAATTCCGCTGCGTACAGAACACAACTTCTGCATGCAGGATTTGTTGAACACCATATCCATTTAGACTTTCCCGTGGCTACAAACTTCGCCTGAAGTCGTGCAACTATTCGTTGGAAAGGTATTTTCAAGGGCTTCAATTTTCGTGTTTAGTCTAAAGCCCAGATCTGGACATATCTTGCTAAAAAAATGGCCACGAAGTCCACTGCGCGCAGAATTCAAATTCTGCACGTATCTTAAGGCTGAATGAACGGCATCGGTTCATCTTCCTCCTCAAGGCTAACTTCCCAAATCATTCCAGAAAATCACCTCCCATATTCAACCTCAAGAGGCCTTTGCTCTTCACGAAACCATCCCCCATCTCCATATAAAAGATCGGAGAGGTTGAAGACACCACTAACCAAGAGCACAAGCCCCGGATTGGCCTCACCCTAGAGAAAGCATCTTCTCACATGTCAAGACTCTTTTGAGTCGACGTCTCGCCTAAATATCTACAGATCTAGCACCAAGGGAGAGGGTAGGAAACTCACATCGATTCCAGCGGTTCCTCCATTTCCGGCCATGGATCTCGTAATTCTCCTTGGCGGCATCTTCTCCTTCACGGCAATGGCGGATTTTCTCCTGCAGAACTTGCTCCAACAGTTTTCCCTCTCACCAGGAGTTTTCACGGGAAATAGGGAATGAAATGAGCATGAAAACGGCTAGGGTTTTCTCTTCCCTTATATATGAAAAGTGACACGGGTAGGGACACGCCCGTGTCTTTACCCGCGTCCCGCTTGAGCGAAACGGCAACGACGGTTTCCGTGTCAGTTCAATACTTGACACGGGTAGGGAGACGCCCGTGTTCCGACCCATGTCCACATGACACGGTCGTGTTCCTGGTCGTGTCCTTGGTCGTGTCCTTCTCTGGATACATCTCGACGAACTCAACTCGACACACATGGAACACGGGTAGAGACACACCCGTGTCTCTACCCGTGTCATACAATTCGTCGATCTCGAAGTGCGTCGATCTCGACATGCCTCGTTGAGTCCAACTCAACACACACGGGTAGGGACATGCCCGTGTCTCTACCCGTGTCATACACTTCGTCGATCTCGACACAGATCGTCAATCTCGACACGCATCGTCGAGTGTAACTCGACACACACGGGTAGGGACACGCCCGTGTCGCTACCCGTGTCATACGATGTCGATGCACCTCGTCGATCTCGACACGCCCTGTCGAGTGTAGCTCGACACACACACACACGGGTAGGTACACGCCCGTGTATTTACCCGTGTCACATTCACACGGGTAGTGACACGCCCGTGTCACTACCCGTGTCCTTCTCTGCACTGATTTCTCCACTCCTCCACAAGTGCAGTCCAATTCCCTGCACTTCTCAGGACTCGAGTCAACCCTCCTGACTCAAAAACATACACGAGGGGCCTAGAGCGATTCGGGACGTTATAGTTGGTTATTGCTATTGCGCTGGAGGAGTCACAAAACAATGGAATCTTTTCAAACTTCATGTTGTTGTCTTTGAACTAATTCTTTATCCAAAGTAACTGTGCACAACATCTGCCTGCAGAGATGTACTCTGACTCGGCCGTTGAAATTGCCATACAGTTTTGCTTCTTGCTACTCCAGGAGATAAGCCTTCTTCCAAAGAATTGGCAAGTCCCTGAAGTGCTTTTCCTGTCGTCTTTGCTACCTGCAAAATCTGCATCTGAAAACTATTAGTTCGTTATCATTACTTCTTGGGTACCATAAGCCGAGATTTGGTGTACCTTTAAGATATCTCAAAATCCGCTTCGCAGCAGCGTAGTGAGATTCCTTAGAGTTCACCTGAAATCTAGCACAGACACACGTTGAGAACATTATGTCAGGTCTACTTGCAGTAAGGTAGAGCAAGGATCCAATAATACTTCTGTACTTGGTTTCATCAAATGGTTTCCATTTTTCATCCTTGTCCAAAGACATTGTTGAACCCATTGGACTCCTCATCGAGGTTGCATTCTCCATTCCGAATTTCTTAATTAGCTCTTTGGTTAACTTGGTCTGTGAGATAAATATTCCATCTTCAGACTGTTTCACTTGAAGCCCTAAGAAATACTTCAGCTCACCCATACTGCTCATTTCAAACTTCCCTTGCATAAGTTTTGAAAACTTCTTGCAGGGGTTGTCACCAGTAGAGCCAAAGATAATATCATCGACATAGATTTGCACTAGCAGAATCATGTCTTTAATTTCCCTAAGAAATAATGTCTTGTCTATCTTTCCCCTTGTGAACTTGTTCTCAAGTAGAAAGCTAGACAGCGTCTCATACCAAGCTCGAGGAGCTTGTTTTAGACCATATAATGCTTTATACAGTAAGTGAACGTAATCAGGAAAGTTAGAATCAACGAAACTTGGAGGTTATTCCACATACACCTCTTCCTTTATATCACCATTAAGGAAGGCAGACTTCACATCCATTTGGTAGACAGTGAAGCCTTTGAGTGCAGCATATGCTAGGAATAACCTTATAGCCTCTAGCCTTGCCACTGGAGCGTATGTCTGGTCGAAGTCGATTCCTTCTTCTTGACGATAACCTTTTATAATAAGTCTGGCCTTGTTCTTTATAATCGTTCCATCCTCGTCCATCTTGTTCATGTAGACTCATTTTGTCCTAATGACCTTCTTACCTTTGGGTCTTGGAACAAGCTTCCATACTTTGCAGCGCTTGAACTGGTTCAGTTCTTCTTCCATCGCCATTATCCACGATGCATCTGAGTTTGCTTCCTCAAACTTTTTTGGTTCAACCTGCGAGAGAAAAATTAAATATAGACTCTCATTAGTTGTAAATCTTCGAGTTCTGACACCATCCCAGGGATCTCCTATGATCTGGTCCATGGGGTGATCCTTGAGATGTCTGAGCTCTAGAGTCCTTGCATCTGGATTGTCTTCTATCACCGGAGTGACTTCTTCATTTTGGATGACTTCTTCATCTTGATCATCAGCCTCTCCAATAGGGGTTGGAGTGGTGATCTTGATGAACTTTTCACCTTTGTCTTCAGGCGGTTCATCCAAGCTAATTTCTTTCAGCTTTGCACCTGCATCTTCAATAAGCACACTAGAGGAGTTGCTTTGCAGCAAGCTCGTCTCATCAAATACAACATGTATCGATTCTTCTACCACCATGGTTTTTCTATTAAAAATCCTATATGTCTTACTATGGCTACTATAACCTACAAAAATACCTTCAAAACTCTTTTCGCTAAACTTAGTAGTATGATACTTGCCATTGTTTAGCACGAAGCATTTACAGCCAAAAATTCTAAAGTATGAGACTGTTGGTTTCCTGCCCTTCAGAAGTTTGTTAGGTGTCTTATCGTGGTTTTTGTTTATGAGGGCTCGATTTTGCACATGGCATGTAGTGTTCACGGATTCACCCCAAAAGTACTCCCGAAGTGAAGCATCACTGAACATGGTCCTGCAGGCCTCTATAAGCGTTATATTCCTTCTCTCGGCCACTCCGTTCTGTTGTGGAGTACGAGGCGAGGAAAACTCATGAAAGATAACTAATCTTTCACAAAATTATGTCATGGTCTCACACTTGAACTCTGTTCCATTGTCACTTCTGATTTTGACTATGGAGCAGTTGTACTCGTTTTGAACTTGCCTGACAAAATTAGTAAAGATGTTGAAGGTATCTGACTTGTGTTTCAGAAAGAACACTCACGCAAAGCGCGAGTAATCATCAACAATTACCAAGGTATAATCCTTACCTCCCAAACTTCTAATTTGTAGTGGACCAAACAAGTCCATATGCAGTAGATCAAGACATCTATTAGAATTCTTGCCAATAACGCTTTTAAAGGTAGCCCTTGTTTGCTTGCCTTTCACACATGCATGACAAGGTCTATCTTTGACGTAATTGATATTTGGGGAATCACGTACTAAGTTCATTGAAAATAATTTATTTATGGTTTTGAAATTAATATGTGCTAATCTCTTGTGTCATTGGTCACCAAGAGACGCACTATCTTTTGTTAAAAAGCACACTCGTGTTGAAGAATCTATACAAATGAAATTCAAGCAAAAAATGTTTCTGCTTCGAGTGCTGGATAAAATTGTTTCCATATTGTCAACAGATTTTATCAAGCACTTGTCAGCGTGAAACTCAACTATGTATCCTTTATCGCAGAGTTGGCATATGCTTATAAGGTTATGTTCCAAACCTTCAATGTAAGCCACATCTGAGAAGGATACATTACCGTTAGTAATCATACCGTATTTTATAATGGTCCAGGCCCATCCCTTGGGAACCCGCTGGCACCGCCGGCCTACTAGGGTCCAGACCCGGGCCCACCACTGGTAATCAGCCTTTCACATTCAAGCCTACAGGCCATGCACCCCAACCCCTCTCCGACCTGTTTATTAGCACGGCGATTGTTGCCACTGGGGATCGAACCCAGTACCTTGATAAGAGAGCATTCCTCCACTCCCACATCACCAACTGAGCCAGTCTGAACCTCCAAAGATGACCTTTGGTCCGTTCACAACTAGGGTAAAATTCAGAATAAGGCTTCTTCTCCCGGTCATATGCCGAGAGCATCCACTGTCCAAATACCAGATTGGCATTTTGTTGGCCTTTGGACATTCCTGCAATCACAATCAGTTAGCCTTAGGAACCCAAATACATTTGGGTCCTTGGTCTCGGGTTAGAACACTCCCCCTATGAATATTAGGATTAGGAGTGGTCTTCCTCATATTGCCAACATGTGGGGTTGCAGCATTTCTAGGATTAAACAAGCAATCAATGGCAAAGTGACCAATTCTGGCACAATACCAACAGTCAAATCTGTTGTATCTTTGCCTTATGTTCTCCTGCTTGACCTTTTGGAATTGTGGTCTAGCAGGGGCTGCATTCTTGGAGGAGGAAGCTTCATGATGATTACAATCACATGTTTTCTTCTCCTTCATTGGCTTTTCTACAACAGGCTTTGCCTTTGGTGCCTTCTTGAAGTTATGGCCATGATTGAAAGAGCCATAACTCTGAAGAATCACTTCTTCATAAGGTGCCTTAAAGACACTTTCACCAAACTTTCTGGGTCGAGTCCATCCTTGATAACGGGACTTTGGTTCTACATAGGTAGGCCTAGCAAAGTGTCCATAGGATGAGTCAAGATCAAACTCATTTGAAGGAAATATAACCTTTTTGAACGTGGTATGATCTTGAGGGGCTTTCCCCTTCTCTTTGGCTAAGGCCTTTTTGGCCGCCTTATTCTTCTGTTGAGCCTTATTTCTCCAAGAAGACTTACTAGGAGGTTCTTCATGGCCTAGTCCAGCACCCTTGGCCTTGGTTGAGAATTCGGCAACGAATGGAAGAACAGTCTTAGGCATAGAGAAACTTTCAACAAGTTTCTTTTCAGCGGCAAGTTGTGCTTCCAGTTCCTTGATGATTTTCTCTTTGAGGTCAAGGTGCTCGAGAGCTTTATTATATTCTTCAATAGCATTATTGAAGTTCTCTTCGTGCGAGTCAGTCTTTGCGACTTTCTCTCTCAAGACGCTCTCTTCAGCTTTGAGAGACTTTATCTCGTTAGCCTGAGTTTTCATGACTCGACGACATTTATCGTAAGACATGATTAACTCCTTGTATTGGGCCATGAGTTCCGACTCATCGTCAGAAGAGCTATTCTCACAATCATGTTCAGAAACATCAGAATCAGAAAGAGGAGTGTGAGAGTTTACATTCCCAGTGAACTGGGGCTCTTTTTCATCAACGGTTTGAGTCATTAGTCCAAAATAGGCTTCTTCTTCTTCACTCGACTCAGATGAGTCAGAGTCACTAAGAGTCTTTGTTAAAATTCAACACACCGCAGACGCCCCCTTGGATACCCTGTTGAAAACTCAACAAACCGAAGGAGAATACGCCCACTTATAATGTTGAAAGTTTTCCCGGATCGTGAAGTTAGCAGGGGTTATCTCAACAAAGCAGTAACAACCAGCAACACATGCAGCACAAGCTTCTTTATTGATCAAGAGCAAACTTCTTTACACAGCGAGACATACATGGCGAGACATGCATCACCAAAACCCAACACCGGGAGAGCAGAGACAGTTACAAAGACAAGAACAAAAACAAGCCGCGCGGACTCAATCAACAAGCCGCGACCTACTGCTGTGGAGTCCGCTCAGTCCGCCAGGTCGCCAGACCGCAACCCAAGCCGCGCAGACTCACCCTTTCCAATACTAGCTCTTCACCGCCAATCTGCAGGCCACCTGACCGCGAGGTCGCCTAGCCGCCAGACCGCACAAGCTGCGTCACCGAATAGAACAGTCCGCCTGAAGCAGGTGACTTCCTGAACCCCAAACCAAGTCGCCAAAGTGGATACCTCCTGATCGCTATCCGCGACCTGCTGTTTACCGCCTGTTGCTTAACCGCAGAGTCCGCACTGTCCCTGATCGCAATCAGAGCCAAGTCCTGGCTTTCCAGTGCTATCCGCACAACCTGCACAGCACAACCCGGTCAACTCTCTATCCGCGCGGACACAAAGTCCAGACCGCAGTAACTTACGCGAGCTCAATTACTGTTCACTTACTTCGGTTTGGTTCCTTGTTCCTGATGTGACATGGGTCCTATTTATAGGCACGACGATGAGTATGGTCACCGCCCTAGCCGATAGGATCACCGCGACAACCCGCAGCTAGAACAAGTGTGTCCGCCAGCCCGCGGACACACATTCCAGTTCGCCGCTCCTGTGCAGATAGCCAGTCTGCCCCAGCTTCTCCAAGGCCGGACTCCAATATCCAGCCCGCCTTGCCGCCAGAGGCCAAGCCAGGACCACCACAGTCGGACTCCACAAAAGCCGTGTCCGCCATTCTGCGGACAAGGCATCAGCCCGCAAAACCCGAGCCCGCAGCCTCGCCATCAAGGCACCTGCCGGACTCAGCGGACACCCGGCTTCCGTCCGCATATCCCAAGTCCATTACCTCAACACCAAGGCACCTCCGGACTTAGCGGACACGCCAATCCAGTCCGCTAACAGCAGACTCCAGTCCGCAACTCCTGAGTCCACAACCTCGCCACAAGGCTAAACCGGACTCAGCGGACTCTGGCTCCAGTCCGCACGCTCCTGCACAAGCAATTCTCCAGTCCGCATTTCCCCAAGCTAGCAAACAAGGCAAAGCACTTCTACTATGCTTGGCGGACTGAGAAACCAGCCCGCGCTCCACTGCGCGATCTCCCCGCAACTGAGCCATCCTGGACTTGGTTCAATTCCCACCAAGTCCAGTCCGCTGGCCACAAGGGCCAGTCCGCACTTACTGGCGGACACTGGATCTAGCCCGCCATACCGGGCGACCTCCAGTTTTCTGTCCGCGCTGACGGCGGTCTCGCGGCTTCTACTTGCCGCTCCACTGGAGCAAGACAAGGCAACTGCCAAACCGGTCTGCGGAGCTCCAGTTCTTCAGTCCGCTTCATGCCGGACTCCGCGGAATAACATTCCTATCCGCCGGTTACTTCCTGGGAGTCAATCGCCTGCTGAGCATACACTGGCCTGTCAGCACGCTGCTCACTGTTCCGCGTAGTCCGCGCGAACAGACCGCCAGCCGCCACAGAGCAAACCGCCTGCAACATCCCTGCCGACCTAGCAGTCCGCCAACCCTGTCCGCGTAGTCCGCGCGGATAGGTTTCCCAAGCCTTCCATTCACCCACTTTCACTTCACAGAATTCAACAATCTTGCCCTTTTTGGCCATCAAGCTCTTCTCTGTCCTCTTCTTGCTGTACGAGTACTTATTTTCCTCTCTTCTACCACCCTCCTTCTTCTTGTGAGGGCAGTCAGCGATGACGTATCCTGGCTTATTATAACAATAGCAAATAATGTCAGTAGAAACATGTTTGTTCTGTTTAGAATTATACCTGTCATGGATACTTGAGCCTTTTCTTTGCCGATCACCATCACGTTGTGATCTTCTATAGGAGGCATCCTTGCCTTTCCATTGCTTCTTCTTGTTTCAGAATTTCTTGAACTGTCGTGTGAGTAGTGAGAACTCTCCTTCTGATAGTTCAGAGTCTGAGGTGCTTGACTCTGAGGTTTCTTCTTCACTAACTTCTTGTGCTGGAGTAGGAGAAAAAACCTTGGACTTCTTGGAGGTGTCTGCCTTTAGAGCAACAGACTTCTCTTTGAATGCAGACCTGCTCTTCTCTTCTTCAGCCTTTCTGTTGCTGAGTTGAAGCTCATATGACATAAGCTTCCCGAAGAGATTTTGAGGATCTGTCTCGGCCAGTTTTCCAAACTTCCTTATGGCACAGATCTTGTTATCCCATTCCTTAGTCAGGGATCTCAAGAATTTATCATTTAGTTCTCCATTAGTGAAGACTCTATCATAGACCCTTAGCCCATTCACTATCTTGAAGAAATTCTCAAAGGTGTTAACAATGGTATCTTTGTTTCCTTATCGGAAAGCCTCATACTTCTGATTAAGAAGGGATCTTCTATACCCCCTCACTTCTTCGGTACCTTGCATTAAGGTAACTAGGGACTGCCACATCTCCTTCGCAGACTGGCAGTGAATCAGGTTTTGCAGCATAGAATCATCGATGCACTTGCTATATAATTTTTTGCCTTTTGTCCAATGAAACAAGTACAATCTCATCCTTATCTAGATCCATAAGTTGCTTAGGGACTTTCTTAGTTGGATCTATAGTGGAGACGGTCATGGGAATATAAGGACCTTCTTCAACTATCATGAAAATCCTTGGATCCACAGCTTTCATGAAGAACTTGATTCTCTCTTTCCACATAGGGAAATTATTTTTGGTACATACAGGAAGCTTGGAAAAATCCTTAGCCTTGTCCATTGTTGGCAGATCTCAAATGACAACTATTGAGGGATCTGATCAAGGTGTTAACCTTTTAACAATCAACCTCGCTCTGATACCAATTGAAAGTTAATAGTTGCCAACCTAAATCACCTAGAGGGGGGTGAATAGGTGAGATGTGCGTCTTTTTGCGGAATAAAAAATTATAAACCAAAGCACATATCTATCTACCAATCAAACACAGACGAGGCAAGATTTATAGTGGTTCCCCAACTTGGGATACATCCACTTTCCCTCACAGATCTAGCAATACACTAGACTCAGCTACTCCACTATCTCGGATTGGTAATCAATCCTACCATCGGAACAATGTTCCTACAAACTCGATCCACAAGACAGATCTACACTCGGAAGGCAAAACTTCCTACAATCTCGGAGTTCAAAAACTCCTACACTCGGAGAAAACGTCTCCTACAATAATGAAATAAACTTGTAAAGAAATACAAACAGTAAATCCTTGTCAGATTTGCAATAAATCGGCCTGGATCTTCTTCTTCAAAACTTTTTGGCTTTATCATAATGGTGAAGAAAACCTTGGCAATATCAGATATGGACTTCTTGACTTTACACGATCGAATTAGAAGATGAAGCATTGAGCGGAGATCTCGATCTGTAGAGTCTTCTTGATCTGAATCCTCAAAAAGTGAAACCCTAGCCGGTCCGAAATCTTTGATGGCGGTGGCGAGTTTCGTTCTTGGAGAGAGAAAGAGGAGACAGAATTCTTTTGAGAGTGTACGGCTGCAAAATCTCTTAGAATAATCTTTGAATAATTAGATTAGGGTTTGTCGGTTTAGACAAGACCTTTTATAAGAGAGAAGAAGATTAGACTTAAATGATTCATTATGAGAAAGACACGTGGACCAATCACGTCAGAGTTTAAGAATAAGACCGTTATTTTGGACTTGAAGAATTTTCAGAAAAGTCAAGTAAAATACACGAGATGCAGCAGACTACTCGAGTATATGCACCACTACTCGGGAGAAAGAGAAATCATTACTCGAGTACATGGAGTCAACTACTCGAGTAAATAAGAATTCAAGGAATTAGCTACTCGAGTAACAAGAATGACTTACTCGAGTACTTAAGTACTTATACGAGAGGTGGAGTATATTACTCGAGTGAAAGAAATACTACTCGAGGATATAAGAATGAACTACTCGAGTATATAAGAAACTACTCGAGACAAAGACTTAGAAAATTTCTAGAACTGGAGAACATGACTACTCAAGTATGTAAGATAAACTACTCGAGACATAAGGAACTACTCGAGTATAAGGAAAAGACTACTCGAGTCAATTAGAACTACTCGAGTATAAGGAAAAGACTACGTGAGTAATTCACTTAGAGAAATTTTCTGGAACAGAATTCTAGATTACTCGAGTATAAACACTGGACTATTCGAGTAGTAGATGAACTACTCGAGTACATGACTTAGACTACTCGAGTATATGACTTAGACATAATTGAGTCATTATGAGAGACACGTGCACCAATCACGTCAAAGTTCATTAGGAAAACCGTTATTCTGGACTTAATGTATTTTTGGAAAAGTCGAAGTAAAATACTCGAGATATAAAAGCTTACTCGAGTACATACAACACTACTCGAGTAGGTAGAAGATGACTACTCGAGTATATGAGAAGAACTACCCGAGAGGGAATGAGAAAATTACTCGAGTACATGGAGTCAACTACTCGAGTAAGTAAGAAGAAATGGAATCAGCTACTCGAGTAACAAACATAACATACTCGAGTATTTGAGTACTTACCAAAGAGGTGGAGAAGATTACTCGAGTATATAATCATGAACTACTCGAGTAGTTAAGAAACTACTCGAGACAAAGACTTAGAAAATTTCTGGAACTGGAGAACAGGACTACTCGAGTATAGAAGTTGAACTACTCGAGACAAATTGAACTACTCGAGTATATGGAGATGACTACTCGAGTAGTTCACTTAGAGAAATTTTCTGGAATGGAACTCTGTATTACACAAGTATAAACACTGGACTACTCGAGTAGTAGATGAACTACTCGAGTACATAACTTAGACTACTCGAGTAAGTGAGAACTACACGAGAGTCAGAATTCAACTACTCAAGGCAGAAGATAAAACTACTCGAGTACTATACAGTACTACTCGAGTATTTAACTTGGAAAACTTTTGAGAAGTAAATTTTTGTAAACCCGAGAGGAAAAAGGAGACTACTCAAGTAGTTGTCGTAACTACTCGAGAGCCAAAATTGGACTACTCGGTATATATCTTGACTACTCGAGTAAGAGTATTATTACTCGACTATGAACTCAGTAACTTACTCGAGTAAGTATAGAACTACTCAAGTACATTACTTAGGAAATTTCCTTGACAGAACTTTTACTTATTCTAAGGTGAGACCAGCATCAAGTCTGTTCACTTAGTCCTAGAGCTTGAATATGAAGTGTATCCCAATAGAGAGGCTACACATGAGTCAATACTTTGGAACACACAATGAGGGATTACATTGTATGGTCCTATGTTTGGTGACCCATTGTAGGCTGACATTGGTCTACACTTCCTATAAGATTCCTGCAAACACACAACTCAAACCAAGCATCAAATACAACTTAATTCATCTTAGTTCAAGGATGCCTTCATCAAATCTAGGTTAGTGTGGATACAGTACCCAACAATCTCCCACTATTTGTAGAAGTCAGAACCCTTTACACTAAGGTGTATTATGGACATAAAAAGAATACTAAGTATAAAAAGTAGTGTAAGCAAGCAAAGGACTATGAAAAAGATAATATGATCAAATCTTATAATTATATTAGTGCGAATATCCAAAAATGTCATTAACAACAAAAATCATTTCCACAACTCATAAGTTCTTTTGGCTAGTTCTGATGATGCTGTCTATCCTGTTTATCCTGTTGTCTTCTTTGGTAGATGTAAGGCTTTGGATAATACTTGGGGGGTCTTGGAGGAGCAGCATGATTGTTTCTTCCATATTCTTTGTCATATAATCTTCTCTTGGTCATTGATTTCTCATATAACTCCCATTCCTGGGAACTGTAGTGAATATTCCTGCTCTCATGGTAGTCCATAACTAATTTGAGTGTGTCCAAAATGAGGGAATTAGAAGTGGGAGACCATATCTCAGTAAATTCTGTAGCTTTTCTTTTCTCAGGATCAGAGACTGGAATGGACTTGCTAGCAGAAGGACCTTCACCATACTTTCTTTTCTTCTTGGAAGTTTGGATCTCAGGAGGAGCATCAATGAAGATATCTGCAGGATCATCTTCCCAACCTTGAGTGTAGGAATCAGGAGGAGCAACAGAGTCACCAGACCTAGGAGAGAATGTGGGTTGCAGAGGAGGAGCAGGAGCATCATCAGCAGCTAGAGGGTTTAGGTGATGAGGAATGATATTAGGAACTGCAGCAAATTCAGGAAGGATCTGGTTGTGCATCCACACTGTAGTGTCATAGGTGTAGAATTTGACACTCCGAATTTGAGCTAGGACATCATCATGGATCTCTTTTACTTTGGCTTTCTGAAGCTTTTGCATGGCAGCATCTGATTGTTCTAAATACTTTTTCACCAATTTCTCCCCCTTTCTGACTTCAACAGATAGCTTAGAGATGGCATCATATTTGAAAGTGCCAACCTCTTCACAGATTTTCATCTTTGTAGCTTCAGCTCGTTTGTGTAATTCCATTTGATTATTAGCAAGAGTCAAACCTTGCTCCATCACTTGACCAACACTAGTGATAGTGTGGTCTAAAGCCTTGCCACCAATTTGGAAAAGGTGTTTTAGCTGGTCAGTGTTATGTTGAATTTCAGCGAATCCTCTGCTCATCTCAGTTTCTAGAGCAGTGACTTTATCTGTAACAGCTTTGAGTGAACTATCAAAGTATGTCCTATGTTCTTGGAGCAGAAGGACAACTTGAGTCATCAAATTAGTAGAAGGGGCAGCAGCTAGAGGAGCACTGGAAGAGGCAACTAGAGGATGAGGAGAAGCTTTCCAAGGAGCTAGTTCTATAAGGGTAACAGAGCTTTCTGCTCTTATAGTGGGAATCATGGCATCCCATGCATCAGTGATTGTGGGGATGGAGAAGTTCAAGTTCCTTAGAGGGGCTTCAACTGAAATGAAGATGGTTTCTGTTTGCTCTTTATGAGCATCAGGAGATGTAGCTAGAGACTTTGCTGGAGATGGAGATTGTGCTGGAGGGGATTCTGGTGGTATTTTAGTTGTGAGTTCCTTTGGAGAGGAAGGAGGAGGTAAATCTGTTGTCAATTTGCTATCATCTCATGATGGCAGCTTCAGTGTAGAGGAGTGACTCTTGAAGTTGTTGGTTTGAGGGAATCTCTGCTGGAGATAGAGGAGGTGGAGTAGTTGGAGGAGGAGTAGGCATCCTTGCTGAAATAGAAGGAGCAGGCTCCCCCTCATTAGGTGCACCAGAGGAGCTGGGGACCTGAGATGGAGAGGGAGATGGAGTCATGTCCTCTGTGTCAAGAACTTCTAGTAATCTTAGCAGCTTGAGAAGGATTCTTCAACTTGAGCTCCCATAACCCCATCTTTGAATAGGAGAGAGATGGAGACCTTCTTCATGTGAGGAAGGATACTTCCTTTAGAGAAGATGAAGGTTTCAGGGTCTATCTCATGAAGGATTAGAGAAATTATCCTTGCATAATTGGGGGATTTAATGCTCTCCTTGATTTTTATCTAAAATCAACATACCAAACTGAAATTTCTTTCTGCATACTATGGCTTGCATAATGTCGAAGAAATAAAAAGGAATGTCTCTGATGGAATTTGTTTTGTACAGAAGAACTTTTCCAATAATATCAACTAACAACTTCCCTTCAGCATTCATGAGAGAACGGGTGATGTATTGTTGCTCAGGATAAATGCCACAGAAAAGGCATGTTCTATCAGACTCAGCTGGCCCGAGATGATCTTCGTCACCGACGATCGGCATTCGAAGAAGTTTAGATACTGAGGTTTTGGTGAGTTTGATTTTGATACCTTTAACTGTGGATTTGAGAAGGGTACCATTGCGCTTGACTTTGACGTTTCTAAAAAACTCTGCAACATCGGGAAATAGAATTCGACATGGTTCTTGGAGTATGAATGTTAATCCGACGGTGTCGAGCAGAATCATTAGATTATGGAAGTCGTCGGAGAGCTCTGCAATCCCGACAGCGACTAATTCCGAACCCACACCGATTTTAGAGGAGGCGGCCATGATTCAGAAATCTTGGAGATGCAGAAACCCTAGAAAGATTTGATGGGGTGAAGAAAATTGTGCGGCTCTGCAGCTGACTGAGGAACGCGAAGAGGCAGTCGGGTACTCGAGAAAGCGGAAATGATTTCGTGTAGGACATTTCTGGATTTTCTCATTTTTATAACCCTAATTTTTTGGTCTAATTAAATGAAAAGAATGAAATAAACCAAAGAAGAGGAGGCATAAGCCTTGGCTTGCGCATAAGAAAATTTGAATAAAAGCTCGGTATATACACGAGTGAGGAAATTTCTCGAGTAGAAAAATCTGGAATTACTCGAGTAGGGATACATAAGTACTCGAGTAGATGTAGAGAAGTACTCGAGTAGGTGAGTGAGGTACTCGAGTGTGTCAGTTTGCTACTCGAGTAGGTTAAGTCGACTACTCGAGTATGTCATTCTACTACTCGAGTAGGTCCAATTCTTACTCGAGTAGGTTGTATCTTACTCGATTCAAGGAGTTAAAATTTGTAAAATTCTAATATTTTACTAACCTTTGAAACTTGAACCTTCTTGAAAATCCAGCTTCTCTAGTCGTCTTTTTTGAGGATCCCAAGTTCTGTTTTGAAGAATGAGAATTTGGTCTCGTCCAGCGGCTTCGTAAAAATGTCTGCAATTTGCCTATCTGTACAGAAATATTGAAGGTCTATGTCCCCATGCTCCACATGCTCCCGAATGAAGTGATACCTCAGCTCTATATGCTTTGCCCGGCTGTGCGAGACTAGGTTATTGGCTATTACTATTGCGCTGGAAAAGTCGCAAAACAATGGAATCTTTTCAAACTTCATGTTGTAGTCCTCAAATTGATTCTTTATCCAAAGTAACTGTGCACAGCAACTGCCTGTAGAGATGTACTCTGACTCAGCCATTGAAATTACCACGCAGTTTTGCTTCTTGCTACTACAGGAGATAAGTCTTCTTCCAAAGAATTGACATGTCCCGGAAGTGCTTTTCCTGTCGTCTTTGCTCCCTGCAAAATCTGCATTTGAAAAACCTATTAGTTCGCTGTCATTACTTATTGGGTACCATAAGCCAAGATTTGGTGTACCTTTATGATATCTCAAAATCCGCTTTGCATGAGCGTAGTGAGATTCCTTAGAGTTCACCTGAAATCTAGCACAGACACATGTTGAGAACATTATGTCAGGTCTACTTGCCGTAAGGTAGAGCAAGGATCCAATTATGCTTCTGTACTTGGTTTCATCAAAAGGTTTCCCTTTTTTATCCTTGTCTAGAGACATAGTTGAACCCATTGGAGTCCTCATCAAGGTTGCGTTCTCCATTCCGAATTTCTTAATCAGCTCTTTGGTGAACTTGGTTTGTGAGATGAAAATTCCATCGTCAGACTGTTTCACTTGAAGCCCTAACAAACACTTCAGCTCACCCATACTGCTCATTTCAAACTTCCCTTGCATAAGTTTAGAAAATTTCTTACAGAGGTTGTCATCAGTAGAGCAAAAAATAATGTCGTCGACATAAATTTGCACTAGCAAAATCTTGCCTTTAATTTCCGTAAGAAATAATGACTTGTCTATCTTTCCCCTTGTGAACTTGTTCTCAAGTAGAAAGCTAGACAGCGTCTCATACCAAGCTCCAGGAGCTTGTTTCAAACCATATAACGCTTTATGCAGTAAGTAAACATAATCAGGAAAGTTATAATCAACGAAACCTGGAGGTTGTTCCACATACACCTCTTCCTTTATGTCACAATTAAGGAAGACAGACTTCACGTCCATCTGGTAGACAGTGAAACCTTTGAGTGCAGCATATGCTAGGAATAACCTTATTGCCTCCAGCCTTGCCACTGGAGCATACGTCTGGTCGAAGTCGATTCCTTCTTCTTGACGATAGCCTTTTGCGACAAGTCTGGCCTTATTCTTTACTATCGTTCCATACCCGTCCATCTTGTTCTTGTAGACCCATTTTGTCCCAATGACGTTCTTACCTTTGGGTCTTGGAACAAGCTTCCATACTTTGCAGCGCCTGAACTTGTTTAGTTCTTCTTCCATCGCCATTATCCACGATGCATCTGAGTTTGCTTCCACAAACTTCTTTGGTTCAACCTGTGAGAGAAAACTTAGATATAGATTCTCATTAGTTGTACCTCTTCGAGTTCTGACACCATACCAGGGATCTCCTTTGATTTGGTCCATGGGGTGATCCTTCAGATGTCTGAGCTCTAGAGTCCTTGCATCTGGATTGTCTTCTATCACCGGAGTGACTTCTTCATCTTGGATGACTTATTCATCTTGATCATCAGCCTCTCCAAAAGGGGTTGGAGTGGTGATCTTGATGAACTTTTCACCTTTAACTTCGGACGGTCCATCCAAGCTAATTTCTTTCAGCTTTGCACCTGCATCTTCAATAAGCACACTAGAAGAGTTACTTTGCAGTAAGCTCGTCTTATCAAATACAACATGTATCGATTCATCTACGACCAGGGTTTTTCTATTAAAATCTTGTATGTCTTACTATGGCTACTATAACCTACAAAAATACCTTCAAAACTCTTTTCGCTAAACTTAGTAGTATGATGCTTGTTGTTGTTGAGCACGAAGCATTTACAGCCAAAGATTGTAAAATATGAGACTGTTGGTTTCCTCCCCTTCAGAAGTTCATAAGGTGTCTTATCGTGGTTTTTGTTTATGAGAGCTCGCTTTTGCAAGTGGCATGCAGTGTAGACGGCTTCAGCCCAAAAGTACTCCGGAAGTGAAGCATCACTCAATATGGTCCTGTAGGCCTCTATGAGTGTTCTATGCCTTCTCTCGGCCACTCCATTCTGTTGTGGAGTACGAGGAGAGGAAAACTCATGAAAGATACCTAAGCGTTCACAAAATTCTGTCATGGCCCCAGACTTGAACTCTGTTCCATTGTCACTTCTGATTTTTACTATGGAGCAGTTGTACTCGTTCTGAACTTGCCTAACAAAATTAGTAAAAATGTCGAGGGTATCTGACTTGTGTTTCAGAAAGAACACACACGCAAAGCGCGAGTAATCATCAACATTTAGTAACGTATAATCCTTACCTCCCAAACTTCTAATTTGCAGTGGACTAAATAAGTCCATATGCAGTAGATGAAGACATCAATTAGAATCCTTGCCAATAACGCTTTTAAAGGTAGCCCATGTTTGCTTGCCTTTTACACATGCATGACAAGGTCTATCTTTGACGTACTTTACATTTGGGGCATCACGTACTAAGTTCATTGAAAATAATTTATTAATAGTTGTGGAATTAATATGTGCTAGTCTCTTGTGTCATTGGTCACCAAGCGACGCACTATCTGTTGCTAAAAAGCACACTGGTGTCGAAGAATCTATACAAATGAAATTCAAGCAAAATATGTTTTTGCTTCGAGTGCCGGATAGAATCATTTCTATATTATCAACAGATTTTATCAAGCACTTATCAGCGTGAAACTCAACTATGTATCCTTTATCGTATAGTTGGCTTATTCTTATAAGGTTATGTTCAAAACCTTCAACATAAGCCACATCTAAGAATGATATATTACCATTCGTAATCATACCGTAGCCTTTAGTGATTCCACGGTCTGAACCTCCAAAGATGACCTTCGGTCCGTTCACGACTGGAGAAAAGTTCTTCATTAGGCTTCTTGTCCCGGTCATATGCCGAGAGCATCCACTGTCAAATACCAGATTGGCGTTTTGGTGGCCTTTGGACATACTTGCAATCACAATCAGTTTGCTTAGGAACCCAAATAGGTTTGGATCCTTGGTCTCGGGTTAGAACACTCCCCCTTCTAATATTAGCATTAGGAGTGGTCTTCCTCATATTGCCAACATGTGGGGTTGTAGCATTTCTGGGATTAAACCAGCAATTAATGGCAAAGTGACCAATTCTGCCACAACACTAATAGTAAAATCTGTTGTATCTTTGCCTTATGTTCACCTACTTGACCTTTTGGAATTGTGGTCTAGCATGGGCAGCATTCTTGGAGGAGGAAGCTTCATGATGATTACAATCACATGTTTTCTTCTCCTTCACTGGCTTTTCTACAATAGGCTTTGCCTTTGGTGCCTTCTTGAAGTTATGGTCATGATTGAAAGGGCCATAGCTCTGAAGAATGACTTCTTCATAAGGTGCCTTAAAGACACTTTCACCAAAGTTTCTGGGTCGAGTCCATCCTTGATAATGGGACTTTGGCTCTACATAGGTAGGCCTATCAAAGTGTTTATAGGATGAGTCAAGATCAAACTCATTTGAGGGAAATATGACCTTTTTGACAGAGGTCTGATCTTGAGGGGCTTTCCCCTTCTCCTTGGATAAGGCTTTTTGGCAGCCTTATTCTTCCGTTGAGCCTTGTTTCTCTTAGAAGACTTACTAGGAGTTCCTTCATGGCCTAGTCCAGCACCCTTGGCCTTGGCTGAGAATTCAGCAACGAATGGAAGTACTATCTTGGGCTTCGAGAAACTTTCAACTAGTTTCTTTTCAGCAGCAAGTTGGGCTTCCAGCTCTTTGATGATTTTCTCTTTAAGGTCGAGGTGCTCAAGAGCTTTGTTATATTCTTCAATAGTATTATTGAAGTTCTCTTCGAGCGAGTCATTCTTTGCGACTTTCTCTCTCAAGATGCTCTCTTCAGCTTGTAGAGACTTTATCTCTTTAGCCTGAGTTTTCACGACTCGGCGACATTTGTTGTAAGCCATGATTAACTCCTTATATTGGGCCATGAGTTCTGACTCATCGTTAGAAGAGCTATCCTCGTAATCATGTTCAGAAACTTCAGAATCAGAAAGAGGAGTGTGAGAGTTTACCTTCCCAGTGAACTGACGCTCTTGTTCATCATCAGTATGAGCCATGAGCCCAAAATAGGCTTCTTCTTCTTCACTCGACACAGATGAGTCAGAGTCACTAAGAGTCTTGCCCTTTTTGGCCATCAAGCTCTTCTTTGTCCTCTTCTTGTTGTACGAGGACTTCTTTTCCTCTCTTCTACCACCCTCCTTCTTCTTGTGAGGGCAGTCAACGATGACGTGTCCTGACTTATTACAACAATAACAAATAATATCAGTAGAAACATGTTTGTTCTGTTTAGAATTATACCTGTCATGGTTGCTTGAGCCTTTTCGTTGACGATCACCATCGTGTCATGATCTTCTATAGGAGGCATCCTTGCCTTTCCATTGCTTGTTCTTGTTCAAGAATTTCTTGAACTGTCGAGAGAGTAGTGAGAACTCTCCTTCTGATAGTTCAGAGCCTGAGGTGCTTGGCTTTGAGGTTTCTTCTTCACTAACTTCTTGTGCTAGAGTAGGAGGAACAACCTTTGTCTTCTTAGAGGTGTCTGTCTTTAAAGCAACAGACTTCTCTTTGAATGCAAACCTGCTCTTTTCTTCTTCAGCCTTCCTGGTGTTGAGTTAAAGCTCATATGACATAAGCTTCCCAAAGAGATTCTGAGGGACTGTCTCGGCCAGTTTTCCAAACTCCCTTATGGCACAGACCTTGTTATCTCATTCCTTAGTCAGGGATCTCAAGAGTTTATCATTTAATTCTCCATTAGTGAAGACTCTATCATAGACCCTTAGCCCATTCACTATCTTGAAGAAATTCTCAAAGGTGTCAGCAATGGTATCTTTGTTTCCTTGTCGAAAGCTTCATACTTCTGATTAAGAAGGGATCTTCTATCATCCCTCACTTTTTCTGTACCTTCCATCAAGGTAACTAGTGACTGCCACATCTCTTTGCAGACTGGCAGTGAATCAGGTTTTGCAACATTGAATCATCGACTATACATGCTATAATATGTTTTGCCTTTTGTCCAAAGAAACAAGTGCAATCTCATCCTTATCTAGATCCATAAGTTTCTCTGGGACTTTCTTAGTTGGATCTATAGTGGAGACGGTCATGGGAATATAAGGACCTTCTTCAACTATCATGAAGATCCTTGGATTCACAGCTTCCATAAAGAACTTTATTCTCTCTTTCCATATGAGAAAGTTATTTTTGGTGCACAAAGGAAGCTTGGCAAAATCTTTAGCCTTGTCCATTTTTGGTAGATCTCAAAAGACAACTATTGAAGGATCTGATCGAGGTGTTAACCTTTTAACGATCAACCTCGCTGTGTTACGAATTGAAAGTTTATAGTTGCCTACCTAAATCATCTAGAGGGGGTGAATAGGTGAATTGTGCGTCTTTTTGCGGAATAAAAATTACAAACCAATGCACAGATCTATCTACCAATCAAACACAGATGAGGCAAGATTTAGTGATTCCCCAACCTTGGGTACATCCACTTTCCCTCACCGATCTAGCAATACACTAGACTTGGCTACTCCACTATCTCGGATTGAAAATCAATCCTACCCTCGGAACAACGTTCCTATAATGTCGATCAACAAAACGGATCTACACTAGGAAGATAAAGCTTCCTAGAATCTTGGAGACAAAAGCTCCTACACTCGGAGGAATTTTTCCTACAAGAATGAAATAAATTTTTTATAGAAATACAAACAGTGATCCCTTTTTCAGATCTGCAACAGTCGACCAGAAATTTCTTCTTCTAGGCTTTGCGGCTTTATCAGAATGATGAAGAGAAATCTCGGCTAGATTGGATCTGAAACTTCTTGGTTTCACACGATCGATCGAATCGAAAGATTGAGGAGATGAGCTAATCTCGATCTGGAAACCCTTCTTTGATCTGAATCCTCAAAAGATGAAACCCTAGCCGGTCGGGAATCAGCGACGGCGATGGCGACGATTTTCATTTCTTCCAGAGAGAAAGAGGAGACAGAAAGCTTGAGAGTACGGCTGCAAAACTTCTTAAAAATAATCTCCTTAGAATTAGGGTTAGTCGGTTTAGACAAGACTATTTATAGGATCATAAAAGATTAGATATAATTGAGTCATTATGAGAGACACGTGGACCAATCACGTCAAAGTTCATTAGGAAAACCGTTATTCTGGACTTAATGAATTTTTGGAAAAGTCGAAGTAAAATACTCGAGATATAAAAGCTTACTCGAGTACATGCAGCACTACTCGAGTAGGTAGAAGATGACTACTCGAGTATATGAGAAGAACTACTCGAGAGGGAATGATAAAATTACTCGAGTACATGGACTCAACTACTCAAGTAAGTAAGAAGAAATGGAATCAGCTACTCGAGTAACAAACATAACATACTCGAGTACTTGAGTACTTACACAAGAGGTGGAGAAGATTACTCGAGTATAAGAAATACTACTAGAGTATATAATCATACACTACTCGAGTAGTTAAGAAACTACTCGAGACAAAGACTTAGAAAATTTCTGGAACTGGAGAACAGGACTACTCGAGTATAGAAGTTGAACTACTCGAGACAAATAGACCTACTCGAGTATATGGAGATGACTACTCGAGTAATACACTTAGAGAAATTTTCTGGAATCGAACTCTGGATTACACGAGTATAAAAACTGGACTACTCGAGTTGTAGATGAACTACTCGAGTACATGACTTAGACTACTCGTGTAAGTGAGAACTACACGAGAGTCAGAATCCAACTATTCGAGGCAGAAGATAAAACTACTCGAGTACTATACAGTACTACTCTAGTATTTAACTTGGAAAACTTTTGAGAAGAAAATTTCTGTAAACCTGAGAGGTAAAAGGAAACTACTCGAGTAGTTGTCGTAACTACTCGAGAGCCAAAATTGGACTACTCGGGATATATCTTGACTACTCGAGTAAGAGTATTATTACTCGAGTATGAACTCAGTAACTTACTCGAGTAAGTATAGAACTACTCGAGTACTTTACTTAGGATATTTTCTTGACAGAACTTTTACTTTTCTAAGGTGAGACCAGCATCAAGTCTTTTCACTTAGTCCTAGAGCTTGAATATGAAGTGTATCCCAATAGAGAGGCTACACATGAGTCCACACTTTGGAACACACAATGTGGGATTACATTGTATGGTCCTGTGTTTGGTGACCCATGGTAGACTGACATTGGTCTACACTTCCCATAAGATTCCTACAAACACTTAACTCAAACAAAGCATCAAATACAACTTAATTCATCTTAGTTCAAGGATGAATTCATCAAATCTGGGTTAGTGTGGATACAGTACCCAACATAACCCCTTTTTGTCTTAATAAAATATGTGTTTTTCATCTCCTTATATTGTTTTGGATTTCATCTGAGTGCCTCTCTTTAAGCAATCTTATTTGTTTTATCTTTTTTTTTCTTTTCTTTAAAATGGGTGTGTGTGTGTATGAGAATAGATTTTATGCTTTTATGTTTTAGTTATTTTGTTACCTAGCTTTGTTTATACTTAGGATTTCTGTGCATTTTATGTTCATTCTTATGAATTTATAAAAATAGTTTTAAAGTGTTTTGTTTTCTTTTTACTTAGTCTTTTTATTTATGTAAAACTTTTTGTTCTTTTACTCTTTCTTCCACTTTTAAAGCATTTTTATAGAGTTATAAGAATGGATTATTTGTTATTTTGATTTTTCGAACACTTTGATTTTTGTTTTAAAATTTCAAAACCGTTTTGCTCCTTTAATTTTTATTTCTTCTATTTATGCATTTCTAGCATATTCTAGGAGTAGAAATATAGTTTTTTTTATTTTCCATACACTTTTTTTTTCTTATTTCCGTTTGTGTGGGTGAGTGTATGAGTTAGATTTTTTTGTTTTCATTCTTCAAGTAGAGTGCGTGCGTGTATGAGATAGATTTTTCTGCTTTAATTTCCTGCCTACTCATTTGAGTAGGACTTGTCATTTCCCATCTACTCGTTTGAGTAGGACTTGTCATTTCCCGCCTACTCGCTTGAGTGGGACTTGCAATTTACCGCGTAGTCATTTGAGTAGGACTTGCAATTTATTGCTTTCATTTCCCGCCTACTCGTTTGAGTAGGACTTTTCATTTTATCGTTTTCATTTCCCTCCTACTCATTTGGGTAGGTCTTATCATTTTATCGCTTTCATTTCCTATCTATTTGTTTAAGTAGGACTCACACTTTTACTACTTTCATTACTGCTTTCATTTACTGCTTTCATTTCCCGTCTACTTGTTTGAGTAGTACTCGCACTTTCAATTATGCATTTTCTTTAGCTGTCCCCATTCCGATGAGTGGCTAACCGCTCTTAGCCCTCAGTATCAAAGAACATTGGGATAGATCAAGTCACTTTAAAAAATTAAAGGTCCTCTTTTTCTCGTTAATTAAATTAACTTAAGGTTTGCGCCAGGTTTACGACACGTAGATCCAAATATCGATGTGTGGGCTCTATTTCCGTAGTCCATACGTGAGCTAGCCTAGAGGTCGTGCGTATGGACCGATCACCCTTGGGTAAAGGGAGTTTTGCACTAACTCTCGAGAGAGGAGGCGCGAAATTCTACCGGAATGGCTTCCCCAACCAATAGCGGGGTTCTTAGCATAATGCGGGCATTAAGAGAAATCTTTCGTCGGATGAGAGCCCGGTCGAATAGTCTTAATGTTCAGGTGAGCGATAGTCCTAGAGATTGGTGAGCTCATTTTTGTGGAACCTCCACATCCAAGTCTCTACCTTAATTAATTTGAAATTTAGGATCTCTATTTATTAAAAGTTATTTTAGTTCAAATTTAATTTGGTACCGTTGCGCTAATTTTTAATCGGCTCTTTCTGCCTTTATTTTCTGTTTATATATATATAAATAATAACCCGACAAGTTATCTTCAGAAAAATAATAGTCCCCTCCAGGGAAGAGTAGAAATAATCAACATGTCCCCGAGAACAATACGACCCGAATATTTCTCACTGGAACATCCTGTACTACACGCGATAGGTGCACTTGTCTCCTTTTGTTAAAACTAGGGTTCAACCTTTTTTATATCTAATAAATCTGCGCGACCCGTCCTTAAAAAATAAATAAACCACCCGCTTTTCTAAAAATAAACCTGCGGGGTGCCGCAAGTTTTAACCATCAAGTTTTTGGCGTCATTGCCGGGGAGTTTTTGTGTTGCTATTTCGAACTCTGAAAAACTATTACTTTTACCTATTTTTATTTTTATATATAACAAAAAAATTGAAAACAAAAAATAATAATAAAACTACTTTAAAAAACAAATAAAATCTTTAAAAAATTATTATATTAATTTTTTTTTTTTGGGGGGGGGGGGTTAGTTTTTTTATTTTTTGTTTTTATTTTTTGATTTTTTGGTTTTAGTTAGCTTTTTTTATTTTAGGAAACGACGTCATTTCATTTTTGTGTTTTTATAGATATATTATTATTATCTATTAAAATACAAAAATGAAATGACGTCATTTCCTAAAATAAAAATAAAAAAAACTAACTAAAAACCAAAAAAATATAAAAACTAAAATCAAAAAAATATAAAAAAACTAAAAACTAAAAAACTAAAAACCCAAAAAAATCTAAAACCTAAAAAAAAAAAAACAAAAAACCTAAAAACTAAAAAACTAAAAACAAAAACACTAAAAAAACCTACTAAAAACCACAAAAAATTTATATATATGTATATATTATTTTAACTTTTTTTCCAAAAACCCAAAAAATATATATATTTTTATTAAGAGTTATATATTAATTTTCTCACTTAGGCACGACTCACATTATTTTAGGCGATAGGGGAATGCATTCATGTTGCGCTCATATAGCTAAGACGTTAGCTACTTATGAGTCACCCACACTTGCCACCCCCTAACACCCGGAACCAAATGGCCAAGTCGAGTTAATAAATTTATAAATAAGGCGCATACTACAAATAAAAACCTCGTGCCACCAAATAAATTTCATATAATGAAATTGTTTTTTTTCTTTCCTTTGTTCTAAATAACAAAGGGTTCCAAATGGGCCTCCCCGACCTCGTCTCAGAGAAGTTTCTACCCTCCCTCTTTATTTTTGTAAATACTGTATTTTATATATTTTTGTTCCTCATGCTTATCTTACAACATTGTGGACAATGTTAGAACTAAGTGTGGGGGTGTTTCCGTTCCTCACATTTTTCTTTTTTCGCACTTATATTTTTTGCACCCAATCAAAAATACCAAAAATTGCAAAAATTAAAAACTCCAAACAATTTTTGCTTGTTTTTATAATCAAAAACTCAAAAACAAATTTCCAAAACATAAAATTTCAAATATTTATAAAACAAAAAAATTTTGTTTTTACTTTGTAAATCTTTTTTGTAAAAAATCTTTCTTTTTCCCCTTCTCTTCTTTATAAATAACACCTTTTTATCTCCCCTTTCTTATAAATAACTTGATAAAAACTAAAAAAATCAAAAAACAAGAAAATCCAAAAATCCTAAAAAGACAATAACTCTAAATTCAAAAAAAATAATAATAAATCAAAAATACAAAAAAAAAGATAAAAAATACAAAATTCCCAAAAATTTGTTTATTATGAAACAAATAAATTGAATATCTCATTCTTAACCCCTTTTCGCTCTGCAAAACTTTTGTTGCGAGCTTATTTATAAGTGAATTTTTTTAATTCTTTGTTTACTATTCGTTTATTAATTGAAGATTAATAAATTTAGATATCTAGGGTTAAGTTTTAAAGAATTTCTTATGCCACTTTTTTATTTAAATAAGGGGCTTGTTTTCAGCACCACTTTTAATTTATCTAAATAGTTGCACATTTATTTTGTTAGAAAAGAATAACCTTAGATTTCAATTATATTTACTCTAAAGTTTTTTCTTGAAATATAGGAACGTTCAATTTATAAAGGTTGCTCTCAAAAAATTTTTATTACATCTTATTTTTTTTAATAAACCTATCTCCCTATTTTTTTCATGTCTTACTTGGCATGATTTTGATCCTTAAAAGAACTTATATCAATGGGAATAAGATTTCATTCTGTAAACATAAGCATCCAATATTTTAAAAAGATTATATGTTACGAAGTAAGAGGATAAAATTCATTACTCCTATACATATATATTGGGTTATATGAAGTTGTTCAAAAAAATATTATATGTTATGGAAAATAAGATTTCGTTTTCCTAAACATTGACATTCAAAAATTTCATTAGAGGTTTGAGCGAAAAATATACCTCACCTCTAAATCAAAGCCCTCTTCATAAACCAACAACCCCCTTAGCCTATTTCAAATGATTATAGATTTAATTTAAAATATTTTTGAGAACATATTTTTTAAATTGCATTATTTTTTAAAAATTTTATAAGATAAAGTTTCTATAATTATAATCTATTTTTGTTAACCTAACAAATACAATTTTTTGCATTCTATTTAATTATATCGAAACATTTTTACCTGAAACTCTTCCTCTATTTAAATTTTTGTCATAATTTAGAACTTAACTCTTACACCCCTGATAATTATTTTGATCTTTCTTTCAATTAATTCAAACGATAGCTAAACTTAGGATTTCTTTATTCCTTATAAGTATATCTCCAACTTTTGCTCTAGAATTGCAAAAGTTTAAGTATGGGGGTATTTGATAAGTTGTAAATATACGTATTTTTACGCAGATTATTTAAGTCATTTTAGTTTATTTTCGTTATTTTTAGTTAGTTTTCTGCAATAAAATGTTCCTTTTTGTATATTCTTCTCTAACTTAGTTTCTTTTTATTTTATGAAATTTTGCTGAAAATTGTGAAAAAATCAAAGTACACGCCCGTTTACTTCTCGATCACGCCCATGACCTGGGTGTGTGACTTTGATTCCAACAGAATTTATCTCATGCAAAGAAAAACTCAAGTACACGCCTGTGTCAGATATTGACACGCCCGTGTTCAGCCTAACACGTCCCGTATCACGCCACTCGATGTTCGTCGAACTTTACTCAATGATTGGCATTTGATGATTTTTGGAACACTCCCCTGACAAGCCTCGACATGCCCGTGTCAATCCCGTCTCGACACTCAATGCCTCTGCCACTCAACACCTCTGCCACTCGACGCCTCGCCACTCAATGCCTCTGCCACTCAATGTCTCGCCACTCAATTCCTCTTCCACTCAACCCCATCGACAATCAACGCCATGGACACTTAATGTCATCTCAACATTCAATTCCCAGGATACACCCGTGTCCTAACCCGACATGCCAGTGTCAATCTCGTCTTGCCACTCAATGCCTCTAGCTCGACTTGCGGCATTCGACGTTCGTCGAACTGCCCGTCACGCCCGTGTCGAGTCAAGAGCACGCCCGTGACCACTGCCACCTGTCCCAGAGAAGACGTCACCAGCGTGGCAACAACTCGACGCCTTCCCCAGTTAAACCTTCCGGACACGGCCGTATCGATTCTAAACACACCCGTGACTGCCTCGATTTTTCGTACTAGATACGCCAGCATGGTATGGATTCGACGTTTTGGCCAGTCACGCACCCCTACAAGCCCGTGACCGCAGGGTCATGCCCGTGACTTCCATGTGTACAACCCCAAAGTCAGCCTGCAATTAATGTTTTTCATCAACTCAGCTCCAATAGCTACACGCCCGTGACCTGGGGCGTGTAATCTGAAAATGTTTGCTTATAAATAGAACTTCTCTGTAAGGTCTAAGGGTTATTTTTTTTTGAACCATTTTTCTTAGGGAAGGTGCTGCTTAGGTGATTTTCAAGCTATGTAAGGGAATTTCTCCGTTTCACTTTTATGTTTGTTTTAACTTTTATGTAACCCCTTTTTATCTTGATAAAATATGTGTTTTTCTTCTCCTTATATTGTTTTGGATTTCATCTGAGTGCCCCTCCTTAAGCAATCTTATTTTTTTATCTTTGTTTTTTTTTCTTTTCTTTAAAATTAGTGTGTGTGTGTGTGTGTGTGGTGTGTGTGTGTGTGTGTGTGTGTGTATGTGTGTGTGTGTGTGTGTGTGTGTGTGTGTGTGTATGAGAATAGATTTTATGCTTTTATGTTTTAGTTATTTTGTTACCGAGCTTTGTTTAGACTTAGGATTTCTTTGAATTTTATGTTCATTCTTATGAATTTATAAAAATAGTTTTAAAGTGGTTTTGTTTTCTTTTTACTTAGTCATTTTATTTGTGTAAAACTTTGTGTTCTTTTACTTTTTCTTCCACTTTTTAAGCAATTTTATAGAGTTAAAAGAATTGATTAGTTGTTATTTTGATTTTTCGAGCACTTTGATTTTTGTTTTAAATTTTCAAAACCGTTTTGCTCTTTTAATTTTTGTTTCTTCTTTTTATGCATTTCTAGCATATTGTAGGAGTAGAAATATAGTTTTTTTTATTTTTCAGTCACTTTATTTTTCTTATTTTCGTTTGTGTGGTGAGTTTATGAGTTAGATTTTATTGTTTTCATTTTTCACATAGAGTGCGTGCGTGTATGAGATAGATTTTTCTGCTTTAATTTCCCGCCTACTCGTTTGAGTAGAACTTGTCATTTCCCGCCTACTCTTCTGAGTAGTATTTGTCAACATGCGATAGGTGCACTTTTCTTCTTTCGTTAAAACTCTATTTCAACTTTTTTATATCGAATAAATCTGTGCACCTCGTCCTTCCAAAAAAAGTAAACCACCCGATTTTCCAAAAATAAAACGTGGGGCGCCACAAGTTTTAACCATCGAGGTTTTGGCGCCGTTGCTGGGGAGTTTTCGTATTGTTATTTCGAACTCAGGAAAACTATTACTTTTACCTATTTTTATTTATATATATATAACAAAAAAATGGCCAACAAAAATTAATATTAATAAGAATAATTATTATAAAACTACTTTAAAAAACAAACAAATACTTTTAAAAAAATATATTATATTATTATTATCTATAAAAACACAAAAATGAAATGACGTCATTTTCTAAAATAAAATAAAATAAAAAAACTAAATAAAAGCCCAAAAAATCTAAAAACTAAAAAACTGAAAAATATAAAAAACAACAAAAAACAAAAAAACTAAAGTCCCCAAAAAAATCTAAAAACTAAAAACTAAAAACTAAAAAATCTAAAAAAAACCTATGAACGAAAAAACAAAAAAAAACTAAAAACAAAAACACTAAGAAAAAACTACTAAAAATAACAATATATATATATATATATATATATATATATATATATATATATATATATATATATATATATATATATATATATATATATATATATATATATATATATATTATTTTAACTCTTTTCCAAAAACCCGAAAAATATATATATAGTTTTTATTAAGAGTTATATATTAATTTTCTCGCTTCGACACTCCTCACATTATTTTAAGTGATAGGGGAATGCATTTCTATTGCGGTAATATAGCTAAGACGTTAGCTACTTATGAGTAACCCACACTTGCCACCCCTTACCACCTGGAACCATATGTCCAAGTCGAGTTAGTAATGTATAAATAAGGCACATACTACAAATAAAACCTCGCGCCACCAAATAAATTCCATATAACGGAATTGTTTTTGTTCTTTCCTTTTTCTAAAAAATGCAGGGTTCCAAATGGGCCTCCCCGACCTCGTCTCAGGGAATTTTCTACCCTCTCCCTTTATTTTTGTAAATATTGTATTTTATCTATTTTTGTTGCTCATGCTTATCTTGCAACATTGGGGATAATGTTGGAACTAAGTGTGGTGGTGTTTTCGTTCCTCGCATTTTTCTTTTTTCGCACTTATATTTTCTACACCCAATCACAAATACCAAAAAATTACAAAAATTAAAAACTCCAAACAATTTTTGCTTGTTTTTATAGTCAAAAACTAAAAAAAATTCATAAAAAAAAATTTTCAAAAAATTATAAAACAAAAAAAAAATATTTTTACTTGGTAAATCTTTTTTGTAAAAATTCTTTCCCTTTCCCCCTCTTTTCTTTGTAAATAACACATCTTTCTCACCCCTTTCTTGTAAATATTTGATAAAAATTAGAAATCAAAAAAATTAGAAAATCAAAAATCCTAAAAAGACAATAACTCTAAATTCAAAAAAAAAAACAAAATAAATCAAAAATACAAAAAAAGATAAAAAATACAAAAATCGAAAAAAAAAATGTTTATTATGAAACAAATAAATCGAAATCTCATTTTTAACCCTTTTTCACTCTCCAAAAATTTTGTTGTGAGTTTATTTATAAGCGAATTTTATTAATTTTTTGTTTACTATTCGTTTATTAATTGGAGATTCATAAATCTAGATATCTGGGTTAAGTTTTAAAGAATTTCTTGTGCTTTTTTATTTAAATAAGGGCCTTATTTTCAGCACCAATTCTAATTTATCTAAATAGTTGTCCATTTATTTTGTTAGAAAATAACAACCTTAGATTTAAATTATATTTACTCATGCATTTTTTTGAAATATAGGGACGTTCAATTTATAAAAGTTGCTCTCAAAAAATTTTTATTACATCTTGTTTTCTTTCTGAAAAAAAACATATCTCCCAATTTTTTCATGTCTTACTTGGCATGATTTTGATCCCTAAAAGAACCTATGTCAATGGAAATAAGATTTCGTTCTGTAAACATAGATATCTTATATTTTAAAAAGATTATATGTTACGGAGTAAGAGGATAAAATTCATTACTCTTATACATATATATTGAGTTATATGAAGTTGTTCAAAAAAATATTATATGTTATGGAAAATAAGATTTTGTTTTCCTAAACATCCACGTTCCAAAAATTTCATTAGAGGTTTGAGCGAAAAATATACCTCACCTCTAAATAAAAGCCCTCTTCGTAAACCAACAACCCCATTAGCCTACTTCAAATGATTCTAGATTTAATTTAAAATCTTTTGAGAGCATATTTTTTTAATTGCATTATTTTCTTTAATTATTATAAGCTAAAGTTTCTATAATTCCAATCTATTTTTGTTAACCTAACAAATACAATTTTTTGCTTTCTATTTGATTATATCGATAAGTTTTTAGCTGAAACCCTTCCTCTATTTAAATTTTTGTCATAATTTAGGACTTAACTCTTACACCCATGATAATTATTTTGATCTTTCTTTCGATTAATTCAAGCGGTAGCTAAACTTATGATTTCTTTAATTTCTTATAAGTATATCTCCAACTTTTGTTTTGGAATATCAAAAGCTTAAGTATGAGGAATTTGATAAGTTGTAAATATATGAATTTTTATGTAGATTATTTAAGTCATTTTATTTTATTTTCGTTATTTTTAGTTAGTTTTCTGCAATAAAATGTTCCTTTTTGTATATTTTTCTATAACTTAGCTTCTTTTTATTTTATGAAATTTTGCAGAAAATTGTGAAAAAATCAAAGTACACGCTCGTGTACTTCTCGGTTATGCCTGTGACCTAGGCATGTGACTTTGATTCCATTAGAAGTTGTCGCCTGCAAAGAAAAACTCAAGTGCGTGCATGTGTCCGATATTGATATGCTAGTGTTAAGTCCAACACGCCTCGTGTCACGCTACTCGACGTTTGTCTAACTTTACTCGACGATCGACATTCGACGATTTTCAAAACATGCTCGAGACACAACCCGACATGCCCAGACACGCCCGTGTCAATCCCGTCTCGACACTCAACGCCTCCGCCACTCAATGTCTCTGCCACTCAACGACTCGCCACTCAACGCCTTCTCCACTCAACGCCATCGACACTCAATGTCATCTCAACATTCAACGCCAAGACACGCCTGTGTCCCAACCCGACACGCTCGTATGAATACCGTCTCGCCACTCGACACCTACAGCTCGATGTTCGGCATTCGACGTTCGTCGAACTGCCCGTCACGCCCATGTCAAGTCAGGAGCACGGTCGTGACCACTGCCACTTGACCCAGATAAGACGTCGCCAGCGTTGCAACAACTCGATGTCTTCCCCAGTTAGACCTTTCGGACACGCTCGTGTCAATTCCAAACATGCCTGTGACTGCCTCAATTTTCCAGATTAGATGTGCCAGCACGGCATGGATTCGACTTTTTGGCCAGTAACGTCCCCCTATACGCCCATGATCGCAGGGTCACGCCCGTGACTTCCACGTGTATAGCCCCAAAGTCAACCAACAATTAATTTTCTGCATCAACTCAGCGCCAGTAGCTGCACGCCCTGTAACATCCCATTTCCAACTAGACCCCTAAGAATGGTTTTGGCCATGACTAGGTCATGACAAAACCCTAGGAAGCCAGAAATGGGCCAAGAAATAGAAGGTCAAGATGAGGATCACCATGGTCTGCCTATGGCACAACCACATCACCCAACATAGGGTTTGACCTTAGGGCTTCACCATGACTCCATGACCCCACCACAACATCACTAACCCATTAGAGGGTCCACTAGAGCCTTAAGGGTCCATTGGAGTCAACCACAGGTGACCAATTTGATCTAGGACCACTTTAGGCCTAAATTGGGCAATGTGCCCTAACTAAGGGTAGGAACCCTAGTAAAGCCCAAATAACCCTACCATGGACTTCCTAGACCTAAAGTGGGGTCAATGGGTCTCTAAGGACCCAAGAAGGGCAGTCCAAGAGGTTAAGTTGACCAAAGTCAACTCTGACCCTAAATAGGTCAAACTGGTCTATATATGGTCAACTGACCTTCCCCAAGCCAAGTGGACCCCACCCAAGCCCACCTAACCCTATAGTGAGGTCAATGGGTCACCTAGAACCTATTGGGGTCCACCCAAGAGGCTAAGTTGACCAAAGTCAACTTTAACCCTAAATGGGTCAACCTAACCTACATTGGGTCAAACTGACATACTCAAGGGCCAATTGAAGTTACCTTAGCCAAGTGGACCCCACACATACTCTCATAACCCTAGTGAGAGGCCAATGGGTCACCAATGACCCATTGGGACCAATCAAAAAGGCTAAGTTGACCAAAGTCAACTCTAGCCCTAAAATTGTCAAGTGCCCTACATAAGGGTCAAGTGACCTCCAAGGGGCCAAGACAACCCTACCTAGGCCTTAGGGGAGTCCAATGGGTCACCAAGGACCCATTAGGGGCAAGCTCAAAGACCAAATTGACCAAGTTCAACCCTAGCCTAAGTTTGGGTCAAGCTAGCCCAAATGGGCTAACTCAAGCTCATGCCCAATTCTCTTGGGCTAACCTTGCTTGGATTGATGAAATAAACATGTGGGCTGCCTTAGGGTTAGGTAGGAGTCAAAAATTCAGATTGGTGAATGGGAGAGAGAAAGTGCTTCAAAGGGAAGAGAGAGAAAGAGAAGAGAAAAAAATGGAGGAAGACTTGGGCTCATCCTTCCCCTTCCCCAACCTTCCCCAACCTCCCATTCAATTCCCTAAGACCAGAGGAGTGCAACCAGCTACCCATTGACTGGTTTGAGCCACGTTTTTCCCCCTACCTACCATGGCCGCCAAGCTTGACCAAGAGCCAATAATGGCAAATGCATTTCCAGCCACCTAACACCCATTCTCTTCATTTTAAAAGCTTCACTGGACTCCAAGGAATCAATCCCACCCCTTACCCGAAGAAGCCAGAGCTGTTCACTGTGTTGTTGCAGAAATCCGACCACCACCACCACCAAAAATGGCGTCCCGGCGATCGGCAAGGATTCAAGCCACCAAAAAGGTCCTCCTCTACTCCTCTCTTCGTGGGCTAGATCTTTAGATATTTTAGGAGAGAAATCGGGCTCAATTGAGCCCGATTGGGAGAGAGAAAATTCAGAATTTCCATGGTTTTTCAACCTTTTGGGTTTGCCGGAAACCACCACTCCGGTGGCCGTGCCGCCGCCCGGCGATAGCCCCCACCTCAACGAAGGTGGTGGCGGTGGTGGCCGGCCAGGGAGGTGGCCGGGTGGCCGGGAAAATGGCTTGGAAGAAGCTCCAGGTCGGGCTGATCACAGCCCTTGGCTGGAGGAGGAAGATGACCAGAAATCGTCAGATTTGCTTTAAGATTCGTGCTCCATCATTTCTTTTATTTAATTTTGATTTCTGATTTTTCTGTCCTGTTTTCTGGGCTGTATTGATTTAATTTTTAAAAATACTTACGGCCACCTGGTGGGAAAACGTTCAATATAGGAGTTGTAGCCCTATGAGCCTACTGTAATTTAAAATTGATTTCAACACATTTGGGTAAGTGGTTAGACCACAGCACCCAGTTTGGTGGGCCCTATACCTAGGGCTAACCTGAGATTCAAATGGATGCCCACCCTTCATCCCTTGTCCAAATGAGTTGCAATTTTGGCAGGGAGTCACCCTAGACCATATCTAGGTGCTTCCAAAACATGGAAATTTTTGGGGACAATTTTTCTATAGTTTTGTAAATTATTTAATTTATCTAGGGTAAATTAATTTAAGGGCCAAATGACCTCCAAACTCACCCAAATTTTGGTCAGTGGTGCTTGGGGTCATTGTAGTGCTCTGGTTAAAATTTGATCACAATTGGATGTGTATTGGACTATAATCATGCAAATCCTAGCCTTGCCCTAAAAGGGTATTTTGGTCAAAAGTGCACTTTGGTGTTTTGAGTGGCCAAATCATCTCAACAGAGGATGTAATTTATACCACTGACTTGGCATGGCATTTAGCACCTCTCCATGGAATTTGGGGTAGAGTGGAATTGATTTGGCCTAAGTTCCTAGGCCAAACCCTAAGGAAGGACCTTTGTGCCTTGTGAAGGGCATGAGTCCTAAACACCTTGGATGAACTTCAAATTTTGTATGCAGGGTCCTAGGGTATATAAAACCCTCTGGTAAAAACCTTAAAGAATTTTGAAAAGGGTAGGGCCTACAAAACCCTAACCCTAGCTTAGGTCATAAAAATTCTAGTACTAGTTTAGGTTAGCTAAACTCCTTGAAATATAATAAACTTTGGGTAGTGTGGGAATAATGATATAATGAGCCTCTAGTAATTTATTTGAGAATTTTTGATCAATATTTGTTGCACTTCATTTGTAACCAATAGGATTGCCCTAATTAATAATTTGACTATTGAGATCTCACTGCCAATTGAAAGGTCATGAAAATTTGGCAGAGGTAGTAATAGAGCATAATGATAATATATGAATTTTAATAGAATTTTTGGATTCATAATTATGGTATTTCCTTCACAAGTGCATTATTTTGGTTACATGCTAAATAATTCCTACAGAGCTCAATACTTGTTTAACAATTATGAAATTTGATACATAGTGTTACAAGTTCATCATTATCAAGTGGGAATTTATTTGGAATTTTGTGATGGATACTTAGAATACTTTGTTCATTAATCCTTAAACTTGGAATTTCATGAGAAAATCAAGTATAGCCTTATTATTAAATGATAAATTATGAAACTTGCTCTAGAGTATTTATATTCCATTATAACCATCCTTGAATTTTATCTGAATTTTTGGAGGTATTATTGCTGTAAAATATTTTAAAATGACTTATTATGAGATATATTTGAAATTAAATCTAAGGGCCTAAACCTTGCTGAAAAATTGGAAGACTTAGGATTTAGAGTTGAATATTCATTTTGTAATTAAAATAAATTTAGTGGATTATTATCTTGTCTGAAATTGATAGATCATGTTCAAACTTGGGCTTTTTGGATGCTAGAATAAATAAATAAATTATCAGACAAATTAGGAAAATTATGAATTTCTGGATTTATGCTAAAAATATCATTATAGCCCTCTAATAATTATCATAGGGGTACTGGTTGATTATTTGATGTACCTCCTATTTTACGAGTCATATAGCTTAAGTGGTCTGCATATAGTAAAAACTGCAGAAATCATGTTGGAGTATAAATTGGATGCATGTCTTGGGATTAGTGGTAGGCTGGTTTGGATGGATAAAAATAAGTTCATTATTGGTAGTAGGAGGAGTAGAGGGATGGATTAGCTAGAGTTAGGCGGTGCCCGGGATCGACGAAAGATCGTCTTCCCCGAGGTGAGGTAGAGTCAAATCACCCTAGGATTAGCCTATTGTAACATGAGAAGGTAATGGGTAAGGGAATCAACCAATAATAATAATAAGCACCTTGCGAAAGGGAACGCTGGGCGTAATCCCAACATAGTTCCTAGTGCCCCTTGAGAGCCCTTCACAGGGAATACCGGGGGCAGTCCTGGGTTAACGTAAACTGTATTAACAAGATGAAAAGAGTAACTTAGTAATTATGGTTGCACATTTCACGAACACAGATAGCACTGAAAGATAGTTGGAAGCTTCGGCTTGGATGGTTAAGAGACGGACGTTTGGGTCCGGGGAGCTTCGGCTCGATTGTTTGAGACGGACATTTTGGTCCGGGGAGCTTCGGCTCGGCTTTTGGATACGTTTAATTTGCATGTGCATAAAAGGAAAGGAAATTTAAGGTGGTGGGTCTTCGATATTGGAGGGTCGATGCACCGACGCCAATACGCTGACTCGGCAAGTGTGGTTAGCACTTCGCCAACAGAAGTCCGGTGCGCCAGCCGGCAAGAGTACGCAGGAGTCCGCTTCGTGCACCAAGCGTTGAGGCGTACGATAGGTCTGACCGGTAGTGCTTTACTGGTTTAGAGGTGGGCGAGGCCCAACCCACCGCTTCCGTCTGCCACTACGGAGGTATCCTGGGAGGTTATGGCTCCAGAAAGGGGGAACTAAAGGTCTGTGTGCACAGAGTCGTGTGTGTGTGTTGCACTTGCATGTTCCATCATACCCACTTGCATGTCATAGCATAATCGATTCATTTAACCCTGACACCTAAAGTATAAGTGGAATGGGACGCTTATACATTAGGACCTGCAAGACGACCCCTTAGTCTATAAGCTTGTGTGGGCAAGTTTATAAATTAAAGGTTAAATTCTTTATATATATATACTGTTGTTATTAACCGACACCCCAACGTATAAATTGGTATGGGACTTTTTATACGATGGGAGCCCTGTAGAAGATCCCTTGCTTATACGTTCCGTATAAGTTAAGGTTATTTTTCATACTATGCTTTACTGCCACATGTACTATAAAAATTGCTAGTATAGGTCCGCTGTCATCTGATTCTTGATTACTCTCCACCTTCAAGTCCTCCCCTTTCTTCCTCTCCACTCGGTGCCTAGGGGCCATGGGGGAAGGGGCGGAGGATGATAGGACTTAGTCTTTTAGACTAACGGTTTTCGAACCACATCATTTTAGGGGACCGTGGAGCCCAGCATGGAGGAGCAGCCCCAGAGGTCGGCACACTTGGAGATCGGGCAGTCTAGTTCCGGAGTTCAGGCGGCAAGGACTGTGAGTCCTGATCGCTACTAGTAGTTATATTAGTTTGCTTCCGCGTTGAGAGATTTGTAGTGAGGACATGATGTACTGGGCATGAGCCAAAGATCTTATATTTCTGTGTATCTGTGGACACTCCCTTCGTGGAGATTATTTACATATATATGTGATTTCTGTGGACTTGCTTTACTTTTCTGCTACAGTTGCGATCGATTTGGGCGGGCAGGATCGGCGTTTTGTAGTGATGACCTTCCTGGGTGCGAAGGTGTCACCGCAAAGCGACGGTTCTGGGCCTAAGACCCCGGTGTTTTAAAAAAGAAAAAAAAAGGGGGTCTTACAAGTGGTATCAGAGGCAGACCTCGATCTAAAAGTAGCAGTCCACAACCCTGGGTCACCCCCGCGCGAGTTTAGTTTGGGGACAAACTAAGCAGCAGAAGCAGTGGTGTGCCCATATGGGGGATCACATGTAAATTGTCCACTTTTATTAGGTATTGAGTCGATTACCTACTAATGTAGTTCGTTTTGCAGCCCCCAGCTCAGCCCACCCCACAAGGTGGAGCTCAGCAGACTCCAGACATTGCACCACCTCCCATGGTCCCCACACCTTTCCTTCAGTCAGACATGGGGCAAACCCTTACAGCTATCCTTGAGGCCTTCCGGGCTCAGCAGGCTCCGGCCCAGCAGCCAAACCCAGGGGCCAACTGGATGAGCACCTTCCGAGGACTGTCCCCCCCGTCATACTTGGGGACAGAGTCGGCAGTGCGGACAGAGGAGTGGCTGGATGTTATGTACGAGATGTTGACCGGGATACGGTGCCCTTGGGAGGAGAGGGTGGCTTTGGTGGTATCTTGCTTGGAGTCCCACGCTAAGAGGTGGTGGAAGACGCTGTTGGACACGACGTTTGCCGATAGGGAGATTGCAGAAATTACTTGGGAGGAATTCAGGGCCACGCTGCTAGAGCATTTTGTTCCGCAGTCGGCCATGGACGAGTTGGAGGAGCGGTTCTTGCAGCTGAGGCAGGGCACCAGGACGGTGGTGGAGTACCACCGAGAGTTCGACCATTTGGCCCGATATGCGGGTTCTTACCAGCTGGACGAAGCAGGATACGTCAAGAGATTCTATAAGGGCCTAAAAGAGGAGTTGAGGGAGGCCTTGTTGTTTGTATCCGACGGGCCTATCTCCCGGATTTTGGAGATGGCGAAAAGGATTGAGGCCGATTGGCACACCACTCGGGGCCGGAAGCGCCAATCGGAGGATCAGGGCCGGAGGGCCCGAAATGATCAGCGGCGAGGCAACATACCAGATGGGAGAAGGACACAGGAGCAGCCTCGTCAGGAGGTGAGGCAGGAGCTGAGAGAGCAGGTGGTTTTGGCCCCTCAACCTCTTCGGATACAGGAGATGTCGAGACCCGGGGGTATGGCATATCCCCCGCCGGAGTGCTTCCATTGTCATCAGGTGGGACACCTCCGGAGAAACTGCCCCATGAGGGGGGCACCACCTCCAGCACCACAGGGTGGCCCACCTGCCCAGCATTTCGGAGGCCGAGGACGCGGCCGAGGACGTGGTTACCAGGGAGGAGACCGAAGACAGGAAAGGGAACAGGCATATGCCTTGGATCTGGCACAGCCTCGAAATCCAGAGCGGGTCATCACAGGTAAGCTAAGATGTTTTAAAGTGTTTAAACTAAATTCCCGTTCTCAATTGTCCAACAAGTAGAACTGCCCTAAGTAGAATAAATAGCAAAGAAAACGCGTTATAAAATACTAAGACAATTAACCGTCCCAGGTATAGTCTTCATCAGCGGCAAGCCCGCTTATACTCTGTTCGACACGGGTGCCTCGCACTCGTTTGTGTCAGAAGCCTTTCTGGAAGGGTTGGAAGGAGTGGAACGGTTCACAGGCCGGATGAGGAGGGTGCGTCTACCCGACGGATCAGAGATACTCACCTCAGCCCACTGCAGCATGGAGGCGGAGATTGGAGGGAAGTCGTTCGAAGTTCCGGCAACGGTCCTGAGGATGCCAGTCTTCGAGCTGATCCTGGGCATGACTTGGTTACAGTGGAATCATGCCCAGATTGATTGTCAAGCGAAAAGGATCACCGTGAGGCACGGGGACTCTACCATCATCATCGAAGGTATAAGACCTGCCTCGCGTATACCCTTATCTTCAGTACAGGCCGTTAAGGCCTATTTACAGGGGGAGGAGGTCTACGAGGTGTTGTTTGAGATGGCGGAGGCCGCGAGTTCTATATCGAATATTCCGGTGGTGCGGGAGTTTGAGGACGTCTTTCCAGAAAAATTACCCGGATTGCCCCCGCACAGGGAGCAGGACTTCCAGATACAACTGGTGCCGGGGGCCAAGCCGGCATCTAGGGCCCCTTACCGGATGGCCCCGAAGGAGTTGGCAGAGTTCCGAAGTCAGTTGCAGGAACTAGTAGAGGCGGGGTTTGTCCGACCAAGCTCTTCACCGTGGGGAGCCCCAGTGCTATTTGTCAAGAAGAAGGACGGAAGTCTCCGCTTGTGTATTGATTACCGAGCACTAAACAGATTGACGATCCGGAATACATACCCACTGCCACGGATTGACGAGTTGTTCGACCAACTGGAAGGAGCGCATTTCTTCTCAAAATTAGATTTGAGGTCGGGCTACAACCAGCTTCGGATTCGAGAGGAAGATATTCATAAGACTGCTTTTAGTAGCAGATATGGATTATTTGAGTTTACGGTGATGCCCTTCGGGCTCACGAATGCACCATCAGCATTCATGACCCTCATGAACCAGGTTTTCAAGGAGTATCTAGATGTGTTTGTCATTGTGTTTATCGATGACATCCTCATCTATTCGAGGACGGAGGAGGAGCACACTCGCCATCTGACACTAACCCTACAGAGACTGCGGGAGAATCATCTATATGCGAAGTTCAGCAAATGTCAGTTCTGGTTGAAGGAGGTGGGCTTCTTAGGCCATATTATCAGTGGAGCCGGGTTGGCGGTGGATCCAGCAAAGATTCAGGCAGTTCGGGATTGGCCACCGTTGAAGGCAGCCACCAACGTGAGAAGTTTCCTAGGACTTGCCGGTTATTACCGGAAGTTCGTGGAGGGATTCTCTCGAATCGCCCTCCCACTCACATCTTTGACGAAGAAGGAGGTACCTTTTGTGTGGACCCCGCAGTGCCATGCGGCTTTCCAGGAGCTGAAGGATCGACTCACCTCGGCTCCCATACTTACTCTCCCCTCGGGGAGAGAAGGATTTCAGGTCTACACCGATGCTTCTTACCAAGGTATGGGAGCTGTACTGATGCAGAAGGGTCATGTGATTGCATATGCGTCTCGCCAGTTGAAGAAGCACGAACAGAACTACCCGGTGCATGAACTTGAGATGGGGGCGGTCGTTTTTGCTTTGAAGGTCTGGCGCCACTATCTTTATGGAGTCCACTGCGACATCTACTCCGACCACAAGAACCTAAAATACGTGGACACGCAGAAGGAACTGAACATCAGGCAGAGGCGCTGGGTGGAGTTCTTAGCGGATTACCAGTATGAGATGCACTACCATCCAGGGAAGGCAAATGTGGTGGCCGACGCGTTGAGTCGGAGAGCTGCCACTTCCGAAGCTGGGCCCCAGGTTATGTCTATGGAGCTGGTGAGGAGGTTGGAAGATATGCACATCACACTGGTGTCATCTAAGGACCCCGAGCTTTACATGGAGTATTTAGCTGCGGTGAGTGCTACAGACGATATCCGGGACCGAGTCAGGGATGGGCAGAGGCGAGATGCCAAATTGGAGCCGATATTCTGGGGCTTGGAGAACGGTACAGTAGGGGATTACACGATGAGGGACAGCGTGGTATGCTTTAGAGGTCGGACTTATATACCGGAAGGAGGCCAGGTCCGGGAAGATATCATGGCGGAGGCCCATCACAGCAGATACTCGGTGCACCCGGGGATCACAAAGATGACTGCGGACTTAAAGAAGACTATGTACTGGCCAGGCATGAAGAAGGATATCACTCAGTTTGTGACCCACTGCGAAGCGTGCCAGCTAGTGAAGGCGGAGTGCAAAAACCCCGCAGGATTGTTGCAACCACTCCCGGTACCGGAGTGGAAGTTTGAAGACATCGCGATGGACTTTATCCATGGACTTCCCCGATCACGGACGGGAAACGACTCGATTTGGGTCATCATCGATCGGTTGACGAAGGTGGCCAGATTCATTCCGATCAGGAAGGACGACTCTGTGGGAGTATTAGTGCGGAGATTTGTGGAGCAGTTCGTTCGATATCACGGGGTGCCCAAGACGATCGTGTCAGATCGGGATGGCCGGTTCACTTCAAGGGAGTGGAGATCCGTGCAGGCTTACTTAGGCACGCGTTTGACCTTCAGCACCGCGTTCCATCCCCAGACAGATGGGCAGACGGAGCGCACCAATCGGACGCTGGAAGATCTTTTGAGGCTGTGCATTTTGGACCGCGGGGAACCGTGGGAGAAGCTCTTACCCCTGGTCGAATTCTCCTATAACAACAGCTACCAGTCCAGCATCAGGATGGCGCCTTACGAAGCCTTGTATGGAAGGAAATGCAGGACCCCGCTTTCTTGGATTCAGGACGAGGATCCGAAGTTATTGGGATCAGATTTTGTTGAAGACACCGAGGCTCAGGTAAGGCTGATCAGAGACAGGATGCTAGAGGCGCAGAGCAGACAGGCTAAGTACTATGACGCCCGGCATCGTCAGGTAGAGTTTCAGGTGGGGGACCAAGTGTTTCTGAAGATCTGGCCTATGCATGGAGTTTCACGAGTGCGTGGTCGGAAGAAGAAGCTCAGCCCTAGGTATATGGGCCCTTACAGGATCCTGGAGCGGATCGGACCCCTAGCTTACAGACTGGAGTTGCCACTAGAGCTGGAAGCCTTGCATGATGTGTTCCATATTTCCTCGCTCAGGAGGGCTCTATTACGCCCGGAGCAGCACATTTCGACCACAGATGGACCGATAGCCTCAGACCGGTCAGTCCGCTTAGAGCCGGTACGGATCGACGACAAGGGAGTACGGATCTTGCGCCGCAAGAAGATACCCTTAGTCAAGGTCTTGTGGAGGAACCACGGCCAGGAAGAGCATACCTGAGAACCGCAAGACCTAATGCGTCAAAAGTATCCAGAGCTGTTCAGTCAGGTATACCTCACAACCCCTCAAAATGTTTAATTTGTTTTCCTGCTTTAAACTAGTAAGGCTGATCGAGGAAGAGTATAGGCTAATCTTTTGTTTATTGGGATCTTGGTTTGCCAATTGGGTGACTTGGTCATAGATTTAGGTTTCCCTTTAAACCTAATTTAGTAAACTTGGCGTCATGATGGGATGTTACAAGTTTCTTTTCTTCGGTAGAAATTCCCGTAGGCTTAACCTTGATTTCGGGGACGAAATCTTTGTTTTGTTTATTGGGATTTGTAACATCCCATTTCCAACTAGACCCCTAAGAATGGTTTTGGCCATGACTAGGTCATGACAAAACCCTAGGAAGCCAGAAATGGGCCAAGAAATAGAAGGTCAAGATGAGGATCACCATGGTCTGCCTATGGCACAACCACATCACCCAACATAGGGTTTGACCTTAGGGCTTCACCATGACTCCATGACCCCACCACAACATCACTAACCCATTAGAGGGTCCACTAGAGCCTTAAGGGTCCATTGGAGTCAACCACAGGTGACCAATTTGATCTAGGACCACTTTAGGCCTAAATTGGGCAATGTGCCCTAACTAAGGGTAGGAACCCTAGTAAAGCCCAAATAACCCTACCATGGACTTCCTAGACCTAAAGTGGGGTCAATGGGTCTCTAAGGACCCAAGAAGGGCAGTCCAAGAGGTTAAGTTGACCAAAGTCAACTCTGACCCTAAATAGGTCAAACTGGTCTATATATGGTCAACTGACCTTCCCCAAGCCAAGTGGACCCCACCCAAGCCCACCTAACCCTATAGTGAGGTCAATGGGTCACCTAGAACCTATTGGGGTCCACCCAAGAGGCTAAGTTGACCAAAGTCAACTTTAACCCTAAATGGGTCAACCTAACCTACATTGGGTCAAACTGACATACTCAAGGGCCAATTGAAGTTACCTTAGCCAAGTGGACCCCACACATACTCTCATAACCCTAGTGAGAGGCCAATGGGTCACCAATGACCCATTGGGACCAATCAAAAAGGCTAAGTTGACCAAAGTCAACTCTAGCCCTAAAATTGTCAAGTGCCCTACATAAGGGTCAAGTGACCTCCAAGGGGCCAAGACAACCCTACCTAGGCCTTAGGGGAGTCCAATGGGTCACCAAGGACCCATTAGGGGCAAGCTCAAAGACCAAATTGACCAAGTTCAACCCTAGCCTAAGTTTGGGTCAAGCTAGCCCAAATGGGCTAACTCAAGCTCATGCCCAATTCTCTTGGGCTAACCTTGCTTGGATTGATGAAATAAACATGTGGGCTGCCTTAGGGTTAGGTAGGAGTCAAAAATTCAGATTGGTGAATGGGAGAGAGAAAGTGCTTCAAAGGGAAGAGAGAGAAAGAGAAGAGAAAAAAATGGAGGAAGACTTGGGCTCATCCTTCCCCTTCCCCAACCTTCCCCAACCTCCCATTCAATTCCCTAAGACCAGAGGAGTGCAACCAGCTACCCATTGACTGGTTTGAGCCACGTTTTTCCCCCTACCTACCATGGCCGCCAAGCTTGACCAAGAGCCAATAATGGCAAATGCATTTCCAGCCACCTAACACCCATTCTCTTCATTTTAAAAGCTTCACTGGACTCCAAGGAATCAATCCCACCCCTTACCCGAAGAAGCCAGAGCTGTTCACTGTGTTGTTGCAGAAATCCGACCACCACCACCACCAAAAATGGCATCCCGGCGATCGGCAAGGATTCAAGCCACCAAAAAGGTCCTCCTCTACTCCTCTCTTCGTGGGCTAGATCTTTAGATATTTTAGGAGAGAAATCGGGCTCAATTGAGCCCGATTGGGAGAGAGAAAATTCAGAATTTCCATGGTTTTTCAACCTTTTGGGTTCGCCGGAAACCACCACTCCGGTGGCCGTGCCGCCGCCCGGCGATAGCCCCCACCTCAACGAAGGTGGTGGCGGTGGTGGCCGGCCAGGGAGGTGGCCGGGTGGCCGGTAAAATGGCTTGGAAGAAGCTCCAGGTCGGGCTGATCACAGCCCTTGGCTGGAGGAGGAAGATGACCAGAAATCGTCAGATTTGCTTTAAGATTCGTGCTCCATCATTTCTTTTATTTAATTTTGATTTCTGATTTTTCTGTCCTGTTTTCTGGGCTGTATTGATTTAATTTTTAAAAATACTTACGGCCACCTGGTGGGAAAACGTTCAATATAGGAGTTGTATCCCTATGAGCCTACTTTAATTTAAAATTGATTTCAACACATTTGGGTAAGTCGTTAGACCACAGCACCCAGTTTGGTGGGCCCTATACCTAGGGATAACCTGAGATTCAAATGGATGCCCACCCTTCATCCCTTGTCCAAATGAGTTGCAATTTTGGCAGGGAGTCACCCTAGACCATATCTAGGTGCTTCCAAAACATGGAAATTTTTGGGGACAATTTTTCTATAGTTTTGTAAATTATTTAATTTATCTAGGGTAAATTAATTTAAGGGCCAAATGACCTCCAAACTCACCCAAATTTTGGTCAGTGGTGCTTGGGGTCATTATAGTGCTCTGGTTAAAATTTGATCACAATTGGATGTGTATTGGACTATAATCATGCAAATCCTAGCCTTGCCCTAAAAGGGTATTTTGGTCAAAAGTGCACTTTGGTGTTTTGAGTGGCCAAATCATCTCAACAGAGGATGTAATTTATACCACTGACTTGGCATGGCATTTAGCACCTCTCCATGGAATTTGGGGTAGAGTGGAATTGATTTGGCCTAAGTTCCTAGGCCAAACCCTAAGGAAGGACCTTTGTGCCTTGTGAAGGGCATGAGTCCTAAACACCTTGGATGAACTTCAAATTTTGTATGCAGGGTCCTAGGGTATATAAAACCCTCTGGTAAAAACCTTAAAGAATTTTGAAAAGGGTAGGGCCTACAAAACCCTAACCCTAGCTTAGGTCATAAAAATTCTAGTACTAGTTTAGGTTAGCTAAACTCCTTGAAATATAATAAACTTTGGGTAGTGTGGGAATAATGATATAATGAGCCTCTAGTAATTTATTTGGGAATTTTTGATCAATATTTGTTGCACTTCATTTGTAACCAATAGGATTGCCCTAATTAATAATTTGACTATTGAGATCTCACTGCCAATTGAAAGGTCATGAAAATTTGGCAGAGGTAGTAATAGAGCATAATGATAATATATGAATTTTAATAGAATTTTTGGATTCATAATTATGGTATTTCCTTCACAAGTGCATTATTTTGGTTACATGCTAAATAATTCCTACAGAGCACAATACTTGTTTAACAATTATGAAATTTGATACATAGTGTTACAAGTTCATCATTATCAAGTGGGAATTTATTTGGAATTTTGTGATGGATACTTAGAATACTTTGTTCATTAATCCTTAAACTTGGAATTTCATGAGAAAATCAAGTATAGCCTTATTATTAAATGATAAATTATGAAACTTGCTCTAGAGTATTTATATTCCATTATAACCATCCTTGAATTTTATCTGAATTTTTGGAGGTATTATTGCTGTAAAATATTTTAAAATGACTTATTATGAGATATATTTGAAATTAAATCTAAGGGCCTAAACCTTGCTAAAAAATTGGAAGACTTAGGATTTAGAGTTGAATATTCATTTTGTAATTAAAATAAATTTAGTGGATTATTATCTTGTCTGAAATTGATAGATCATGTTCAAACTTGGGCTTTTTGGATGCTAGAATAAATAAATAAATTATCAGACAAATTAGGAAAATTATGAATTTCTGGATTTATGCTAAAAATATCATTATAGCCCTCTAATAATTATCATAGGGGTACTGGTTGATTATTTGATGTACCTCCTATTTTACGAGCCATATAGCTTAAGTGGTCTGCATATAGTAAAAACTGCAGAAATCATGTTGGAGTATAAATTGGATGCATGTCTTGGGATTAGTGGTAGGCTGGTTTGGATGGATAAAAATAAGTTCATTATTGGTAGTAGGAGGAGTAGAGGGATGGATTAGCTAGAGTTAGGCGGTGCCCGGGATCGACGAAAGATCGTCTTCCCCGAGGTGAGGTAGAGTCAAATCACCCTAGGATTAGCCTATTGTAACATGAGAAGGTAATGGGTAAGGGAATCAACCAATAATAATAATAAGCACCTTGCGAAAGGGAACGCTGGGCGTAATCCCAACATAGTTCCTAGTGCCCCTTGAGAGCCCTTCACAGGGAATACCGGGGGCAGTCCTGGGTTAACGTAAACTGTATTAACAAGATGAAAAGAGTAACTTAGTAATTATGGTTGCACATTTCACGAACACAGATAGCACTGAAAGATAGTTGGAAGCTTCGGCTTGGATGGTTAAGAGACGGACGTTTGGGTCCGGGGAGCTTCGGCTCGATTGTTTGAGACGGACATTTTGGTCCGGTGAGCTTCGGCTCGGTTTTTGGATACGTTTAATTTGCATGTGCATAAAAGGAAAGGAAATTTAAGGTGGTGGGTCTTCGGTATTGGAGGGTCGATGCACCGACGCCAATACGCTGACTCGGCAAGTGTGGTTAGCACTTCGCCAACAGAAGTCCGGTGCGCCAGCCGGCAAGAGTACGCAGGAGTCCGCTTCGTGCACCAAGCGTTGAGCCGTACGATAGGTCTGACCGGTAGTGCTTTACTGGTTTAAAGGTGGGCGAGGCCCAACCCACCGCTTCCGTCTGCCACTACGGAGGTATCCTGGGAGGTTATGGCTCCAGAAAGGGGGAACTAAAGGTCTGTGTGCACAGAGTCGTGTGTGTGTGTTGCACTTGCCTGTTCCATCATACCCACTTGCATGTCATAGCATAATCGATTCATTTAACCCTGACACCTAAAGTATAAGTGGAATGGGACGCTTATACATTAGGACCTGCAAGACGACCCCTTAGTCTATAAGCTTGTGTGGGCAAGTTTATAAATTAAAGGTTAAATTCTTTATATATATACTGTTGTTATTAACCGACACCCCAACGTATAAATTGGTATGAGACTTTTTATACGATGGGAGCCCTGTAGAAGATCCCTTGCTTATACGTTCCATATAAGTTAAGGTTATTTTTCATACTATGCTTTACTGCCACATGTACTATAAAAATTGCTAGTATAGGTCCGCTGTCATCTGATTCTTGATTACTCTCCACCTTCAAGTCCTCCCCTTTCTTCCTCTCCACTCGGTGCCTAGGGGCCATGGGGGAAGGGGCGGAGGATGATAGGACTTAGTCTTTTAGACTAACGGTTTTCGAACCACATCATTTTAGGGGACTGTGGAGCCCAGCATGGAGGAGCAGCCCCAGAGGTCGGCACACTTGGAGATCGGGCAGTCTAGTTCCGGAGTTCAGGCGGCAAGGACTGTGAGTCCTGATCGCTACTAGTAGTTATATTAGTTTGCTTCCGCGTTGAGAGATTTGTAGTGAGGACATGATGTACTGGGCATGAGCCCAAGATCTTATATTTCTGTGTATCTGTGGACACTCCCTTCGTGGAGATTATTTACATATATATGTGATTTCTGTGGACTTGCTTTACTTTTCTGCTACAGTTGCGATCGATTTGGGCCGACAGGATCGGCGTTTTGTAGTGATGACCTTCCTGGGTGCGAAGGTGTCACCGCAAAGCGACGGTTCTGGGCCTAAGACCCCGGTGTTTTAAAAAAGAAAAAAAAAGGGGGTCTTACACGCCCCACCTACACGCCCGTGACCTGGGGCGTGTAATCTCAAAATGTTTGCTTATAAATAAAACTTCTCTGTAAGGTCTAAGGGTTCTTTTTTTGAACCATTTTGCGTAGGGAAGGTGCTGCTTATGTGATTTCCATGCTATATAAGTGAATTTCTCCCCGTCACTTTTATGTTTGTTTTAACTTTTATGCAACCCCTTTTTTTTAATAAAATATGTGTTTTTCTTCTTCTTATATTGTTTTGGATTTCATCTGAGTGCCCCTCCTTAAGCAATCTTATTTGTTTTATCTTTGTTTTTTTTTCTTTTCTTTAAAATTGATGTGTGTGTGTGTATGAGAATATATTTTATGCTTTTATGTTTTAGTTATTTGTTACCTAGCTTTGTTTAGACTTAGGATTTTTGTGCATTTTATGTTCATTCTTATGTATTTATAAAAATAGTTTTAAAGTGGTTTTGTTTTGTTTTTACTTAGTCTTTTTATTTTTGTCAAACTTTTTGTTCTTTTACTCTTTATTTCACTTTTTAAGCATTTTTATAGAGTTATAAGAATGGATTAGTTGTTATTTTGATTTTTCGAGCAATTTGATTTTTGTTTTAAATTTTCAAAACTGTTTTGCTCCTTTAATTTTTATTTCTTCTTTTTATGCATTTCTAGCATATTCTAGGAGTAGAAATATAGTTTTTTTTTATTTTTCAGTCACTTTGTTTTTCTTATTTCCGTTTGTGTGGGTGAGTGTATGAGTTAGATTTTATTGTTTTCATTCTTCAAGTAGAGGGTGGGCGTGTATGAGATAGATTTTTCTACTTAAATTTCCTGCCTACTCATTTGAGTAGAACTTGTCATTTCACGCCTACTCGTTTGAGTAGGACTTGTCATTTCCCGCCTACTCGTTTGAGTATTACTTGCAATTTACTATTTTCATTTCTCGCCTACTCATTTGAGTAGGACTTGTCATTTTATCGCTTTCATTTCTTGCCTACTCGTTTGAGTAGGACTTGTCATTTTATCGCTTTCATTTCCCGTCTACTCATTTTAGTAGGACTCACACTTTTACTGCTTTCATTACTGCTTTGATTTACTGCTTTCATTTCACGCCTACTCGTTTGAGAAGGACTCGCACTTTTAATTATTCATTTTCTTTAGTCGTCCCCATTCCGATGAGTGGCTGACCTCTCTTAGCGCTCAGTATCGAAGAGCATTGAGATAGATAATATCACTTTAAATAATTAAAGGTCCACTTTTTCTCATTAATTTAATTAACTTAAGGTTTGCCCCGTGTTTACGATGCGTAGAACCACATATCGATGTGTGGGCTCTATTTTCGTAGTCTATAAGCTAGCTAGCCGAGAGGCCGTGCATATGCACATATCACCTTTGGGTAAAGGGAGTTCCTCACTAACCCTAGAGAGAGGATGTAACACCTCCCCTGTAATGACCGTATAATATGGGTCCGGCCGGGGCCCCACAACATACGGACGCCACAACTTTAGTATTATAAGTTGATATAGCTACCCACACTCAAAACACTTTGCACAACACAGCGGAAACATAATCAAGACTAGAAGTTATCCACTACAAGAAGAGTAATAACAATGGCCTTATGACCTTACAACAAGTGTCCAAACTCAAATAATGCAACAGTCAAGAAAGTGCATAGCACTCCTAATCTACCACGGCATGCAAGCCGGACAACATGAGTCTCAAACATACAACATCATATAAGTAGAGCTACAAAAGAGAAAAGCACTTCATAAGGCTTAGGCCTTTCTGGCCGGCGAGCTAGCTCCTGCATGCGATCCTTGCCCTGTAAAATTTATTAGTAACGTGGGTCAGCAAAGGCTGACCTCAAACTGTGTAACAACACATCTCCTCCCGGCCGCCCCTAACGGACCCCGGGGTACCCCTCCAACCTGCAAGTTAGCACTTCGTATGCAATAATCATAAGCAAGAAAAGCAACTACAAAAATAGGCTTGGATGTCACACACATCATACATGTTCTCTACGGGTTGAGCATATAATAAAAAGGTCCTACTTATGCAACATGTATGCAACAACCTGGGCTTCACCCAAGGCACCCTAACTCGTATGCATCTAGCACATCATCACATCATATGGGTACTCATCGATTCCCCATTGGCATAAAGCCGCAAACAAAGGGCTAACACCATTCCCCCCAACGGCACACAGGCCGCCTCATGGAACTCTTGCAAAGGCCCCACCCGCTCAAGGTCTTAGACCTGGGCTTGCCTACAAGCTCTGACGTCTCATGTTAGGATTCCAACAAACACACAACTGACCGATTCTAAGAAGCCTTGCCGGACCCCACCCTCTCATGGCCTCATTGCCCGGGCATGCCCCCATGCTTGGCATTCTCGTCAGTCTCACAGAAGGGGACTAGTCTCGCCGGGACACTCTCCACACATGACATGAACATCACGGGATAGCCAGCCGACCACGGAGATATATCCACGCCTTGGCACAACACAAACCAAGACAATTCCACCCTAGTCCCTCATTTGTACTGCAGCGTTCCCGCGCACCAAGGAAACCATCTACAACTCATGCGTAGCTAACCTTGTCCACCAAGGAAACCATCTACCGCCACGAGGAGCTAACCTTGTCCGATTCCGACTACACGTACTCACTCGAGAAAAAGGGGAAAACATCACCACATCACAAACGGCATCTTTCCGCAACGAAATCTCTATGAATCCTTAAAGTTCGTATGCAACATCACCGAGTCGGACTAACGGTCGCGACTACGGCTTCACCCACCATGCCTAATCCACTAACGGAGCGGATCACTAATGCAAATCATGCCCGGGACGGACTCAATTGACCCGGAGGTTCCTCTTGAACCTTGGCGACCCAAAACCCCTCTCATTTGAGTGTTTGGTGCCCAAAACTAGAAAGGAAAATGATGCTTAAGACATACATCCTAAAAACCGAGAGGAGAAGTGTCGTTACCTTCCGACTCCTCTTCCTTGTCATGGCAAAATAGCCGGATGAAAACCTTCGCAAAGATCTAGCCTCCACGGATATGGACTCGGCTCGCGATTTGGAGCACCGATGCCTCTCCTATAGCCCAAACCCTCCTTCACCTTCTTCCTTGCTCTCCCTTCTCTCTAGAATATAGTCAGAGAAAAGCTTGAAGAAGAATGAGTGATTCCAACCCTATACTCGGGCTTAACTTTCCAAGAGCAGTCCTGAACCATCTGATCCTAAAATCAGGGAAAGAAAGGCCACGATCCGACGAAAAAATAAAATACCTGGGCCAAACACGGCCTGGCACACGCCCGTGTCTAGGGCCGTGTCCCCCATTCGCCGTCTCAAATAGACGCGCTTGGAACAGCACACGGGCATCCGACACGCCCGTGTTCGTCCTGAGACGCCTGTGTCCCCACTAACACGGCCGTGTGGTCGGTCGTGTGCCTCCTTCGACACAGCCCCGAAAACAACCCGAGAACTACAAGGGTACTAGACACGCCCGTGTCCTTGCCCATGTCTACCTCAACACGCCTGGGCTCCAGGCCGTGTTCTATTGAGGAAGTGCCCGTAGTGGCAGAGTTCAAGGATGTGTTTCTGGATGAACTTCCTGGAGACGCCCGTGTCCCCACTAACACGGCCGTGTGGTCGGTCGTGTGCCTCCATCCGACGTGAGACCAGAATATGCGATCTGTTGGAGCGCATAGCGAGAGTCGTAGGCCTTCGCGCCATGACACAATGGGGGCTATGGGCCAATCCTCGTGCATTACGACTAGAACTCTGGTTGTACGCCATGGAGTAAAATGCTCAATATTTTACCGTTCGGTTGCGACCCTGATACGGTGATGGGACCCTGGTTCACCGGTATACCAAGAATGTGCCCGGAGTGCACGGATCGTCAGGCCGAGTGGCTGATGGTTGTGATGGAATGTGTGCGTGAAAGCACATTATATGAGATATATATATATATATCCTTGTGGAATGCTATGCATGCAGGGAGGAATACCACCGCCCTGGGAAATGGGTGGGGTCGTTAAAATTTGGTCAGTTGAATGCTGACCGTCGCTTATTTGCCACCGTTGGGTGGGCTGTCCCTATGCAGGTGCTTGAGAGCCAAGCGGGACGCATAAAGGCTGAAGTCCCTGCTGCTGTCATTATCCCTTGAAGGCTAAAGCTAAACGCTTTGTTTGTTTATACATGGCCGACATGTGCCCCAATGTTGAGGCCACTGTTGTGAAAGCCCTGTAAGGCTATAAGGCCAACTGTTTTGTATTTGTACATTCCTACTTGATATAAATGTGGAACTTTTATATGTTGGACATTCAGGTGTGGAGTTCAAGTTTAGTGTTTAGGCTTCCGCTACAATACAATGTGTTAGGGTGCGCTGCGCTACTCTGGTATCATAATGTAACTTCACCGCCTGTTTTGTGGTATATGTTGTGGGGCCCCGGCCGGACCTTCTAGTATATACTATGTAAACGTATGGAGTTGTTACATTTTTGGTATCAGAGGGAGGTTTCGATCCAGGGACCTTCTACTCTGTTGTCCTTCCAGTGTACGAATTTCGAGGATGAAATTTCTTGTAGGAGGGGAGGGTTGTAACAGCCCAAATTTCAGAAAGGGAAATTTTTGGGTGACACGGCCTGGGACACGGGCGTGTCCCAAGGCATGTCATTCTCGAGTGAGCAGTCGACGAGTGGTCGACAAAATTTGGTCGACGATCGTCGAGTGCACAGTACACAGCCTGTGACACGGGTGTTTCACAGGGCGTGTCCTCGTGGTTCGACGAATTTTAGCATGACGAAGTTGAGCTGGGGCATGTCTAGTGACGTGTATGGGCACACGGCCTGGGACACGGGCGTGTCACAAGCCGTGTCCCTCTCGGGTTGATCTCAATTTTATGCAGCCTGAAGAACACGGCCACAGACACGGGTGTGTCTGAAGGCGTGTCAGGTGACACGGCCCGTGACATGGGCGTGTCACATGAGCGTGTATTGGATTGGATAAGTCGTTTGAGCACCGCTTGAGGTACACGGCCTGGAACACGGGCATGTCAGAGGCCGTGTCAGGCAAAAATGTGATTTTGTGGCAAAATCGTGGCTATCCAAATCTTCAGCTGGGATATGATGGCTGAGGTGCCTCCCTAATTCATTAAGGCCGCGGATGAGAAGGAAGTTGTCATTTTCATTTTGGCCTTCATCTTTCTAAAATCCTAGAGAGAGAAAGAGAGGAAGAAGGAGGAGGAGGAAGAGGAGTTGGCCACCGATGGTGCTGTGGAGTTCCGACGAGATATTCGTGCCCAACATTGAGTAGAAAAAGTCGTTGCGGTTCTTTCCAGCCAATTAGGAGCTCATGGCACCGAAGCGATCTTCAAGGATAACGACTTTTCTTCCTAGCCATGTGAAAGCTTCCTTTTTGGCATATGCATATGATTCCCCCACCAGAGGGTGGCGTGTTATGGGAGTCTTTTGGGTTGATTCATGAAATCCCCAAGCATTTGGCATATAGATTCGGAAATGGAGTGCGGAGTAGGCATGCTATGTGAAGCCCATCTGGACAGGTTGGTATGGATTGGTGATGTTGCATACGCACCGGAGAAGACTCCGTGATAAATGTGTAGTTTAGGAGTCGACGGGTTGGGCCTGTGAAGTGAAGTAACAGGAAATACTAGAGTGATAGTTCAGGAAAATAGCTGTATAATACTTGTGCTATGGGGTTATGCCTGTGAAGAGGAGTAGCAGGAAGTACTGGATTGGAAGTACAGGAAATACCCTTGCTAATGTTTGATGTTTATGGGTGGTACCTGTGAAGGGGAGTAGCAGGAAGTACTGTCGTGGTAAGCCAGGAAATACCCTTGACATTTATGATTTGCGGGGTCGTACTTGTGAAGGGGAGTAGCAGGAAATACTGGTGTGCCCAGTAAAGTCCAACTAATATGATATGAAATGGGTAATAGGAAACACCCAGGCTTGAATGCAAGAACAGGAACAGTGAAACCGACCCGCGCCTTTTATTTAGCCGCGAGTACGATGTACTCGGTGATGGCAAGGCGATTTAAGCAACGAGGGGTGGATGATCCGACCTGCGTTATGTCCCTCCGATGGGAGACTAGAATGTGCGGTCTGTTGGAGCGCATAGCGAGAGTCGTAGTCCTGCGCGCCATGACACAGTGGGGGGCTACGGGCCAATCCCGGTGCATTATGACTAGAACTCCGGCTGCACGCCATGGAGTAAAATGCTCAATGTTTTACCATTGGGTTGCGACCCTGATACGGTGGTGGGACCCGGATCGCCAGTACACCAAGAATGTGCCCTGAGTGCACGGATCATCGGGCCGAGTGGCTGACGGTTGTGATGGAATGTGTGCGTGAAAGCACATTATATGAGATATATATCCTTGTGAAATGCTATGCCTGCAGGAAGGAATACCACCGCCCCGGGAAAGGGGTGGGGTCGTTATAATTAGGTCAGCTGAATGCTGACCGTTGCCTGTTTGCCACCGTTGGGTGGGTTGTCCCTGTGCAGGTGCTGGAGAGCCAAGCGGGATGCATAAAGGCTGAAGTCCCTGCTGCTGTTGCTGCTGCTGTCGTTAGCCCTTGAAGGCTAAGGTTAAATGCTTTGTTTGTTTATATGTGGCCGACCTGCGCGCCAATGTTGTGGCCACTGTTGTGAAAGCCCTGTAAGGCCATAAGGCCAACTGTTTTGTATTTGGACATTCCTGCTTGATATAAATGTGGAACTTTTATATGTTGGACATTCAGGTGTGGAGTTCAAGTTTAGTGTTTAGGCTTCTGCTAGAATGCAATGTGTTAGGGTGCGCTGCGCTACTCTGATATCATACCCTAACTTCACCTCCTGTTTTGTGGTATATGATGTGGGGCCCCGGCCAGACCTTCTAGTATATACTATGTAAATAGATGGGGTTGTTACATTTTTGGTATCAGAGGGAGGTTTCGATCCTGGGACCTTCTACTCTATTTTCCTTCCTGTGTACGAATTTCGAGTATGAAATTTCTTGTAGGAGGGGAGGGTTATAACAGCCCAAATTTCAGAAAGGGAAATTTTTGGGTGACACGGCCTGGGACACAGGCGTGTCCCAGGGCGTGTCCTTCTCAGGTGAGCAGTGGACGAGTGGTCAACAGAATTTGGTCGACGATCGTCGAGTGCAGAGTACACGGCCTGTGACGCGGCTGTGTCACAGGGCATGTCCTCGCGGTTCGATGAATTTCAGCTCGACGAAGTAGAGCTGGGGCGTGTCTAGTACCATATATGGGCACACGGCCTGGGACACGGGCGTGTCACAGGCCGTGTCCCTCTCGGGTTGATCTCGATTTTATGCAGACTGAAGAACACGGCCACAGACACGGGCGTGTCTTAAGGCGTGTCAGGTGACACGGCCCGTGGCACGGGCGTGTCACATGAGCGTGTACTGGATTGGATAAGTCAGTTGAGCACCGCTTGATGTACAAGGCCTGGAACACGGGAATGTTAGAGGCCGTGTCAGGCAAAAATGTGATTTTGTGGCAAAATCGTGGCTATCCAAATCTTCAGCTGGGATCTGATGGCTGAGGTGCCTCCCTAATTCCTTAAGGTCATGGATGAGAAGGAAGTTCTCATTTTCATTTTGGTCTTCATCTTTCTAAAATCCTAGAGAGAGGAAGGAGGAGGAGGAGGAGGAAGAGGAGTTGGCCACCAGTGGTGCTGCGGAGTTCCGACGAGAGATCCGAGCACAGCGTTGCAGAGCAAAAGCCGTTGCGGTTCTTTCCAGGCAGTTAGGAGCTCATGGCACCGAAGCGATCTTCAAGGGTAATGACTTTTCTCCCTAGCCATGTGAAGGCTTCCTTTTTGGCATGTGCATATGATTCCCCCACCAGAGGGTGGCGTGTTATGGGAGTCTTTTGGGTTGATTCCTGAAATCCCCAAGCATTTGGCATATAGATCCGAAAATGGAGTACGGAGTAGGCATGCTGTGTGAATCCCATCTGGACAGGTTGGTCTGGATTGGTGATGTTGCATACGCACCGGAGAAGCCTCCGTGATAAACGTGTAGTTTAGGAGTCGACTGGTTGGGCCTGTGAAGGGAAGTAACATTAAGTACTGGAGTGGTAGTCCGGGAAAATACCCGTATAATGCTTGTGATATGGGGTTATGACTGTGAAGGGGAGTATCAGGAAGTACTGGATTGGAAATCCAGGAAATACCCTTTGTAATGCTTGATGTTCATGGGTGGTACCTATGAAGGGGAGTAGCAAGAAGTAATGGCGTGGTAAGCCAGGAAATACCCTTGACATTTGTGATTTGCGGGGTCATACCTATGAAGGGGAGTAGCAGGAAATACTGGTGTGCCCAGGAAAGACCCGCTAATATGATATGAAATGGGTGATAGGAAACACCCAGGCTTGAATTCCAGAACAGGAATGGTGAAACCGACCCACGCCTTTTATTTAGCCGCGAGTACGCCGTACTCGGTGATGGCAAGGAGATTTGAGCAACGGGGGGTGGATGATCCGACCTGTGTTATGTTCGTCCGACGCGAGACCAGAATGTGTGGTCTGTTGGAGCGCATAGCGAGAGTCATAGGCCTGTGCGCCATGACACAATGGGGGGCTACGGGTCAATCCCGGTGCATTACGACTAGATCTCCAGCTACACGCCATGGAGTAAAATGCTCAATGTTTTACCATTGGGTTGCGACCCTAATACGGTGGTGGGACCCTGGTTCGCCAGTACACCAAGAATGTGCCCTCAGTGCACGGATCGTCGGGCCGAGTGGCTGACGGTTGTCATGGAATGTGTGCGTGAAAGCACATTATATGAGATATATATTTATATATATCCTTGTGAAATGTTATGCCTGCAGGGAGGAATACCACTGACCCGGGAAAGGGGTGGGGTCGTTATAGTTTGGTCAGTTGAATGTTGACCGTTGCCTGTTTTCCACTATTGGGTGGGCTGTCCCTATGCAGGTGCTGGAGAGCCAAGCGGGACGCATAAAGGCTGAAGTCCATACTGCTATTGTTGCTGCTGCTGTTAGCCCTTGAAGGCTAAAGCTAAACGCTTTGTTTGTTTATACGTGGCCGGCCTGCGCGCCAATGTTGAGGCCTCTGTTGTGAAAGCCCTGTAAGGCCATAAGGCCAACTGTTTTGTATTTGGACATTCCTGCTTGATATAAATGTGGAACTTTTATATGTTGGACATTCAGGTGTGGAGTTCAAGTTTAGTGTTTAGGCTTCCGCTAAAATGCAATGTGTTAGGGTGCGCTGCGCTACTCTGGTATCATACCGTAACTTCACCGCCTGTTTTGTGGTATATGTTGTGGGGCCCCGACCGGACCTTCTTGTATATACTATGTAAATGGATGGGGTTGTTACAAAATATTTCATCGGACCCTCTGGAAAAATCCCGCCTTCTTTCAGCTTTTTTTGTGAGTCGTAGTCGAATGATGCCTGTGTCCAAGGAGATGCGAGTTCGCCTGGCGGCCGCAAGGGAAAATACTAGGGAGGACGCTCTCGAAGCTGACCCATGGTTGGCGCGCGGATCGCCTGGTCCCCTCTTTAGGCCGGTAAAAGAGAAAATTATCAGGCGGTCTCCAACAAACAGCTTCCCAGGATCCAGCTCGGCGGCCGGTGCCGAGGTTGCCCAAGAGGTATGCGCACCTTCCGCTTTATTCGCCGCTTAGCTTCTGACTCCTCTAACTGCAGGTGCCTCCCCGCGAAGACTGAGGCGACGGAGGGGAGCGGGGCCATTCCCTCTCGCTGTCAACCAAGCGGGTCACCAGGCCTTCGGGCCAGGGGCACCCACCTCCTGAGATTTCTCCGTCGCCAATTCCCCCTGGGCTGGGGAAATCCTTCGCAGTTCTTGAGGGAGGACTTTTCCAGGGCCGGCCGGGCTCCTCTAGACCACCAGCTGATGTAGGCGACATGCCGACACCCGATGAGTTTATACTTGTGCCGGTTTGTTAATGCTCGCTCCCTCTGACCCTCCCCTTTGCAGGTTTCAATGTGATTTCCTCTTCTGATGCTACAGTTAGCGAGGTATACTCACCTCCCCATGATACGGATCAAATTTTAGATTATCTGGGCGACCTGGTGGATGAGGAGGGGATGAAGAGGCAAGTGACGCGGCTGTTTCAGAAACACACGCTGCTGCTACAGTAGGTATTCAATAGGGTTGACAAGGACAAGGCTGTAGTGGAGGAGCGGCTTGCAGTTCTGTAGGGAGCGAGGCGTCTGGCTGACGGGGATGGAGTTACTTCTCCGAGGGTGCATATAATGCAGGCCGAGGAGTAGCTTAGGCATGTCATAGAGCAAGTCGACCTGGCCCAGCAGGAGCTGTGGCGGTTCGTGAGTACCACTATCCTCGCGTGCCGCCCCGATCTGGGACGCAGAGGCGGGGCAGGTGAAGTGGATCCAGTACTGAGCCGCCTGCCCCCTCCACGCCATCGATCGCCAGGCTAGGACGCATCCGCATCCCAGACCTGTTTGCTTAGGAGGGTCTTCTATCTTGGAACATTTTTAATGTCTGTAATAACTTGAGACTTTCTCGCCCGCAAACGGGCTTAACGCTTGTCATATGTTACTTTTATTGTGTTGCCGCAAAGTTTTCTATAATTGAACGCGGATGAAGAGCTCTTGCTCGCCTACCGCCTCTTTAAACAGGTGCGAGGTTATTGAATCGGCTCGCCCAACCTGCCTATTTAATCTCGGCGGGAGCGGGCTGGGAGCTCGTGGATTACCAGCCTGCAGGGCGCGCCTATCATTTTAGGCGGATGCGAGCTGTAGCTCGCCCGCCTCTCGTGCGGGCGTGGGTGTGTGCAATTAGCTACCGGACAGTCTTTACGGCATGGCTGCGAGCCAGGAAGTAGAAACGTCAGGGTACATTTTGCAATCCGCACTTTTCCCGCCGGTGAAAGATTTTCTTGCACTTTTTTCTTTCTATAAATAGGCCTTGCCGGCTCTTTCTCACCGATCGTATTTAAGATTTCGCCTTCTTCCATGCTTCCTGTGCCCACTGACTCGCCCGCTTCCTACGAGAACTTCTTCATCCAGCTTAGCAAGCTTTATGCAAGATGGGCGGTGGTAGCGGCGACACGGATGGGCGAGGAAAGTGCGCCTGGACCTTTTCTGAGCATGACTTCCCCCATGCCACCCTATTTGAAGGCGAGTTCTTCGACACCATAGGCGACTACATACTGCCAGGCTTCATGGCGAGACATCCTGGTGAGGGAGAGAAGATTAATGATCACTCGGAGGAGTAGCTCACCATCCCTACGGCGCACTTCGAGGCGGGTATCCGGCTTCCCTTATGGCCGGAGGTCCGCCAGGTCTTGAAATACTTTGGGGTCGTCACACCCAACACCATCACAGTGGTGATTGGGTTCGCGTGCTTCCTGCGGGAAGAGTGCATTGAGTTCAGCCTCGTGTTCTTCCGCAAGTTGTTCTCCTTCCGGGAGAATAAGGGCAGGACCGCCTACTTCTCCAGCGGCCATGTCAAGGTGTGGGAGACTGTCAATAAGCGCCACAATTGGCTGAAGAAATTCTTGTTCGTCAACGGAGACTTCGGCAATGTCCCCGTCTCTCCGGTCCAGCTCAGCGAGGTGAGCTACCGCCCCCTATCCTGGGGGGCCATAAAGCGGAGCTGTGTAGGTTCTTCGTCGGGAAGAACTTTGAAGTCGCCTTCCTGCGCAGGAATCTGGACAAACTCGTCCACGTCCCGCTCGGGGGAGGTAAGCTACTCGTGCTTCCTCTTTCCACTTTATTATTTTTCCTGATTTAACTTTCCACTTACAGGAGAGAAGGACATCCCCATGCACCCTCCTTATGACAGTGCGCGACTCGCTTCTAGCAAACTCGCCCGCGCCGAGGTCGCAGCCGTCACGCGCCGAGAGACCCCGGCATCGGTTCCTCCAAAGCGGCCTAGCCGCGAGTCGCTTCCACCACCGTCTCCGCCCAAGAAATCGAAGATCACGAGCGACACACCTCCTGCAGTTCGGGAGAAAGGCAAGGCCTCGGCAGGCCAACCAGCTAGGGATCCCACCCCTGCAGCCGCCTCGATCAGCTGCTTCCCCGTCAGGGCGGCCGGCACCTCCAGGTCGCGGGGTGAAGAGCAGCCCGCCCCGAAGCCGGTGTCGAGGGGGCACCGCAACTTTGGCCTTGGCGAGCCGTTCCTAGATGAGCTCGGCATCACCCTCCTCCTGTGGGACAAGGACTCTAATAGGGCCATCATCTCCACCCTATTGCCGAGCTGGCTAGAGCAGTAGACCATCAGAAGGGAGGCCTACAACCTTTCCTTCGGCCTTTACTCACGGGAAGACGCCGCCAATTACGATGAGGAGGACATGCGGGTGCTGGTCCATGAGAGGGGGGGGGGGGGCAGCTCCGCAGCCTGGAGCTGTCCCACATGGTCGGCCGGCGATGCACCTAGAGGAAGAAGAGTGCTCCCTCCCTCAAGAAGCTGGCGGACGAGAAAGAGGAGGCTTGTCATCTCGTCCAGGTGGAAGTGGAGCGGCAGAGAGAGAGGGCGGACACAGCTAATGCTGTCGCTGCCGCCTTGGAGAAAGAAAAGGAGGTGCTACAGGCGCGGGTGCGAGATCTGGAGGCCGCAGTGGCTGCCCCGCCGCCTTCCAGTAGCAGTTCCCAGCTTGCGCACTATACCGAGTACGAGCTGGAGTAAATGATGCAGACGAATGATGTCAGCGCGGCGAAGTATACCCTCCAGATGTTATGGCGGGATGACCTTATCAAGAGCGAGGGAGCGAGCATTTCTGCGAGCGATGTAGTACCGGCGTTATTCCTGTCGGTACCCAAGCAAGGGGACAAGTCATACCAGCCCCTCTAGGACTTGCCGCCCGAGAGCTCGCTTCGCTGAATCCCCGCGCCTCGCCTCTGATATATATATATATATATATATATATATATATATATATATATATATATATATATATATATATATATATATATATATATATATATATATATATATGTTTCTTTTGTTGTAACATAAACGCGGGCTGAGTCCCGAACTTGTAGTTTTGTTAATCGATGAACTGTTTTGTAATCGCCTCTCGTGTATATATTACTGTTGCTTGTAATTTTGCTTTTGTGCAATGTGGATCCTTTCGCCTTTTCTCTTTTGTATTCGCGGCCTATTTTGATCCTCCCGATCGCCGTCTCTTGTCTCGCATCCTGTTAGCGAAATCGGGGGTCCCCTAAGGACTTATCTTAGGAAGCATAGGGGGCCCCAGTTAGCCGAGCCGCGAATTGTGACTCGCCTTTTTAGCCCGGATTCCCCTCGCTGCCTGTGTGGAATAGAGGGAATGGGCCGGCTCGCCCCGCGCCCGGGTAGCCTGCCATTACGCGAGTTGTCCCCCATGAGGTCGCGATGTGGCTCGGGTTCTCGCGACCTCGGTGGCTGCTTTAAGTGTCAGGTGAATATGTTGGGTCCTGAGAGCTCGCCTCGCCGATCTGCAGCCTCGGCTCGGCACTTCCGGCTTGCCAACCTGCTGAGGTCATCCTGGCAACCCTGTGATTTTTGCCTCCGAAATTCGAGCATCTTGGTCCTGGCCTTAGACAACATGTTCTTCAAGACCTTCTGTCTTGCTAGCCAGTTGGGGGCCTAAGTAGACACCATCGAGTGACCCCCAGCCCTACCAGCTAGGTGAGAGACTGGTAGCGTGACCTGCTCGGGGTCTGAGTTGACACCATCAAGTGACATCCAGCCCTGCTAGCCAAGTGAGAGTCTGGTAGCGGAATCTGCTCTGGGTCCGAGTTGACACCATCGAGTGACATCCGGCCCTACCTGCTAAGTGAGAGCATGGCAGCAGAATCTTCTCGGGGTCTGAGTAGACACACACGAGTGACATCCAGCGCTGCTAGCTAGGTGAGAGACTAGCAGCGGGATCTGCTCGGGGTCCGGGTTGACACCATCGAGTGACAACCAGCCATGCCAGCTAGGTGAGAGCCTGGATGTTGGATCTGCTCGACGTTCGGGTAGACACACACGAGTGACATCCAGCCCTGGTAGCTAGGTGAGAGCCTGACAGCATGATCTGCTCGGGTTCTGGGTTGACACCATCGAGTAACATCTAGCCCTGCCAGCTAGGTGAGGGCTTGGTAGCGGGATCTGCTCAGGGTCTGGGTTGACACCATCGAGTGACATCCTGCCCTACTAGTTAGGTGAGAGCCTGGCAGCGAGATCTACTCGGGGTCCGGGTAGACACACAAAAGTGACATCCAGCCCTGCCAACTAGGTGAGAGCCTGGCCTCGGGATCTGCTCGGGGTCCGGGTTGACACCATCGAGTGACATCCAGCCATACCAACTAGGTGAGAGCCTGGCAGTGGTATCTGCTCGGGGTCCGGGTAGACACACATAAGTGACATCCAGCCCTGCCAGCTAGGTGAGAGCCTGGCAGCGGGATGTACTCGAGGTCTAGGTTGACATCATCATGTGACATCCTGCCCTGTCAGCTAGGTGAGTGCCTGGCAGCGGTATCTGCTCGGGGTCCGGGTTGACACCATCGAGTGACATCCAGCCCTGCCAGCTTGGTGAGAGCTTGGCAGTGGGATCTGCTCGGGGTCCGGGTAGACACACACGAGTGACATTCAGCCCTGCCAGCTAGGTGAGAGCCTGTCATTGGGTCTTCTCGGGGTCCGCGTTGACACCATCAAGTGACATCCAACCCTGCCAGCTAGGTGAGAGCCTGGCAGTGGGATCTGCTAAGTGTCCGGGTAGATACACACAAGTGACATCTAGCCCTGCCAGCAAGGTGAGAGCTTGGCAGCGGGATCTACTCAGGGCCCAGGTTGACACCATCGAATGACATCTCGCCCTACCAGTTAGGTGAGAGTATGGCAGCGGGATCTATTCGGGGTCTACCAACTCAATACTTCAACCATGCATGAATCACTACAGAACTGGCACATCAAGATGTTTTATTAGAGAAAGGTCAATACTTACACGGCTCAAGGATAAAAATGTTTCAAGTCGTCACCATTGCAGGTGAGACTCAGGGTCTCACCCTCCACATTCCGGAGGCAATACCTGTTGAATTTTCTGAAAGTGGTCAGCAGGATAGCCTAAAGCCAAATTAATATTCTCAGAACTACCCAGTTAACACCTTGATCATGCGGAAGCCCAAGAGCACGCTTAACACCAAATACAAATAGAAGAACAAGCAGGTCTTATATTCATTCACACTTCTTTACACAGCAAGGTATACATAACGAGACATGATTTCGCTAGTACATAAGCTACAACAGAAAACACAAAACAAGCCGGGCGGACAGCACTGGAGACCGCCGAGACCGCCCAGTCCGCCAAGGTCGCCGAAGCCGCCCGAGCTACTGCTGCTACAAGCCGAATAGCACACGGAGTCCGCCGAGACCGCGAGGTTGTGCATACACACTGTTATTTGTTGCCTGCTGAGAAACTGAAGAATAAACCGCCTACCCGCCTGAGACCGGTGGATAGGTTATTGGAACTTGGAAATGTTGAAGCAGAGAACTGACAAGCCGCAGAAGCAACCTGCTGAGACCGCAGAGACTGCACCCTTCACAGCACTTGACCGAAGTCACAGCAAAACTCCTGGCTCCTGGAAGCTAGTCGCGCGATCTACACACAACAAACCATCAACTCTACTCAACCCGCACGGATAGAAAAACTCAGACTGCAACAATCGCCCAAGCACCACTTACTGTTCAGTCAGTTACTGTAGACATGTCGGGGGGTCTATTTATAGGCGAGGTGAGGAGTGTGGTCACCACCCTAGTGAATAGAGTCACCACCCCAGCTCGCGCACTAGCAAAACACCCGTCCGCTGAGTCTGCAAGGAATTAGCCGAATTCCAAGAAAACTGTAAGGAGCAAGACACAGATGATCACAACTAAGCGGACTTGCATCACACTATACGGATAAGGTAGAGTCCGCACAGTCCGCAACATCATCACACATGTACAACCACAACCCCTTCAGCAATAGTCCGCACACGAAAGAGGCAGTCCGCACAGTACAAGACCAAAGCCTCCATACGCCACAAGTCCACAACCAAAAGGAAATCCGCCCGGTCAACAGCGGACATGGCGGATACTGTGGACACACTGGACTTGTCACAGAATGTGACCAAGTCCAGTAAATCACCAAAGGCCTAGCGCGAGCTCGGAGGACAAGGCCCAGTCCACCAACACCCAAAGCAGATCGCCAACACTACACCAGAGTAAGGCAGAGTCAGCAAACTATACTCGCTCAACTGCCCAAACGGCCAACTGCCGGACTCCAACACCTGTCCGCGCAGTCCTCCACTGCAGCTTACACCCGCTTCAGCACCTGAGAGCTCAGCAAGGGCCACAGCCGATCTCCAACTCTAGCCCGCAACAGCGGACACCGCGGACTAGCCAGTCCGTAAAGCCTCCCGCGAATTCAATCTCCAACCCGCCTGGCTACACAAGAGCTTGCAAAAACACAAGGCCGCTGATCAACAAGCATAGCCAACAGCCCGCAAACCGCAGTCCGCTCAGGTCGCTTCACAAGAAGCCCACCATCCTTGGTCATAGACCAACCAGGCCGCACAACAGACCGCTCAGGACGGACAGCAGACCGCTCAGGCCACACACCAGGCCACTCAGTCCGCACAGGCTGCTCAACACCCAAGCCACCAAGACAGCCAACACCCAGGCCACAACCAGCAGTCCGCCCAAGCCACGGACTCAGTCCGCACAGGCCGCTCAGTCCGCCCGGCCTGCCCATCACCCACTTCCACTTCACAAATTTCAACACTCCCCCTTGAAGTGAGAAGTGGTGATCAAGCCCAGCAAGCTTCGTAACCGCTGAAATGACCCCTTCGATAGCGGCTTCGTGAAGATGTCAGCAAGATTATCTTCACTCCGAACATGCCCGGCCAGAAGAGATCCCTCCAACACCTTCTCCCTTATAAAGTGGTGCTCGATCTCAATATGCTTGGTCCTTGCGTGACACACTGGATTGTTTACCCGTTTGAGAGCACTCTCATTATCACCCCGGAGTAAAGTATCCCCTTGCACTTCTTCATGAACATCCTCTACAAGCCTCCGTAACCAGATGGCTTCCCGAGCAGCCAAGTCTGAAGCCTTATACTCGGCTTCCGTAGTAAACACGGACATAGAATCTTGTTTCTTGCTACACCACGAAATGCAAGCTGATCCACAAGTGAACACATAACCCGAAGTTGATCTCCGATCATCTGAGTCACCACCATAATCAGCATCTGTGTACCCAAGCAAAGCAAAGTCCACATGTCTACTATATAGGAGTCTCATGTCAGAAGTTGTATTGACATACTTCAAAATGTTCTTTGCTGCTACCAGATGAGACTTCCTTGGTTCAGCCATAAACTGACTTACTCGGCCAATAGTATAAGCAATGTCTAGCCTTGTAATCGTCAGGTAGATCAAACTCCCTACAAGAGCCCAGAACACCAAGGGATCAGGAAGAATCCTTCCTTCATCTCATCAAAGCTTCAACCCATGTTCTAGTGGAGTAGAGCAACTCTTCCCTTCTCCCATGCCGAATCGACTTACAATGCGATCCACATACCATTTTTGGCAAATGAGAATCTCGCACTCCTTCCTCTCCACTTCAAGACCGAGAAAGTGATGAAGCTCTCCCAAGTCTTTCATCTTGAAGCGAATAGCGAGCTCAGCACTGAGCCTTGCTACTTCCTCCTCCGAATTCCCTGTGATGATCATATCATCCACATACAGCAAGACCGAGACTTGAAGCTCCCCCTTATTCTTGATGAATAAGCTAGAATCCGAGTTGGAAGCAAGGAAACCGCAGAATTGCAAATACTCTGCTATCTTCCCATACCAAGCTCTAGGAGCTTGCTTCAACTCGTAGAGAGCATTCCTGAGTTTGCAGACATAGTCCGGATGAACTTCAGAAACAAATCCAAGTATTTGATCCATGAAGATGTCCTTGTCAATCTCTCCGTAAAGAAAAGCGTTCTTTACATCAAGCTGCCACATTCTCCATCCCTTGCAAGAAGCCAAGGCAATCACCACTCTAACCGAAGTCATCGTCGTAACCGGACTAAATGTCTCCTCATATTCTTCTCCATACTGATTTGAGAATCCTCGAGCAACCAGGCGATCTTTGAACCTATCAATGCTCCCATCAGCCTTCTTCTTCAACTTATACACCCACTTGCAAGTCACTGGAGTAATGTCATCAACCTTGGGAACAAGATCCCAGGTTTCATTCTTTTTGAGAGCAGCAATATATTCCTTCATGCCATCATCCCACTCCTTGACTCCAGTGGCCTTATTGAAGTTTGTAGGCTCTCGCTCATCCAGAGGACCTGCGAAGAAGTAGGAGACAAAACTCACTGCATTCCCATCATAGTATCGAGCAGGTGGCTTCACAACCATCTTTGATCTCCGAAGAGGTTGTTCCTTGCTCACTACCTCCATTTCTCCTTCAGGTTTAGCTCCACCTTCAGGCAAGCTTTGATCAATTCTCCCCCTGCTTCCTGTGCCAGAAGCCTCAGCACCAGAATTTGAAGCAACAGGAGCTGCTGGTGAAACAGCAAGCTCCTCTTCCAGACCTCCAGCAACCACCTTCTGCTCTTCATCAACCTTGCTTTCTGAAAGCTCAACCGAGCCTCCTCTATACGATGTCTGTTCATCAAATACTACATCTCTTGACACAACAAACTTCTCCATCGCAGGATCCATGCATTTCCATCCCTTCTTCCGTTCATCATAGCCAACAAAGACAAGCTTCCTTGCCTTTTCATCCAGCTTGGTCCTTGAAGCATCCGGCACATGCACATAGCAAGTTGAACCGAACACCCGAAGTTGTTCCACACTGGGCTTCTCCTTCAGCAACAGCTCAAAAGGAGTCTTCATGTTGATCGGGCTGAGCGGCATCCGATTGATGACGTAAGAAGCACAAGACATCCCCACTGCCCAGAAGGACCTTGGAATGTATTTCACATGAAGCTAGCATTTGCAAGTCTACGTCATATGATGAATCTTCCGCTCTGCTACTCTATTTTGTTGTGGAGTGTGAACACAAGTAAGCTCTATGTGGATCCTGTGCTTCCTGCAGAAGTTAGAAAACACAGAGGAGACAAACTCACCACCGTTGTCTGTTCTAAGCTTCTTGATCCGCAAGCCAAGCCGGCTCTCCACCAACTCCTTGAACTCCAAAAATAATCGGAAGGCTTCAGACATCTCCTTCAAGAAATAAAGCCAAGTGTATCTTGAGTAGTCATCAATCAGAACCAGCATGTATCTGCTCCCACCAAGGCTTGCAGTGACGGTTGGTCCCATCAAGTCTCCATGGATGCACTCCAATGGTCTCTTGCTCCTCGTTTGTGATTTATCAAATGGAAGGCGATGAGCCTTGCCGTACTAACATCCCGCGCAAACGTGACCGTCGCCAAATGAAGATAGCTTAGGCAAGCCTCTTACAAGGCTTCTGTTACTCATAGCCTTTATTTTATCCATTCCTACATGCCCCAGCCATTCATGCCATATAGCAGCGCTATCGTTTGCTCTCATCCGATCAACATAAGAGTTAGTTGCAAGAACAAACAAGTTCTTCACTCTTCTCCCATCATGAGCAACATCAGGCTTAACCGCTGATACGTTGCGAAGGAACTTCACTTCTGTTGGCCTAAACAGAACGTGATAACCCGCGTCTACCGCATTGGTCACTGAGAAGAGGTTCTTCTTCATTCCCGGTACGTGATACACACTCCTTAACGTGAGTGTCCCTTTATCACTACCCAAAGACACAATCCTCTCTTTCTCTACTGCATAAACAGTATTATTAGCAGTTATAATAGCTTCATTACCTGAGTAGGCTTGCAGAGAAGAGAACTTCGACTTGTCTCTGGTGGGGTGATGACCACACCCAGAGTCCACGATCCAATCGTCATTGAAGTCGACAGCGGACAAGGCATGGACACAAGTGCCCGTCATGAAGGATCCGCCCCATCTAGCTTCCTCACTGTTCGAGCAAGCTTCCTCCTTGCCAGCAGCATGTCCAGGCTGTAGTTTGACCTTGTAGTCACGCTTGAAGTGTCACCGCTGATGATACCTGTAGCACTTCAAGTTCTTATTCCAATCTTTCTTAGGAGCAGCGCTCCTCTCTGACTGATAAGAAGTTGAAGGCTCATTTTCAGCAGCAGTCTTCTTCTTCTTCCCTTCCCATCCCTCCTTCTTCTTGCCCGTGAAGAATGCTTCACTACTCTCCTCAGAGACAGTGACTCCAGCCATCTGCCTTGCCAAGCTTTCCTATAAAGCAAGCAGATTCTCAAGCTCCAGCAAAGATGGTTGAGTAGCCCAGCCTTGAACTGATGTCACAAAGGCAACATACTCCTTCCGCAAGCCGCGGATTATGTGCCTTTTCAACTTGGCCTCAGAGATAGGCTCATCAGGATCAAGCATTGATATCTCTACACACAGACTCTTCATCTTCAAGAAGTATTTAGAGATAGTCAGGTCTCCTTGAGTTGTCATTGCCAACTCATTCTCCAAGAATTGTAGTCTTGCTACATTATTCCTATTGAACAACTCATCAATGGTTGTCCAAATATCAGCAGCTGATTCACATCCAATGATGTGATCAAACAGTTTTGGTGACACGGCCCTCTTGAGAACAAAATCCGCCTTGGCATTTGTTTTTCTCTAGAGCCTCACCTGCTCAGCAGTACCAAACGCAGTAGTCACTTCCTGTCTGTCATCACCACCGACGACTTCCCATAGCTCCTCACCCAGAAGGTAACTCTTCATGCATGACTTCCACTTCTTAAAGTTAGTCGGCGTTAAGAGTTTAATTCCAAGACCTCTTGCATAGCTCACTTCCATTGCAACAACCTTTGGTTAAGCTTCCAGCAAGCACAGAGTAACAACACAGGTTGATCACCGCTCAAGCACAGAGCAACAACACAGGTTGAACACCACTCAAGGAACTGAACCTGGCTCTGATACCATGTTGAAGTTTCTCAAAGTGGTCACAAGGATAGCCTAAATCCAAATTAATATTCTCAGAACTACCCAGTTAACACCTTGATCATGTGGAAGCCCAAGAGCACGCTTAACACCAAACACAAATGGAAGAACAAGCGGGTCTTATATTCATTCACACTTCTTTACACAGAGAGGTATACATAGCGCGACATGATTTCACTAGTACACAAGATACAATATAAAACAAAAAACAAGTCAGGCGGACATAACTGGAGACCGTCGAGACCGCCCAGTCCGCCAAGGTCGCCAAAGCCGCCTGAGCTGCTGCTGCTGCTACAAGCCCAATAGCACATGGAGTCTGCCGAGATCGCGAGGTCGCGCGGACACACCGTTATTCGCTACCTGCTGAGGAACTGAAGAACAGACTGCCTACCCGCCTGAGACCGGTGGACAGGTTATTGGAACTTGGAAATGTTGAAGCAGAGAACTGACAAGCCGCAGAAGCGACCTGTTGAGACCACAGATACCGCACCCTTCACAGCACTTGACCGAAGTCACAGCCAAACTCCTGACTCCTGGAAGCTAGTTGCGGACCTGCACACAGCAAACCGTCAGCTCTACTCAACCCGCGCGGACAGAAAAACTCAGACTGCAACAATCGCCCAAGCCCCACTTACTGTTCACTCAGTTACTATAGAAGTGTCGGGGGGGGTCTATTTATAGGCGAGGTGAGGAGTGTGGTCACCACCCTAGTGAATAGAGTCACCACCCCAGCTCGCGCACTAGCAAAACACCCGTCCGTTGAGTCCGCAAGGACTTAGCATGATTCCAAGAAAACCGCCAGTAGCAAGACATAGATGATCACAACTAGGTAGACTTGCATCACACTATGCATACAAGGTACAGTCCGTACAGTCCGCAACATCATCACATATGGACAGGCACAACCCCTTCAACAACAGTCTGCACACGAAAGAGGCAGTCCGCATAGTACAAGACCAAAGCCTCCATACGCAACAATTCCACGACCAAAAGCCAATCCGCCCGGTCAACAGCGGACTTCGCAGATACTGTGAACACACTGGACTTGTCACGGATTGTGACCAAGTCCAGTAAATCACCAAAGGCCTAGCGCGAGCTCGGCGGACAAGGCCCAGTCTGCCAACACCCAAAGCAGATCGCCAACACTACACCAGAGTAAGGCACAGTCCGCAAACTATACTCGCTCAGCTGCCCAAACGGCCAACTGCTGGACTCTGACACCTGTCCGCGTAGTCCTCCACTGCAGCTAACACCCGCTGCAGCAATGGAGAGCTCGGCAAGGGCCACAGCCGATCTCCAAGGCTAGCCCGCAAGAGCGAACACCGCAGACTCGCCAATCCGCAAAGCCTCCCGCGGATTCAATCTCTAACCCGCCTGGATACACAAGAGGTTGCAAAAACACAAGGCTGCTGATCAACAAGCAGAGCCAACAGCCCGCAAATCGCAGTCCGCTCAGGTCGCTTCACAAGAAGCCCACCATCCTTGGTCATAGACCAACCAGGCCGCACAGCAAACTGCTTAGGCCGCACACCAGGCCGCTCAGGCCGCACCGGCTGCTCAACAGCCAAGCCACCAAGAGAGCCAACACCCAGGCCGTAATCAACAGTCCGCCCAGGCCGCGGACTCAGTCCGCACAGGCCGCTCAGTCCGCCTGGCCTGCCCATCACCCACTTCCACTTCACAAATTTCAACAATACCATCCTGATTTCAATGCTTCTTTCATGATGTACGGACCCTCCTGGTTGGGGTTAAGCTTTCTCATGGCCGCTGATGTACAACCCTGTGCCAGGGAGGTTCAGCAGGCCTGGCCCCGCGACCCGCACCCGAGCGACAAAACAGGCTATACGGCGGAAGGGCTGGCCCGCTCCCGCTCATTTCAGGCGAGCGAGCCGGCGAGGCGAGTGAGCTGGCGACCCGCGATTGGCGGGTCGATCGAAGTCGCGACAACCGCCGACCAACCTCCGCACGCGACCTGGCTGCCGATCCGCCCGGCAGAAGACGGACATCTCGCCCATATCATCTTGCGCTCGCCTAGGGAGGATAGGCGAGCCGCGAGGCCAGGCCGCGCCCGTCTCCTGCGGGGGAACTGGAGGCGAGCTGACCCCCAGGGGTGCGAATAACTACTCAGAACAGCGGAGCCCCGCTGTTGGCAGACCAGGTTTGACTGCGCATAGCTATTCAGAACAACGGAGTTTGGCTGTTGGCAGACCCAGCCAGGGGCCTTTTGGTATTTCCAGGTCAGTCCTTTTGGTTATTGGAAGTTCAGATTCTGAAAATCTATAAATAAGACCCAAGGGGTACCTCAGAACACACGCTTTTCAGTACCTCCTTGCTCTCATTTTCAAGTGTTCTCTGAGGGTACCTTAGCTCGGCTCTTGGCTAAGGAGGGGAAGCGCTCAGAGATCTTCCGGGTTTGTGGTGGGACCTCCCTGTCGAGCCCTTGGGTCTATTCTTTCTTGTCTCTTTCGTTGTTTTTCTTGCAGGAGCAAAGTAGGCGCGATACCACCCCTTCCCCAAGGGTCGAACTCCACGAGAGGCCGGATTTCCGGTTTCAACATTCTGGTGCGGTGAGCGTGGAGAGTGGTCAGTGCAGAAAAGCTTCGGCGAGCTCAATGACGGGAGGTCAAGGATCTGATGGACAGGACTCGCCACCCCCGCCACCCCCGCCACCTCTTGCAACGGTGGGAATGTTTGAAGACTTCAGGAATGAGGTGCTGACTCTGGTCAAGATCGCGCTCGGCACGCGGGCCGAGTGCTCGAATCCGGCGATCCCGATCGCGGCTGCCCCCTCCTTAGGCGAGGACGCTCCCGGCAGGCGAGCCGGGAAGGAGGTGGCCGAGGAAGCGAGCTCCCGGGGCGCGAGCTCTTCCCCGGTTCGGCAGGCCGAGGCCGGTTCGGCGAGTTGGGCCCGCGAGACTCGCCGGCCCGCTAGGTGGGGGGAGGCAGCCCCTTCAGCGAGCTGGTCTCCTCAGCTCTAGTACCAGACGGGTTCAGGGAGCCCGAGATGACCTACTACACCGGGAAGGGAGACCCGGTTCAGCACGTCCAGTGGTTCGAGGACATAGTCTCCATCCGTCAGATGTCGGACGGATTCAAGTGCTGTCTCTTCGCCATCACCCTCCGAGAGAAGGCAAGGGAGTGGTTCCACCAGCTGCCGGCCAGTTCCATCTATTGCTTCGAGGACCTGCGCCGAGGGTTCATGTTGAGGTTCACTACCTCAAAGAAGAGGAAGAAGGAGTCTGAGTCCCTGTTCCACATAAAGCAGGGGGTGAACGAGACGTTGGGGAGCTATGTGGATCGGTTCCAGGAGGAGGTTACCCAGGTCCAAGAGATGCCGATCCACAGTCTGATGATGGCCTTCACCCTGGGCCTGCAGCAGGGTTTCTTCTGCATGGAGCTGAAGAGAATTCCCCCCCTCTCCTACGAGGAGCTAATGGAGAGGGCGGCGAGAGAGGTCGACGGGGAGGCGTCGAACCCGGAATTTGCAAGGAAGTTGGCCAGGTGGGCGACTGAGGAGGAAAAGGAGTCGAAGGGAGGAAGAGGACAGGAAGAGAGAAGGGGGGAGCCTAGGCAAAGGGAGCAGAGGGAGCAGAGGCAGCCCCAATGGCAGCAGCCGCCGAGGTGGGGGCACCAGGAGCCCGACCGTCAGCTGGGCTGGAGTCCTGAGTGGCAGGGGCAAGGGCCACAGAGGGGGAACTTTGGAAGGGGTCACTTTCAGGGGAGGCAAGACCAATTCCACCCCCAGGCTGGAGGCAGGGCCAGAAGACCCGACTCCCCGATCAGGAGGAAGCCATGGCCATAGCTCTGGGAGCCAGGAGGGGGATCATGAGAAGGAGGAGAAGGGAGTTCAGGGTGGAGCTGCCCTACTGCGACTTCCATCAAGAAGAGGGGCACGCAACAGCCACGTGCCCGGAGTTCCTGGAATGAGGGGGAACAGGGGGCGGCAGCAGCAGCAGGAGGAGGTGCGGCAGGAGTGAGGATCGAGGAGGTCCTGCCTCGGGCAGAGGAGGATCGCTGCGAAGACCGGGTGGATGTGGGGACCCGAGGAGGGATCGGGGTGATCCACGGGGGAGTGGGGTTCGAGGCTTCCCACAAGGCAAGCCTCCACACCATGTACCGGCGGAGCGTCGTCTCTACATCCCAAACCCCGCCGCCAGAAGAGAGGATCACCTTCTCCAGAAGTGATATGCCAGACCACGAGGATCCGTTCTGTGATGCGCTGGTCATCAAGGCCGTCATCGAGAACTTCACTGTCTCTCGGATCCTCGTGGACAATGGAAGCTCCGTGAACGTCGTCTTCAAAAAGGCGTTTGACGCAATGCAAGTGAAAGCTAAGAGGGTGCTGGCCTCGGACGGGCCCCTGTTCGGATTCTCGGGAGAAAGGAAGGAGGTAGAGGGAGGAGTCGGCCTCCATGTCACCCTGGGGGGCAGTCCCGAAACTGCAAGTTCGTCATTGTGGACGCCCCCAACAGCTACAGCGCAATCTTCGGGAGGCCCATGATCAGCGCCTTCTGCTGCGTCCCCTCATCTTTCCATCAGTGCCTGAAGTTCAACGCTGAGGGGGTACAGGTCAGGGTTAGGGGAGACCCAAAGGTGGCGCGGGAGTGCTACGTCACCGCGGTGAACACCATCTCTTGGCAGGAAGGACCCGAGGAGATGGGGCGGAGGATGGAGGACGACGAGCAGGAAGCCAGAGAGGTGGAGCTGGGGGTGAAGGACTGCGCAGAGAAGGCGGAAGGGGGAGATCTGGAGGAAGTGGCCGAAGTAAGGGCCGTAGGAGGGGAGATGGAGGTAGAGGTCCCCGTTCCGGAGGGAGGGGACGCCGAAGGATGGGGGGAACGATCCAGGCTGGAGGCGGCGGAAGAAGTGGTGGAGCTGGAGGTGCTCACCCGGGGAGGAAGGATGGAGAAGGTTCGCGTCAGCGGAGGGCTGACCCCGGAGGACCAGGGCTGGATGCTGGAGTGCATCCAGAAGAACGTGGACATCTTCGCCTGGAACGCCGCGGAGATGCCGGGGTTGACGCGGATGTGGCCTGCCACCGCCTCAACTTGGACCCGGGACACGCGCCGTCCAGCAGAAAAAGAGATCCACGGCGGACAAGCTGGCAGAACCCATCAGGGAGGAGGTGGCGAAGCTTCTCAAAGCTGGCTTCGTGTCCGAAATTCAGTACCCCGGCTGGGTCTCCAACGTTGTGATGGTCAAAAAGGAGACGGCCGCTGACGGTTGTGTATCGATTTTTCCCTTCTTAATAAAGCTTGTCCTAAGGACTGTTACCCTTTGCCTCGGATCGACGCGCTGGTTGATTCCGCCGTCGGCTTTTCTGTAATGAGTTTTTTAGATGCCTTTTCAGGTTATCATCAGATCAGGATGCACCCCCCGGACATCAAGGATGTCTCATTCATCACAGGGGACGGCTGCTACTGCTACAAGATGATGCCGTTCGGGCTGAAGAACGCTGGGTCCACCTACCAAAAAATGATGGACAGGGTCTTCAAGGAACAGAGGGGGAGGAACTTGGAGGTGTACGTGGACGACCTCATGATCAAGAGCCGGGACGTGGACTCCCACCTCCGGGACCTGGAGGAGACGTTCGCCACCCTGCGCAGATACAAAATGCGGCTGAATCCCCTTAAGTGTGTCTTTGGGGCAAGCCGGGGGAAGTTCCTGGGGCATCTCCTCACCCCCGCGGGGGTCGAGCCGAATCCGGACAAGGTCAAGGCCATCTTGGAGCTGGGGTCCCCGCGGAATGCAAAGGAGGTCCAACGGTTGATAGGGAAGCTAGCAGGACTGAGTCGCTTCCTTTCTCGGTCAGGGGAGAAGTGCTCCCCTTACTTCAAAATGCTGAGGGGAGGCCAGAGGTTTGAATGGACCAAGGAATGTGATGAGGCGTTCCAGGCCCTCAAGGCGTAGTTGACACAGGCTCCGCTGCTCTAGGGGCCGAAGGAGGCTGAGGATTTGTTCTTATATCTCGGGGTTGGGGCAGAGGCCTTGAGCTCCGTCTTAGTACGTGAAGAGGGGAAGAGGCAGCTCCCCATTTATTATGTCAGCCGGGTGCTGAGGAAGGCCGAGCTCAGGTATCCAATCTTGGAGAAACTCGCGTTCGCACTAATCGTCTCAGCTCGGAGGCTACGGCCTTACTTCCAGGCGCACTCGATCCGAGTGGTGACCGACCATCCTCTCCGCAACATCTTCGAGGGGGTGGAGCACTCAGGCCGGCTGGCCAAGTGGTCGGTGGAGCTAAGCGAGTTCGATGTATCCTTCGTTCCGCGGCTTTCGATCAAAGCTCAGGCGATGGCCGACTTCCTGGCCGACTACGTGGTAGAAGTAGCAGAGGAGGAGCTCACTTGCCCGACTCCTTAGAAGGTGAGGGTGGATGGAGCCTCAGGAAGGCATTCTCTCGGGATAGGAGTGGTTCTGGAAAGCCCTCAAGGGACTCAGATTGAGCAGACGGTGGTGGTGCATTTCCCCATTACCAACAACCAGGCCGAGTACGAAGCAGTGATAGCGGGGCTGCGCCTGGCCAGAGAGCTAGGGGTGCTGGATGTGGAGGTCCTAACCGACTCCATGGTGGTGGCTTCCCAGATCAACGGGGAGTTCGAAGCAAGGGAGTCCACTTTGCAATTATACTTGGCCAAAGCAAAGGGGGTCATAGGGACCTTCCAGACCTTCTCCATCCGACACGTGCCAAGGGAGAGAATGACAGGCAGGCCGACCAACTGGCGAAGCACGGCCCCCGAGCAGGGGCACCATCACCGACCTTTTCCGCCCTCCATCGAAGAAGGAGAGCTCATGGAGATCGATCAGCAGCCTTCGTGGATGGACCCAGTGGTAGTTTTCCTCTCCACAGGAGAGTATCCAGAGGGGGTGGACAGGAAGAAGCTAAGGTACAAGTCAGCTTACTACCTCCTTAAGGACGGGCAGCTGTACCGGAAGACCCTCTCCGGGATGTTGGCTCGCTGCGTAGCCGAGGGTGAGGCGCAGAGGATCCTGGAGGAAGTCCACTCCGGGAGTGCGGAAGTCATTCCGGGAGTCGGACCCTGGAAGGAAGGATAGTCAGGCAAGGGTATTTCTGGCCCACCCTGGGCCGAGACGCCGCGGAATTTGCAAGGAGATGTCATAAGTGCCAGCTGTTTGCCCCCCTCCAGCTACAGCCGGCCCAACAACTCAAGAGTATCACGGCCCCTTGGCCCTTTGCAATCTGGGGAATGGATTTGGTTGGACCGTTCCCCCAGGCCAGCGGTCAGAGAAGGTTCCTCCTAGTAATGATCGACTACTTCTCAAAGTGGATGGAGGTGAAGGCGTTGGCCAAGGTGACCTCCAAGTGATCAGGAACTTCGTCTGGGGGGAGATCATCTGTCGCCACGGGATGCCACAAGCCATCGTCACCGATAATGGACCCCAGTTCGCCAGTGCCGAGTTCACCAGCTTCTGCGAGCAGCTTGGAATCGACTCAGGTTCGCCTCGGTCCACCATCCCAGGAGCAACGGGCAGGTGGAGGCGGCGAACAAGATCATCGTCAATCTCCTCAAGAAGAAGGTGGAAAAACTTGAGGGGGAGCTGGGTGGAGCAGCTCCCCGCCGTTCTTTGGGCCCTTAGAACCACCCCAAACACGGCCACGGGGAGACCCCCTTCAAGCTCTCCCATGGGTGTGAGGCGGTGCTCCCCATAGAATTTGAGTCCAAACACCGCGAGTCGGAACGGCCAAGGAGGGCCGAGAGGAATGGCAAGCCGAGAACGGGGAGGGCTGAGACTCTCCTTGACATGGTAGAAGAGTTGAGGGATCTTTCGGCCATCCGACAGGAGGAGGTCAAAAGGAGGATGGCAAAATACTTTGACAAGCATGTCAGGGTCAGGCAGTTCGCAGAAGGGGACCTGGTGCTGAAGAAGGTGGACGCGGCAGGGAGATCAGCGTCAGTAGGGAAACTCAACCCAGCTGGGAGGGGCCATTCATTGTGAAGGAAGCTTTAAGGTCAGGGGGCTATCGGCTCCAAAATGTAGAGGGCGAGGCCCTGAGTCTCACCTGGATGGAGACGACTTGAAGAGGTTTTTTCCCTAAGCTCCTGTAAGCGACGCGATTTGTTATAATAAAGTCTTTCTTCTCTTCCCCCCCCCCCCAGGATTGTCATATCTAGCTTGCTCAGAAAATTGGAATGTGTTTGGACCCTGAAGAAGATCCCGCTGCCAGGCTCCCACCTAGCTGCAGGGTCGGAAGTCACTCGGTGTCATCCCTAGCCTCGAGAAGATCCCATGCCAGGCTTCCCTAGCTGCAGGGCCGGAAGTCACTCGATGGAATGTTTGGACCCCGAGAAGATCCCGCTGCCAGGCTCCCACCTAGCTGGCAGGGCGGAAGTCACTCGGTGTCATCCCTAGCCTCGAGAAGATCCCGCTGCCAGGCTTCCACCTAGCTGGCAGGCCGGAAGTCACTCGATGGAATGTGTTTGGACCCCGAGAAGATCCCGCTGCCAGGCTCCCACCTAGCTGGCAGGGCCGGAAGTCACTCGGTGTCATCCCTAGCCTCGAGAAGATCCGCTTGCCAGGCTTCCATCTAGCTGGCAGGGCCGGAAGTCACTCGATGGAATGTGTTTGGACCCCGAGAAGATCCCGCTGCCAGGCTCCCACCTAGCTGGCAGGGCCGGAAGTCACTCGGTGTCATCCCTAGCCTCGAGAAGATCCCGCTGCCAGGCTTCCACCTAGCTGGCAGGGCCGAAAGTCACTCGATGGAATGTGTTTGGACCCCGAGAAGATCCCGCCCAGGCTCCCACCTAGCTGGCAGGGCCGGAAGTCACTCGGTGTCATCCCTAGCCTCGAGAAGATCCCGCTGTCAAGCTTCCACCTAGCTGACAGGTCCGGAAGTCACTCGATGGAATGAGTTAGGACCCCGAGAAGATCCCGCTGCCAGGCTCCCACCTAGCTGGCAGGGCCGGAAGTCACTCGGTGTCATCCCTAGCCTCGAGAAGATCCCGCTGCCAGGCTCCCACCTAGCTAGCAGGGCCGGAAGTCACTCGATGGAATGACTCAGTACCCGAAAGGCATGAGCAGCAGGTCGGAATCACAAGAGTTAGTCAGAAAAAAGGGAGAAAGGGCCTAGTATAGCCCCACCCTCAAGCCCCAGGAAAGGCGGCCGAGTAGACGCAAAGGCCTGGGCGAGAGCCCGCAGGTAATTAGGCATACGGACGAGGGACGACCCGGCTCGCCTCGCTCGAGGGACGAACCGGCTCGCCTCGCTCGGCGGACGGGCAGCTGCCTCGTCCGAGCCGGGCCGCAGGGGCAGGTCGCACCATCCGGCAATAACGACGTTGGAAAAATAAGGCGGGCGAAGAGGGCATTCATAAAAGGAACAATAGCTAAAAAAAATACGAAGTATAAGCGCAACTCGCGCATACATCTCAGAACAGATTGATATACATGATAATGTTCATCTAAAAGAATAAATTACGAGAGTCTGGGGAAACGCGAGATCAGGGTTGAGAAATCCTAAATGGGCTGGAAACATTTGTCGCCAGGCTCCGGCACGGGGAGAAACAGCGCCGGCACCAAGTCTTCCGCCGAGAGTCCCGCTGATGGGCCCGCGAACAGACTCTTACTGTGGTTGGTTCGGTGAGTCGATCGCCGCGGGCTCGCTCGGGTAGGCAAGTGCACCTATCGCAAGTAGTACTCGATATTCGGGGGAATACCGAGGTCATATTGTTCTCGGGGTCGCGTTGACTATTCTTACTCCTCCGGGAGGACTATTATTTTACTGAAAGAAAGATGGATTTTTTTTTACTTAATAAAAGACGGAAAAGCAAAGGAGCGAAAAAAGGATTTAGAAAATATTCGATGAAGGGTTAACGCTCGGCATCGAATCGGATTAAGACTAAAATAATTTTTAATAATAAAAAGACTTAGTTTTCAAATTAATAATAAGGCAACTTGGCCGTGGAGGTTCCACAAATTTGAGCGCACTTATCTCTAGGAATATTGCTCACCTGAACGTTAAGACTATTCGACCGAACGTTAGTCCGACGAAGGATTCCTCTTAACGCCCGCTTTACGCTAAGAACCCCGCTATTGGGTGGGGAACCCAATCCGGTAGAATTACGCTAGTCCTCTCTCGAGGGTATGCACGCAACTCTATTTACCCAGGGGTGATCGGTCCATATGCACGGCCTCTCGGCTAGCTAGCATATGGACTACGGAAATAGGGCCCACACATCGATTATGTGGTCCTACGCGTCGTAAACCCGGGGTAAACCCTAAGTGCTTAAATTAAAATGAAAATAAAGAACTTTAATTATTATAAATCATTTCAAATGTCCCAATGCTCTTCGATGCCGAGGCTAATAGCGATTAGCCACACATCGGTATGGGGACGGCTTATAATTTAGTGAGGCGCGAGTTCGAAATTAAACACTAAACGTTTATAAGAAAGGGACAAAAGAAAAATAACAACATTTAGAAAGCTAAAAAGTTAACTAAACGAGAACTCACGCACACTCCAAATTATAAATTAAACAAAACTAAGTTAACACATGAATGAAATTTGCATAATTAAAATTTGCGAGTCCCACTCAAACGAGTGGGGGCGGTAAATAAAGGCTGAAAATTGCAAGTCCTACTCAAACGAGTAGGACTGAAATGAAAGCGAGTCCTACTCAAATGAGTAGGAGAAAATAAATGCGATTACAGGGCTAAAAAGTCCGGCCATTTAACTCAAGTGAGTAGGCGGAAAAAATAAAGAAAGAAAAATTGCAAGTCCTACTCAAACGAGTAGAACTGAAATAAGGTCCGGCCATTTAAACTCAAGTGAGTAGGCGGAAAAATAAAGAAAGAAAAATTACAAGTCCTACTCGAACGAGTAGGACTGAAAATGAAAACGATGCGCCATTTAACTCTTAACGAGTAGGCGGAAATAAATGCACACGAACACACACACTCCATATGAAATTCAAGAAAGCAATAAAATTATACACCTACACTCACACACTCTACATAATTTGAATCAAAGCATAAAAGTTAATACACCTACACTCACACACACTTCATGAAAATTTAAGAAGAACAAAAGAAAGTTTATTCTCATACACTCACACACACTAATAACAAAGAAAAATCAAAGTTACCTAAAAATTAAAACTTTAACTATTTCAAGCATAGGTTTTGCCAAAAACAAATAAAAAGAAGAAATTATAATTTTAGAAGACAAAAGTTTTTCAAAACAAATTAAAAACCAAAGTTTTTGGAAAATAAAAATTTCAACATTTTCATTCCTAGGATTTCATAAAAGAGCTAAAAAAGTTGAAATAAAAGAGAAAGAAGAAAAAAGGTTTTCATTCCAAAATAAAGCTAAGTAAAAAAACAAAAGAAACTTTAACTCTTTTACACACTCATAAGAGTGAAGATGTTGAAGAAATTAAAAGAAGACATGGAAAAGGTTTGTAATTCATCATTTCATGAGTTTCTAACAAAACCTAACTTGAGAAAAATTAAAGGCATGTAAAGTACTAAACATGTAAAGAGGAAAACCTAACATCCCTAAGCATGAAAACAAGTAAAAAAAATGTAAAGTAAATAAGTTACACTCATACACACACACACACTTTTCATAAATGAAGAACAAAGATGAAACTAAGAATAAAAAGGAGAAGGAAAGTGGGGCACAAGTGCTCATTCCAAAGCCATATATGAAGAGAAAATCTAACATTTTATTGATTAAAATGAAACTATTACAAGCTATTACAAGGGCTAAAGCTAAAGCAAAACAAGAAATGAAATAAAAAGGGAGAAATCTCCTTACATAGCCTTGAAAATGACGGAATGCAGCCCACAAAAAGACACTAACTTGGCCCAAAAATCTGAACCCTTGGACCTTACAGAACTGGGCTATTTATAGGAAAAAATTTCTAAGTACACGCCCTCGGTCACGGGCGTGTAGGGGGGCGTGACAGTACTATTCATGAAGGCGGCTGGCGATTGGACAGCAAAGTTGACTTCGGGCTGAGTTCGCAGCAGTCACGCCCTAGGTCACGGGCGTGACTATGGGCGTGTCGGGGAGGTAGAACCGGGCGCGGGTTGCGTCAAATGTCCTTTGGCAGCATCTTGTCGGGCCAGCTGGAAAGGTCACGCCCCATGTCACGGGCGTGACTATGGGCGTGACAGTTGGGGTCGACACTCGACGAATGTCGAGCGGAAAGTGTCGAGTCGAAATCGTTGAGCTGAAATTGGGTCACGCCCTCGGTCACGGGCGTGACACTGGGCGTGACAGTTGGTGTCGACACTCGACGATCGTCGAGCGAAATTCGTCGAGAGGAGAGGACACGGGCTTGGGTCACGCCCCGTGTCGGGTGACACGGGCGTGTCGCCAGGCGTGTCAAGCCTTTTCTTCAGAAATTTTCCGATTTCACGGGAAATGCACAGTCACGGCTCGGTCACGGGCGTGACCCATGTGTCACGGGCGTGTACTTCCCAAATTTTGGCAGATTTTGGAATTTTTTTGCAAAATCAAATAAAACAAGTTAAGAGAAAATTTACAAGAATAGGAACATTTTATTGAACAAAAATAAGTAAAAACGACGAAAATAAATGAAAATGACTAAATTAATGTGCATAAAAATACGCATATTTACAGTTCATCAAATACCCCCATACTTAGGCTTTTGCTATTCCAGAGCAAAAGTTTGAGGTGAATCTATAAGGAATAAAAAAACTCTAAGTTTTGGCTATCGCTTAATCAATTATAAGAGAGATCGAAATAAATATACGGGGTGTAAGAGTTAAGTCCTAAAATTATGTAGATGATTTAAATAGCGCAAAAGTTTTGGCCAAAAGACTTCTTGATGTAATCAAATAGAAGGCAACATTTGTAATGGTTAGATTAACGAAAATAGTTTGGAATTATAAGAACTCTAGCTTATACGAGTGCTACCGGAAATAATACAATTTACTAATTATGCTCTCAAAAAGATTTTTGAATTAATTCTAGAATCGTGTAATTGGCTAAGGGGGTAAGTGGGTTTATGAAGAGGGTTTTGATATTTGAGGTGAGGTAATTTTTCTCGAACCTCCATTTTTTTTTCTTTTGGATTATTAGGAAAACGAAATCTTATTTTCCTAATATGATTTTTGTTTTTCAACTTCATAAGAAAAATTAACCCAATGTATATTTGTAGGAGTAATGAATTTTATCCTCTTACTCCCTATATAATCTTTTAAAATTATTGGGTGCCTATGTTTACGGAACGAAATCTTGTTCCCATTGACATAAGATCTTTTAAGGATAAAATTTTTTCATGCCAAGTAGGTCATGAAAAGTAAGGGGAGAAAGGAAAACTAGATTGTAATCCTAAAAATTTTTGAGAGCAACCTTAATAATTTATACGTTCCAATTTTTTTCAGAAAGCTAAAAGTAAGTATAATTGAATTCTATAGTCGTTATTTCCTAACATAATATACGTGCTCCTATTAATGAAAAATTAGAAGTAGTGCCTAAAACGAGTCCGCTAGTTTTAACAAAGCATAAAGAATTCTTTAAAACTTAACCCCGGCTATTTAAATGTTTCAATCAATAATTAACAAACGGGTAGTAAACAGAGAATTAATAGTATTCACATATAAATAAACTCAGAACAGAATTTTTTGATAGCAGAAAAGTTAAGTATGGAATATTTAATTTATTTATTTCAAAACACATTTTTTTTTTATTTTTATAGTTTTTGTTATCTTTTTGTTTTTTGTTTGTTTTTCATTTATTATCCTTTTTTTTTTTTGTTTTTCTCAATTTTTTTTTTTGAAAATTTTTTGAACTATTATCTCTTTTTTTTGTATTTTTTAAGAGAATTTTCATAATATGTACAAAAATAAGGGAGAAAAAGAAAAAGGTTTGTACAAGAATGAGGAAGGGGGAGAGAGAAAAAAAACAAAAATATATACAAAGTGAAACTAAACAAAATAATTTTTTGTTTTTTTTTTTGAGTTTTTGGAAAAGAGAAAGAGAACAAAACAAGAAACAAATTTTTGGATTTTTGTTTTTTTCATTTAAATTTTTTTGTTTTTTTTCATTTAAAATTTTTTGTTTCATTTTAAGATGTTTTTTAATTTTTTTGTTTTTGTTTTGTTGTTATATGTATTTTTTTGTATTTTTCTTTTTTGAAATGCAGAAAAATTGAAGTGCAGAAAGTAAAGCACGAAAATACCCCCATACTTAAGTCCAACATTGTCCCCAATGTTGTATCGTAAGTATGCGGAACAGAAAGGAAAGACAATATGTACAAAGAAAAGAAAGGGAAGGGGGTAGAAGCTTCCCTGAAACGCGGAGGGGGAGGCCGATCAGAAACCCTGCGTTTATTAGAAAAAGCAGCAAAGGTAATGAGGAAAGGGCGAAAAAGATAAGCGAGGGGTGCCTCCCAGGAGCGCTTTGTTTATAGTCGTGTAGCTTGACTTATTTTGGCGGATTTATAAATCTAGGAGGGTTATGGTTTCGTAATGCTCGATCACTGGGTCGCCCGCGATGTATAGACTTAAGCCGATGACCGTTTACTTTAAACGAACCTCTTTCCGGGTGGGAGACGAGTACGGTCCCATATGGAAAGACTTCTTCAACTAAGAAGGGACCGGACCATCTAGATTTTAGTTTACCTGGAAAAAGCTTAAGGCGTGAATTATAAAGAAGGACAAGATCGCCCGGAGAAAATATTTTTGGGGACTTTAAATGTCGATCGTGATATAACTTAGAGCGCTCCTTATAGAATTTATTGCTCTCGTAAGCGTTCGCACGCCATTCATCGAGCTCGTTTAGTTGCAGTTTTCTATTCTGAGCGGCTAAGTTGGAGTCGAGGTTTAAGAGTTTTAAAGCCCAAAGTGCGCGATGTTCTAATTCTACGGGTAAATGGCACGCTTTGCCGTAGACTAACCGGAACGGCGTACATCCAATAGCGGTTTTGTATGCCGTCCGATACGCCCACAACGCATCGTCGAGTTTAACGGACCAATCTTTCCTATTTAGCGAAACGGTTTTTTCTAAAATTCGCTTAATCTCTCGATTTACTACCTCGACTTGGCCACTTGTTTGCGGGTGGTAGGGGGTGGCAAGCTTGTGCGTGACTCCGTATTTAGCTAACGTCTTAGCCATAAGAGCGTTACAGAAATGCGTTCCCCTATCACTAACAATTGCGCGAGGCGTGCCGAAGCGAGAAAATAATTTTTTAAGAAATGTAACGACGACTCGCGCATCGTTGGTGGGGAGAGCTTGCGCTTCCGCCCACCTCGATACGTAGTCGACCGCCACTAAAATATACATATTTTTGAAAGACGGAGGTAGGGGGCCAACAAAATCTATGCCCCACAAATCGAAGACTTCGCACTCTAAAAACATGTTTTGGGGCATCTCGTCGCGACGAGAGATGTTACCCGACCGCTGACAGCTATCGCATGCGCGCACAAAATTATGCGCGTCTTTGAAGAGAGTGGGCCAAAAGTAGCCCGCCTCTAGCGCCTTCCGAGCGGTCCGGTTGGCTTGATAATGCCCACCGGCTGGACCCTCGTGGCAGTGCTTAAGAATTTGCAAGCACTCCACACCCGCAACGCATCTTCGGACCGCTTGGTCCGCGCAGATACGAAAAAGAAATGGGTCCTCCCAAAAGAAATTTTTCAAGTCAGAAAAGAATTTCTTCTTTTGATGACTGGAAAACTCTTTTGGAAGGACCCGCGCTACTAAGAAATTTGCAAAATCTGCGAACCAAGGCGAAGATGACGAAGATTTATTAATGGCAAGAAGGCGTTCCTCGGGGAATCTGTCATTTATTTCAGATTCGACGAGCGCTTCCGCACCCGGATTTTCTAAACGGGAGAGGTGGTCCGCCGCTAGATTTTCCGCTCCCCGCTTATCTCGGATCTCCAAATCAAACTCTTGTAGGAGGAGAATCCATCGAAGAAGGCGGGGCTTCGCATCATTTTTAGCTAATAAATATTTAAGCGCGGAGTGATCGGTAAAAACGATAACTTTAGATAGCGTTATATACGAGCGAAACTTATCGAAAGCGAAAACGACGGCTAAGAGTTCCTTTTCCGTTGTCGTGTAATTTACTTGTGCGGAAGTGAGCGTCTTGCTAGCGTAATAAATAGGATGAAAATGTTTTTCTACGCGTTGGCCAAGAACGGCACCTAAGGCAATATCACTAGCGTCGCACATTATTTCGAACGGAAGGGACCAATTAGGGGCCACTAATATTGGTGAAGAGATAAGTTTTTGTTTTATCAAATTAAAGGCGGACTCGCATTCGCTACTAAAGATGAAGCGTGATTCCTTTTCCAAGAGGTGAGTTAGCGGCTTTGTTATTTTTGAAAAGTCTTGAATAAAGCGTCGATAAAAGCCCGCATGGCCTAAGAAACTCCTAATAGATTTTACGTTTGTTGGATGCGGAAGTTTTTCTATAATTTCTATCTTGGCCTTATCCACCTCTATCCCCTTAGACGAAATCATATGGCCGAGGACCAAACCTCCTCGAACCATAAAGTTGCATTTTTCCCAATTTAAAACAAGGCTTGTGTCCTCGCACCGTTGAAGGACACGATCTAAATTGTTAAGGCAATCGGGAAAAGAGCGTCCGAAAACAGAAAAGTCATCCATAAAGACTTCCATAATGTCTTCTACTAGCTCGCCAAAGATCGCTAGCATACATCTTTGGAATGTAGCTGGCGCGTTGCAGAGTCCAAATGGCATTCTTCGATAGGCGAAGGTGCCAAACGGGCAAGTAAAAGTTGTTTTCTCTTGATCATCGGGGGAAATGGGGATTTGGAAAAACCCCGATAAACCATCAAGAAAACAATAATACGGATGACCGGATAAACGCTCTAAAATCTGGTCTAGAAATGGCAGAGGGAAATGGTCCTTGCGGGTGGCGTCGTTAAGTTTCCTATAGTCGATGCACACTCGCCAACCCGTAACAGTACGAGTTGGGACAAGCTCGTTATGCTCATTCGCCACTACGGTAAGACCGCCCTTTCTTGGGCACGACATGCACGGGACTAACCCATGCACTGTCCGAAATAGGGTAGATAATCCCCGCATCTAATAACTTAATGATTTCGGCTTTAACGACGTCTTTCATGTTTGGGTTAAGACGACGCTGCGGCTGAATCGTTTTGCGGCAATTATCGTTTAGGAAAATCTTATGGGTGCAAAAGGAGGGGCTAATCCCCTTTAGGTCAGAGATTTGCCACGCAATTGCGTGGCGATGTTTAAATAAAACTTCCAATAAATCGGAAGTCTCCGAATCACTCAAGTCCGAAGAAATGATAACGGGGAGCGTATCACCTTTTCCCAAAAAAGCGTACTTGAGCGAGGCGGGTAAGGGTTTGAGGTCTAGGATGGGCGGTTCTTCTAGGGAGGTTTTAATTCCTATGTCTTTCTTACCAATTGGTTCGAAAGGCAAGTCTATAGACGTATCCTCATCGCAGTTAAAATTTTCGAGCGCATAAATATCGTCATTTAAAAATACGGACTCGAAAATGGGAGAAGAACGATCTCCGAAAAAGGTATCTAAAGAATAGCAGAAATCGTCGCTCGATGACAAATTGTCCATCGAGGGATTAATAGAGAAAGTAACTTGGTCATCGCCTACTCGGAGGAGAAGGCTACCATTACTAACATCTATTAGTGCGCGGGAGGTGGCGAGAAAAGGGCGACCGAGTATTATTGGTACCTCGGCGTCCTCCTCGATATCTAAGATGACGAAGTCTACCGGGAAGGTAAACTTGTCGACTCGGACAAGGACGTCCTCCACTACCCCGATAGGGAACTTAACCGAGCGATCCGCTAATTGGATGCGCATATTCGTAGGACTAGGAGTACCCAAACCTAAACGCGAAAAGAGCGAGAACGGCATCAGATTAATGCTAGCCCCTAAATCAGCTAAGGCGTACTTTACTAATATATCGCCAAAAAGGCACGGGATGGAAAACCGTCCCGGGTCGTTTTGTTTTGCGGGCAATTTATTAGTAAGGGCCGCCGAGCAGACAGCGTTGAGAGATACATGCGAAATATCCTCTAATTTGCGTTTATTAGAAAGTAGTTCTTTTAAAAATTTCGCATATTTGGGCATTTGCGAGATAGCCTCGCAAAAAGGAACATTAATGTGAATTTGTTTTAATAATAAAATAAATTTTTCATATTGCGCGTCCTTACGCTCGTTTTCTAACTTATGCGGATACGGAAGAGCCTTGTTTAAAATAATTTTTTCTTTTATAATAGGTAAAGGCGGCGTAAGCGAAGAAAGAGGAAGAGGGGTCGGAGGTGAAATATGTACCTGAGGGTCGGTCCGTTTTGGATCGACCACCTCCTTTCCGCTACGGAGGGTTATAGCGTTGGCGTTTTCCCGCGGATTGGGCTCCGTGTTTCCCGGCAGTGCCCCGAGCGCGCGCTCGGACATCATCCTCGCCAGCTGTCCAACCTGTTGTTCGAGTGTTTTTAGCGATCCGGTGATGTTCCGGATATTTGACTCGTTGGACGCAATATACTTCGAAAAATTTTCCTCCATCGGGGAGGGTTTCGGAAGAGGAGGGGGAGGAAGAAATCCGGGCGCATAAGAAATAGGGGGACGCTGAGCATTATTCGGGTTGCTCCACGAGAAGTTGGGGTGATTCCTCCAACCCGGATTATAGTTATTACTATAAGGGTTGTTGTTGGGGTTGAAGGGAGGACGACCCGAATTTCCCATGAAGTCCACGAACTCTTCAGCTACGCAGACGTTAGGGGGAATAAAACAAGGCGGAGTGGAGGAGGCAGCAGACATCTCCGCCACCTGCTTTGTTAACCTTTCAACTTGAAGGGTCAAGAGAGCAGTGGCATCCACTTCAAAAAGACCAGCCGCCGGCTTTGGCCGTCCCCGCGGGACGTTCCATTGATAGGCGTTCATAGCCATCTCTTCGAATAAAGCCTGGGCGGCCTCGGGGGTTTTGTTGTTAAGCGTACCCCCGGCAGCCGCGTCAATCATTTGACGCGTCTGAAAATTCAGCCCATTATAAAAAATTTGAACTTGCAACCACGTTGGCAGCGCGTGGTGCGGGCAACGGCGGAGGAATTCCTTAAATCGTTCCCAAGTCTCGTATAGAGACTCAGGATCGTTCTGCACAAACGAAGAAATGTCCGCCCGCAACTTTGCAGTTTTGGCGGGCGGAAAGTACTTCGTTAGGAACCGTTCCGTCAACTCAGCCCACGTGGTGATACATCCTCGCGGGAGGGCATTCAACCACGCCTTGGCTTTGGACTTAAGGGAAAAAGGAAATAAGCGCAAACGAATGGCGTCATCAGTGACGCCATTGATCTTGAAGGTGTCGCATATCTCCAAGAAATTGGACAAGTGGACATTCGGGTCCTCATCCGGCAGTCCATCGAACTGCACGGCGTTTTGGACCATTTGAATGACACTTGACTTTATTTCAAAATTATTATTGGCCACCGCAGGGCGAACAATACTCGACCCTGAATCATCCAGGTTAGGCCGGGCGTAATAAGACATAGTACGCTCGGCCGCCGGGGGAAGGTTAGGGGCGGCCATAACTACAACAGTGGGTTCTCCGATAGATTCCTCGGGATCTAAAGAAGGATTTCGGCGATGAGATCGGATACGCGCAAGAGAGCGTTCGATCTCAGGGTCGAAGTCTAAATCTTCAGACTCTGAGGGTTGTCCTCGGGTCATACACCCAAACAAAAATAAAACAAAAATAAACTCTTTTTTTGTGTTTTTAAAATAAAGTTTTTAGTTTTTTTTTTATAGAAAATAAGTAAAATTAATAGACTCCGGAATTCGAAATAGCAACTCGAAAAGAGACTCCCCGGCAACGGCGCCAAAAACTTGATGGGCCCGCGAACAGACTCTTACTGTGGTTGGTTCGGTGAGTCGATCGCCGCGGGCTTGCTCGGGTAGGCAAGTGCACCTATCGCAAGTAGTACTCGATATTCGGGGGAATACCGAGGTCGTATTGTTCTCGGGGTCGCGTTGACTATTCTTACTCCTCCGGGAGGACTATTATTTTACTGAAAGAAAGATGGATTTTTTTTACTTAATAAAAGACGGAAAAGCAAAGGAGCGAAAAAACGATTTAGAAAATATTCGATGAAGGGTTAACGCTCGGCATCGAATCGGATTAAGACTAAAACAATTTTTAATAATAAAAAGACTTAGTTTTCAAATTAATAATAAGGCAACTTGGCCGTGGAGGTTCCACAAATGTGAGCGCACTTATCTCTAGGAATATTGCTCACCTGAACGTTAAGACTATTCGACCGAACGTTAGTCCGACGAAGGATTCCTCTTAACGCCCGCTTTACGCTAAGAACCCCGCTATTGGGTGGGGAACCCAATCCGGTAGAATTACGCTAGTCCTCTCTCGAGGGTATGCACGCAACTCTATTTACCCAGGGGTGATCGGTCCATATGCACGGCCTCTCGGCTAGCTAGCATATGGACTACGGAAATAGGGCCCACACATCGATTATGTGGTCCTACGCGTCGTAAACCCGGGGTAAACCCTAAGTGCTTAAATTAAAATGAAAATAAAGAACTTTAATTATTATAAATCATTTCAAATGTCCCAATGCTCTTCGATGCCGAGGCTAATAGCGATTAGCCACACATCGGTATGGGGACGGCTTATAATTTAGTGAGGCGCGAGTTCGAAATTAAACACTAAACGTTTATAAGAAAGGGACAAAAGAAAAATAACAACATTTAGAAAGCTAAAAAGTTAACTAAACGAGAACTCACGCACACTCCAAATTATAAATTAAACAAAACTAAGTTACACATGAATGAAATTTGCATAATTAAAATTTGCGAGTCCCACTCAAACGAGTGGGGGCGGTAAATAAAGGCTGAAAATTGCAAGTCCTACTCAAACGAGTAGGACTGAAATGAAAGCGAGTCCTACTCAAATGAGTAGGAGAAAATAAATGCGATTACAGGGCTAAAAAGTCCGGCCATTTAACTCAAGTGAGTAGGCGGAAAAATAAAAAAAAGAAAAATTGCAAGTCCTACTCAAACGAGTAGAACTGAAATAATGTCCGGCCATTTAAACTCAAGTGAGTAGGCGGAAAAATAAAGAAAGAAAAATTACAAGTCCTACTCGAACGAGTAGGACTGAAAATGAAAACGATGCGCCATTTAACTCTTAACGAGTAGGCGGAAATAAATGCACACGAACACACACACTCCATATAAAATTCAAGAAAGCAATAAAATTATACACCTACACTCACACACTCTACATAATTTGAATCAAAGCATAAAAGTAATACACCTACACTCACACACACTTCATGAAAATTTAAGAAGAACAAAAGAAAAGTTTATTCTCATACACTCACACACACTAATAACAAAGAAAAATCAAAGTTACCTAAAAATTAAAACTTTAACTATTTCAAGCATAGGTTTTGCCAAAAACAAATAAAAAGAAGAAATTATAATTTTAGAAGACAAAAGTTTTTCAAAACAAATTAAAAACCAAAGTTTTTGGAAAATAAAAATTTCAACATTTTCATTCCTAGGATTTCATAAAAGAGCTAAAAAAGTTGAAATAAAAGAGAAAGAAGAAAAAGGTTTTCATTCAAAATAAAGCTAAGTAAAAAAAAACAAAAGAAACTTTAACTCTTTTACACACTCATAAGAGTGAAGATGTTGAAGAAATTAAAAGAAGACATGGAAAAGGTTTGTAATTCATCATTTCATGAGTTTCTAACAAAACCTAACTTGAGAAAAATTAAAGGCATGTAAAGTACTAAATGTAAAGAGGAAAACCTAACATCCCTAAGCATGAAAACAAGTAAAAAAAATGTAAAGGAAATAAGTTACACTCATACACACACACACACTTTTCATAAATGAAGAACAAAGATGAAACTAAGAATAAAAAGGAGAAGGAAAGTGGGGCACAAGTGCTCATTCAAAGCCATATATGAAGAGAAAAACTAACATTTTATTGATTAAAATGAAACTATTACAAGCTATTACAAGGGCTAAAGCTAAAGCAAAACAAGAAATGAAATAAAAAGGGAGAAATCTCCTTACATAGCCTTGAAAATCACGGATGCAGCCCACAAAAAGACACTAACTTGGCCCAAAAATCTGAACCCTTGGACCTTACAGAACTGGGCTATTTATAGGAAAAAATTTCTAAGTACACGCCCTCGGTCACGGGCGTGTAGGGGGGCGTGACAGTACTATTCATGAAGGCGGCTGGCGATTGGACAGCAAAGTTGACTTCGGGCTGAGTTCGCAGCAGTCACGCCCTAGGTCACGGGCGTGACTATGGGCGTGTCGGGGAGGTAGAACCGGGCGCGGGTTGCGTCAAATGTCCTTGGCAGCATCTTGTCGGGCCAGCTGGAAAGGTCACGCCCCATGTCACGGGCGTGACTATGGGCGTGACAGTTGGGGTCGACACTCGACGAATGTCGAGCGGAAAGTGTCCGAGTCGAAATCGTTGAGCTGAAATTGGGTCACGCCCTCGGTCACGGGCGTGACACTGGGCGTGACAGTTGGTGTCGACACTCGACGATCGTCGAGCGGAATTCGTCGAGAGGAGAGGACACGGGCTTGGGTCACGCCCCGTGTCGGGTGACACGGGCGTGTCGCCAGGCGTGTCAAGCCTTTTCTTCAGAAATTTTCCGATTTCACGGGAAATGCACAGTCACGGCTCGGTCACGGGCGTGACCCATGTGTCACGGGCGTGTACTTCCCAAATTTTGGCAGATTTTGGAATTTTTCTGCAAAATCAAATAAAACAAGTTAGGAGAAAATTTACAAGAATAGGAACATTTTATTGAACAAAAATAAGTAAAAACGACGAAAATAAATGAAAATGACTAAATTAATGTGCATAAAAATACGCATATTTACAGTTCATCACCCGCTGCCTCGCTCGTAAGCAGATCCGCGCGCCGCAGCGTTTGCATCGTGTATTTCGCTGCGCTGGCCGCGTTCTTTTGCATTAGCACTTCCAGGTCGTAGTCGGAGAGGTGCTCGCGCGGGCAGACCCTGCTGTCTGGAGGAGGGACAGCGGCGGCGGCCTCCAGCTCGCGTACCCGCGCCTCCAACGCCGCCTTCTCTTGGCCAAGGGTGGCGATCTCGGCACCCATCCGGCTCGCCGTCGCCGCATCCTGGGGAAAGGAATAAGAATAATCGTGATCTGTGCCCGCGAAAAGGGGGAAGGGTAATTCAGGTTGAGCACGTACCACCCCGCCCAGGTACTGCGCGAGGGTCTCCTCGGCAGCGTCGGCTCGCCCCCTGTGAAGGTCCGCGTCCACCTGAGCGAGCTTTCGGGCCGCTTCCTTCTCATCTGCCATCTTTTGGATGGACGCGGCGTTCCGCTCCACCTAGGTGCAGCGCCTCCCCACCATGTAAGCCAGCTCCAGACCGCGCAGCTGGGCCCGCACGCTCTCATGAATCAGCACTCGCGTCTCCTCCTTGTCATAAATGGCGGCGTCTTCGCGCGAGTACAGGCCAAAGGAGAAGTTGTACGCCTCCCTGCCGATGGTATCCTGCTCCATCCAGCTCGGCAGTAGGGTCGAGATCATCGCGCGGTTCGACTCCTTATCCCACGCCAGGAGCGGGATGCCGAGCTCGTCCTGGTACCTCTCGCCGTAGCCGAAGTTACGATGCCCTCTCGGCACCAGCTCCGCAGCAGCTTGAGACCCGCCCGGCGATGCGGAGGTGCCCGCCGCCCTGACCGGGGAGTCGCTGGTCGAAGCAACCAGCGGGGGTGAGGGGCCCTCAGTCGGCAGGACCGCGGGGGCCTTGCCCTTTCTTTGGCTCGCGGTGAGTTGTTGATCCACGGTCTTCGCCACCTTCGGCGGAGGGGCTGGCTGTCCGCCACCCGGCCGCTTCTTGGCCGGGACCGATGGGATGTCGCGCTGGGAGGCATCCGCAGCCTGCGCACGGGCGAGAACCCCGGGGGGAATGCGAGCGCTCTCGTAAGGAGGGTGAAGAGGGATGTCGCGCTCGCCTGACAGAAGGAAGGGGTGAGATAAAGGAAGAAAGGGAATAAGGTATAACAGCGGCGAGTGACAAACCTCCCCCCCGGCGGGACAGCGGCGAGGTCGTCAAGATGGCGGCGCAGGAACGCAACCTCAAAATTCTTCCCAGCGAAGAACGCACACAGGTCAGCTTCGTGGCCGCCTAGGCTGGGGCGCCGGTAGCTCGCCTCGCTAAGTTGCACCGGCGAGAAGGGGACGTTGCCGAAGTCCCCTTTGACGAACAGGAATCTCTTGAGCCAATTGTGACTCTTGTTAACTGTCTCCCGCACCTTGAGGTGGGCGCTGGAGAAGTAGGCCGTCCCGTCTCGATTCGCCCGGAAGGAGAACAGCTTCCGGAACACGGCGAGGCTGAACTCCACTCGCTCCTCTTGCAGGAAGCAGGCGAACCCCACCATGATGGCGATGGAGTTCAGGGTCATCTGGCCCAGGACAACCCCGAAGTACTTCAACACCTGTCGCACCTCGGGCCAGAGGGGAAGTCGCAGGCCCACCTCAAAGTGAGCGAGAGGGATGGCGAGCTCGTCCCTAGACAAGTCATTGATCTTCTCCCCATCCCCGGGCTGCCTTGCAGAAAAGCCCGACGGAACGTGGTCGCCAAGGGCGTCCAGGTACTCACGCTCAGAGAGGACGGCGTGAGGAAAATCGTGCTCGGAGAAGGTCCAAGCGCACTTGCTTCGACCGTCCACGTCGCCGCCGCCGCCCATTCCCATCGAGTCGCCGCCGAACGCGCGAAGAAGAGACAGAAGGCGAACACAGACGGTACTCCGCGGGGAACGGGAAGCGGGAGGGTTTGGATTCGGTGAAGAAATAAGGGCCTGCAAGGCCTATTTATAGGGAAAGAGAAAGGGCGGGAAACCTCCCGCCGAAAGATGGGGTGCGAATAGCAAAAATCAGTCCGACGGTTCGACTTCCCGCGTGCGACCGCACCTCAAGGGTCGATCCGGCACGGTTCTCGCCCGGCTGCAACCGCGGAAGACCAGTGCGGGCGAGCCTCAACCCGCACCCGCACGCTGTTCTGCGCGAGTCGGGAGAATCCTGTCTGGTGAGCCCCTCGGCTCGCCCTCGCCCCGATCAGCGCAAGAGGAAGAACGGACCTTTCCCTTAACCCGCCCACAGAAAACAATAAAAACAGCATGATATTTCCAATGAACCTCAGCAGTAATAAGTTAGGCCCATAGGCGGGCTAAAAGAGTCGCTAGCGATTACAAATACAAGATAACTCGGAAATGACATCAACCCCGCAGTATCCCGCGAGCGAGGGGCAGACAACTGGGTCAGTACTCGACCCACTTCCACCTGTGCCGCCTCTTCGTTCCCGATCGCGGCGGCACGCAAGGATCGTGGTAATCGCGAACCGCCACCAACTCCCGCTGAGCCAGGCCGACCTGCTCCATGGCGCTCTTAAGGTGCCCCTCGGCTCGCGTTATATGCACGCCCGGTGAGGTGACATCGTCGTCTTCCGCTTCGCGCGGAGGGCCCTCCAAGGCCGCGAGCCGGGCCTCGGTCTCGGCCTTGTCGTCATCGATCCTCTTCATAATCTCCTGCAACAGCAGTGTGTGTTTCTTGAACAGCCGCGTCACCTGCCTCTTCATCCCCGCCGCATCGGTCGGGTCGCCCAGGTAGTCAGAAACACTGTCCACGTCGGGCGGAGGCGAGCACCCTTCGCTCATCTCGGTTTCAGAAGAGGCCCTGTTAAAGCCTGCAAATGGGGGTGGGTCAGAAGGAGCGAGCAAGAGACAAAGCCAACGATAAAAGCCAACTCACCAGGGGTTGGCACGTCGCCCGCACCGACAGATGGGCGAGAAGAGCCCGGCCGACCCTGAAAGTTTCCTCCCTCGAGGGTCTCAAGAGATTTTCCCAGCCCGTGGGAAGCCGCCGGACAGGGAGTTTCCGGAGGTGGGCGGTCTGGAACCGGGGAACCAGCGACCTTCCCGGGCGACACGCGAGGGGGGCGATCCTCTCCCCCATTGCCAACCTCTTCACAGGGAATCGCCTACAAAATAAAAGGTCAGAGTTACAGCAATAACCCGCGGAAGGTCACGTACCCCGGGGACTACCTCGACACCCGCCGCCGAGCTGGAGCCCGGACAGTCACCCGCCAGAGACCGCCTGACAATCTTTCCCTTCACCGGCCTGAAGAGAGGGCCGGGAGACCCGCGTGATAACCAAGGGGCAGCCTCGAGGGCCTCCTCCTGAGTCTTCAGGACCGCTGCCGCCAGGCGAGCTCGCACCACTTCGCTGACCGGCATCGGGAAATTAAGGCCTGCTCAAAGGAAATGAAAGGATCTGGGGAGCCCCCTCCAGGGGTTAGCGGTGTGTATTTATAGCAGGACAGTGGGCCCCCACCAGAAGATTCCCTGCCAGCTCAGCACAGAGCTCGCCGAACACGTGGGTTGGATGATTCTTTCCGAGCTTGATTCAAGCTCAAAAAAGAGCGGGGATTGTGTACAACCCTGTGTCCGGCGAGCGGGTCCCGCCAGGGAGGTTCAGCAGGCCTGGCCCCGCGACCTGCACCCAAGCGACAAAACAGGCTATACGGCGGAAGGGCTGGCCGCTCCCGCTCATTTCAGGCGAGCGAGCCGGCGAGGCGAGTGAGCTGGCGACCCGCGATTGGCGGGTCGATCGAAGTCGCGACAACCACCGACCAACCTCCACACGCGACCTGGCTGCCGATACGCCCGGCAGAAGACGGACAGCTCGCCCATATCATCTCGCGCTCGCCCAGGGAGGATAGGCGAGCCGCGAGGCCAGGCCGCGCCCGCCTCCTGCGGGGGAACTGGAGGCGAGCTGACCCCCAGGGGTGCGAATAGCTACTCAGAACAGCGGAGCCCCGCTGTTGGCAGACCAGGTTGGACTGCGCATAGCTATTCAGAACAGCGGAGTTTGGCTGTTAGCAGACCCAGCCAGGGGCCTTTTGGTATTTTCAGGTCAGTCCTTTTGGTTATTGGCAGTTCAGATTCTGAAAATCTATAAATAAGACCCAAGGGGTACCTCAGAACACATGCTTTTCAGTACCTCCTTGCTCTCATTTTCAAGTGTTCTCTGAGGGTACCTTAGCTCGGCTCTTGGCTAAGGAGGGGAAGCGCTCAGAGATCTTTTGGGTTTGTGGTGGGACCTCCCTGCCGAGCCCTTGGGTCTGTTCTTTCTTGTCTCTTTCGTTGTTTTTCTTGCAGGAGCAAAGAAGGCACGAGACCACCCCTTCCCCAAGGGTCGAACTCCACGAGAGGCCGGATTTCCGGTTTCAACAGCTGATCTCCCTGCTAGATCCACTTTTCTCAGAACCAAGTCCCCTTCTACGTACTGTTTGACCCTGACATGCTTGTCAAAGTACTTAGCCATTCTTCTCTACGCTTCTTCTTGTCGGATGGCAGAGAGATCACGCAGCTCCTCCATCATGTCAAGGGAGAGTTGAAGCTCCTCCAAGTTTTTGGCTGACCATTCTTCTTTTCCTTCCTCCTCCGCGACCACTCGAAGCGTCTGGACTTCAAATTCAATGGGGAGTACTGCCTCAGATCCATGGGAGAGCTTGAAAGGGGTCTCCCCTGTGGCTGTTTTGGGGGTTGTCCTCAGGGCCCAGAGGTTCGAGGGAAGCTGCTCCACCCAGCACCCCTTCAGGTTTTCAACCTTCTTCTTCCGGAGGTTCACAATGATCTTATTTGTCTCCTCCACCTACCCGTTACTCCTGGGGTGGTGTACCAAGGCAAATCTGAGGTCAATTCCGAGCTGCTCGCAGAAGCTAATGAATTCTGTGCTGGCGAACCGAGGCCTGTTGTCTGTGACGATGGCCTGCGGCAACACATGGCGGCAGATGATCTCCCCCCCCCCACCAAACAAAATTTATAATAACCTGGGAGGTCATCTTGGCCAGCGCCTTCACCTCCAGCCACTTGGAGAAGTAATCTATCATTACAAACAAGAACCTCCTATGCCCGCTGGCCTGGGGGAATGGTCCAACCAAATCCAACCCCCATATTGCAAAGGGTCAGGGCTCTGTTTTGCTCTTGAGGCGTTGAGCCGATTATAGTTTGAGGGGAGAACAACTGGCATTTGTGGCACCTTTTTGTGAATTCTACAGCGTCGTGGCCCAAGGTTGGCCAGAAGTACCCCTGTCTGTCAATTCTCCCTTCCAGGGTCCGACTCCCTGAGTGACTTCAACACTCCCCAGAGTGGACTTCTTCCAAGATCATTTGCACCTCCCTCTCGGCCATGAAACTGGCCAGCATCCCCGAGAGAGTCTTCCGATACAGCTGTCCATCTCGGAGGAGATAGTATGTTGTCTTGTATCTGAACTTCTTCTTGTCCATCCCCTCCGAGTAGTCTCCTGTGGAAATGAATGTCGTGAACGGGTCCATCCACGATGTGTGTTGATCCACCTCCATCAGCTCTCCCTCTTCAATGGAAGGGTGGAATAGATCAGTGATGGTGCCCCCCACCCTGGGACCGTGCTTTGCCAGTTGATCTACCTGTTCGTTCTCCTCTCTGGGCACGTGTCGGATGGAGAAGGTCTGGAACATGCCGATGACCACCTTCACCTTTGCTAAGTATAACCGGAGGGTAGGCTCCCTTGCTTCGAACTCCCCGTTGATCTAGGAAGCCACCACCATGGAGTCACTAAGGACCTCCACGTCAAGCACCCCCAGCTCCCTGGACAGGCGCAGCCCCGCGATTACGACCTCATATTTGTCCTGGTTGTTAGTGATGGGGAATTGCACCACCACTGTTTACTCAATTCTCGTCCCTTGGGGGCTTTCCAAAATCACCCCCACCCCCAGGATATGTCTCCCTGACGCGTCGTCTACCTTCACCTTCCACGAAGCCGGATGAGTGAGTGATGCACTCTCGGCAAGTGTACCGATCATTGTCAAGTAATAAAAATGAGGAGTTTAATCCCCAGATATCGATCTCTCGAGGAGTGCAAGTAGGGAGTGTGATTTCGCTACATGAAAAACATATTGCAAGCGGGAAAGTAACCAAATGGTGTTTTTGAATGGGATTCCTAAGTTAACAACAAAAAGAAAACTATAGTGGGTCGTCGTCACCGCGTCGCTTGGGTGGAGTACTACGGAGAGTAGTATGGACGATGGACGAACAGTGAGGGTCGCAATCACCTCTTCACAACGCATGCTTCTAGCAATCGCTAGAACGGCACAATCATAACAAACACAAGAAAAACTTAAACTTAACAACACAAGCAATGATTAAGACATAACAACATAAAGACATGCTGAAACCTTAAGCAAAACATTGTTCTCAAGCAACAATCTCACTATCACAAGTTCAGAATGAAATAACCACAACAAGAGGTGGAGAAATACAACAGAGCGCACGAAGGCTTTCCGAGATTCACGGTCGAATTCGATGGTTGTCAAACCTTGTCTGGGCTCGGTCTTCGGATGACGTCCGGGAACCAAGAAGGGCTGTCACTTCCTTCAAATATCATGTCTTCTTCGTGAATGATCGCTGGGCTAGTTCTGACCGAAGAACTCCACAATTGTAGTAACAAAGAGCTTGAATGGTAGCTTAGAGGTCAGAGAAGATAAATGTGGCCGGAGACATAACTATTGCAAGCTTTCTGAGGAGAAACGGTGGCCGGATCAACTCTCCAAGGAGGAGAGAGAAAATGGTGACTGGAGGCGAATTTTCCCTCTCAGAGGAGCGGAAATGGCTGGGGAACAGAGCTGGATCCTTGGAAAGAGGAAATTTGCAACTTAAATAGAAAAGTCAAAAAAATTGGTCATGCACGGTTTGGTGCACGACCGTGCGCAAACCGTGCGATATTAACTTTCCGGATACACATGAGGAAGGAGATGCGTTGACACGTGCGTTTTCCTTCACGCACGGGTTGTTCCGCTCGTGCGTGAAAGACAACGCACGGGTAGTGACAGAGTGCTGGAAAATAGAAACATACAGGAAAATCGTGCATTTTACTCGCTTACGGGCGCAGCTGCCCGTGCGTGAACAACTCGCACGATTAGCTACAGAATGGACTAAACTGGGAAGCTACAGGAAAATCGTGAGTTTCCTTCGCGCACGGTTTCAAATAAACCGTGCGACAACCGTGCATGAGGATCGTCAAACTCAGCTCGACAAAATTCGTCGAGCTCGGCTCGACGTTCATCCATCTGACCAAAACACACGATTCCATGCATACCGTGCGTGAAAGAAAAGCACGACCGTGCGTTTTCCTTAAGATAGAATTCCTGCCTAGGGGGAAAACACACCACCTGCACAACAAAACCAACTGGAGCACAAGCTGCCAGCACTAATAAAACAAACAAACAGAACCATGGGGAGCACCATGTGCTTACCCCCAACAATAGAATGTGCAATTGCACACCCTCAGGCCAAAACGGTGCACAAAATGGTCCATGACCGAACGATGCAAATATAATCGATTTTCGATTGAAATGCAGTGCATGAAAGAGTGAAAGTCCACCTAGTGTCAACTAACTTCACCTATGGTGGGGGGGGTGGGGGGGGGGAATAGGTGACGTACAGCGTTTTTGCGGAATTTAAGATTGTACCTGCACAATAAAAATAAACAGCACAGCACACAGAATACACAGACAATTTATAGTGGTTCCCCAACTTGGGTACATCCACTTTCCCCCTTCGACCTATCTCCCAACAAGGGACGACTCGGTCACTTCTCCAACAGGATTGAAATCCAATCCTTGCACTATAGGAAGGAACCCTTCCACACGTAGGAGTCAACACTCCCACAAACGGGTTGCCACCTAACCCTTACAACACGGAACAAACGTTCCTTTACAACAAAAGTAAATATAGAATGTACACGAGATACAAACTTCGTTTTGGAGACTACGGTGTTCCTCTTCGTTCGACGACGTGTCGTGAAGTCAACGAAGAGTCTACAACCTTGGTCTCTCTTGGAAAGGATCTCCCCGGAACCGGCGGCGGCAAGATGGGCGGCGGCAAGGTTCACGGGATCGGCGACGACGACGATGTGCAGCTGCACTTCTTTAGAGATCCAAACTTCGTAGCGAAGCTAGCTAGGTCTACCAACGGTCACACTAGGATCAATCGTCTCGATCGATTCGGATGGGGAAGACTTTCCCGATCTACAAATTGAGAGACAAGAGATCTCTGGTTGGACACGTGAGACGCTGAGCTTAGCTAGGCTTCTATCGACCGGAGATCTGGAAGAAAACACGATCACGACCGGCGATCTCAACTCTCGCGCGGCGACGGAGGCGGCGACGGAAATCGCGAACTAGGTCAAGTCGCGGCTCTGCTTTGTATATCTTTTTCCGTCCTTCTACTGTTCAAACATACCCGTATATTTATACACGTAGATACTAACAATATGACCGTTGTGGGTCCCACAAGTAGAAACCCGAAACCCGGTTCAAAATAGTCCAGCGGCAGAATCCGGTCCAGCAGCATCCAGAGAAAACGCCAAGTAAAAATCGTCGAGAATCATTGGTGATTCTCGACGAATCGGCGAGAATCAGTTAATGATTCTCGACGATTCGTCGGAATCACTAGTGATTCTCGACGATTCCCTTGTTGATTCTCAACAATTTTCACTGGTATTCATGACCTGCTCAGCGACGGGTTCGGCGAGAATCATTAGTGATTCTCGCCGAATCTTACTTGGCACCATTTTGAGGTAGCCGGAAGGAGTCGGCGAGAATCACTAATGATTCTCGACGATTCGCGAGAATCACTAGTGATTCTCGTCGACTTTTACTTAGATGAATTTTCGTCTTTCCACCCAAGAGCTGCCCCTTGAACCATCCTTGCTCCTTGTCTTCTCTTGCATAAACACGGCCCTGTACTTGAAAGTAAGTGCACTCCAATAGAGAGAGTACACGTAGGCCAACACACTGATCTGCTCAACGAGGGATTACGTCGTGCAGACCCGTGTATATTGACCTACTGCACCCTGACATTGGTGTGCACTTAGCGTGGAAGAACTGCAAGCACAACTTAAGAAGTTTCATCAAATGCATTGTTAATTCATCTTAGCCTGACAGGTGGCTTCCTCAAATCCAGGTGATTGTGGGTTCAATACCCAACAATCTCCCCCTATTTGACGAAGCCAAAACCCTACTAGCAAAGATGAATAACACTAATCAAATAATAATAAAAAAACAGCATTCAGAAGTTAAACATGCAGCACAAGAGAATATAAACAACCAGATCAGGACTTGAGTCATTCACAAATTCAAATACAAATGTATTATATATATATATATATAATCTCAGAATTGTTCATATCCTAACAATAAGTATTAAATGTTCTTAGGAGAGAATGACAAGCTACAAGTTCTTGACTATCTTTCCTTAGCTGAGTCATCCTTGAGTTTTTGTGCCAAAAACTTCTTCCTTTGTCTCTCCATGTACTCTTTAGGCTTCGGATAGTATCTGGGAGGAGGAACTTTATCTGCATCCGTGTTGTTTCTGAATAAGAGGTTTCGTTTTGCTTCTTACATCTTGTACCTTTCCCACTCATACTGGTTGTATGCTTCGTTTTGATTGATTTCTCCTTTTTCCTGTAGCCAGAAGGTGTCCAAGATGATATTCTTTGAAACTGGACTCCACTTTTCATTTCTTACCTCCTCCTCACTCAGTCGAGTTCTCTTTTCAGCCTGTGTCTCCTTGGAGGTCCCTTCTTGAGCTTTTCGCTTGCCCATGGATTTTGCTAGGGCCTCCTGTTCAAACATGCTCCTCAGTTTTGCTTTAGAAATGGCCCTAGCATCAGCTTCACTCATGGGAACATCAGCATCACTTACTCCCTCAGCAACACTTACGCCCGCAGCAGCCATAGAAGTCTCAGGAGCATGAATACCTGCAGGATTGTCAGGCAAAACGACGCCTAACGCGCCTAACGCCTGTTGGAGCATCCACCAGCAGCTCTCATAGACATATTTGTTCGACTGTTCGAAGTTTGTGATCATGATTTCTTGAAGCTCAGCCATCTTAGCTATGTAGTCCTTCTCCCCCTTTTTGGCTTCGACAGCGATGAAGTTTGCATAGGAGTGCAGGGAGTCATCAATGTGCTTGGTGGTCCGGGAGAATTCAGTGACCAAGGCCTGCTGATTGGCGTTAAGGGTGATCATATTACCGTCAAACTTTTGAATGTTGTTCGCGACAACATGAGCATTCTGATTTACAACAGCAAGAGTATCGGTGTTCTTTTTCAAACCGGCCATAAGAAGCGTGACAGCTTCGCCGGCCGCGGTATACGTTTCTTCAAATTTCTTGTCCATTACGTCAAGTTTATGATTGATCTCCACCCTATTCTTGAGCATGAGATTTTCAGATGTCTTAATCCTTTTCAGCAGTTTATTCTGCGCTTTATCAAAGGAGGCTTTAAGTTCATTCACTATGCCCTGAATGACATTTACAGTGTGAGCGTCTAGCTCATCTCGTAATGGAAGAGCCGGAGGCACTTCTTGGCCTTGCTCTTTAGCAGATGCATCTGTAGAGCTGGATACAAGCACAGTCTCTAATGGGGGAATGCTGGCGGCCTCTGTAGATTTTTCTGACTCCCCCTCCACTGGTGCATGCTTGTCAGATGGAGGTTCAATGAGATTTTGAGTCTCCAATACTTCTTGTCCCTCATTGCCGTCATCCTCTCCTTCATCATCCATGACATAATCTTCATCAGCATCCTCTTCCAAGTCTTCATCAGCAGTCTCCTGTACATCAGCTTCGGCTCCTTGATCGTGCAGGTTCAGGGCCTCCTCATTCTCCGGCACAGCTTCACTGTCTTCTTGTATATCTCCCACGGCATCTCTGGCTATTTGGGAGATTGCAGCTACGATATCAGTCTGAGTGGGTAGAGGCTCCCCCTCAATTCCTGCAGTCAGAGTATCAGGAATTTCACTGGGGGTGACTGCTGGAGATACTCCCTGTTGTTCTTCCACGGCAGTCTGCCCAATACGCCTCTCCCATCGATCAAACACACTTGAGTCCATCTTCTTCAAGTAGTGGAGAGGAACACCTTTACTCATGTTAAACTTGTCTCCATTTAGCTGATTTAGATACAGACTTATGATGCGGCCAAAACTCGGAGAGCTCAAGGTGTCCTTTATCTTCTCGAACAGCAACGTCCCCCAGTTGAACCTTTTATGACAGACAATTGCCACCAGAATCTTGAACATATCCGCAGAGATATGGTCATGAGATCTTGGCTTGCAGATGAGTACCTTTACAATTATGTCGGACAGGAGCTTCCCTTCTTCATTCATATCCTTTCTTTTTATTGACCGAGTTCCTCATGGGAGACCGCAGAATAAGAGAGTTCTGGTTTTGTCATCGTCCTCCAGATAGTCCTCATGCTCTGAGCTAGAAAGCTGCAAGAAGCGGGTCAACTTGCTGGTAGACATCTTGACCTTTGCCCCAGCCACCTTGCTTTTGATTAGAGAGTCGCCATTCCGGAGTCTAGCTGTAGCGAAGAACTCCAGCACCTCTTTGTCCAGGATTTTGCACGGGTGCTCCAGGACGAATGATAGCCCAGCCTCTTCCAGCATTAGAATGATGTTTCTGAATTCGTCAGAGGCGTGAGAGAACCCAGTTCGAACAAGCTCGCAACCAGTGACCAACCCAGCAGTTGTCCTTGGAGCCATTGCAAATCTAGGGAGAGAAGCCCTATTCTATGCTTAATCAAAAACCAAAAAGGATGCGACACTGGCGATCAAGTCCAAGTAAGGGTGAGGGAGGGTTACCTAAAGGTGTAGACGGTGGGTTAGTGCGATGAAGACGAGGGACACCCGATGAGTGTACGCCGAGAAATTCCTGGAGGCAAGAATGAGCGTCCAAGAACAAGGTGAGCGTCCTGCGGGAAACTTGCGGTGAGAAGCGATGAGAAGCGATGAAAGGTGAGAAGCGGTGAGCGTCCTGCGGGAGACTTTTCGATTAGGAGAGATTCCAGCGGGAATCGGCGGGATACCTTCGATGGAGATCGGTTCGGCGAGCTTTCCTGCAGGAGTCGGCGAGTTGCCCTTCCGGTGAGTTTCCCCTACGGCGGTGAGTCTTGCGGGAGTCGGTGAGTTTCCCCTTGGCGAGTTTCCGGCGGAGAAAGTCGGCGAGATTCGGCGTGCTTCCGCGAGTCGGTGGGAATGGGAAGAGTCGGCGGTAGAAACCTAGTGTGATTTGGCGTGTTTCCTGTGAAGTTCGGCGGGATTCGTATAGCTTGCTCCTTCGGCGGGATTCTTATGGAAGGTGAAAGGTCGGCGGGATTCTAATGTACATAAGGATGAGTTCGGCGGGAGACCACGTGAGATAAACAGGATTTATAATGAATTTAACGGGTTTCCGGCTTTTCCATATATTTCTTGATGACAATCTTTGCTAGTTTTTAGTGAACAGATGAAAAATTCATGATTTCTTTCAGGGTTTCTGCAACGAGTGATGAATATCTTTTAAGTTTCCTCAAAGGCTAGTAAATACGCTTTGCATATGCTACAGGTCCTTTATTTAAATCTGTACATTTGCCATCTAAAATCAATTCCTAGTTCATGAAGGGAACACTAAAAGAAAGAGGTTAGAACAATACCCAGGATCACTAAATAAGCTTTTCAAGGCCAATGTAATAAGGACTTTTTCCTCCATGTTATTAGATGATTCAAGGATAACTAGAAGGTGATCAAGAAAACACTAACTTGCAATCACCCTCATATCAGTTGACATTCCTTAGATGTACTGACATACAAGTGAGATATACGTATAAAGATGTATGTATATATATATATATATATATATATATATATATATATATATATATATATATATATATATATATATATATATATATATATATATATATATATATATATATATATATATATATATATATATATATATATATAACTGTGGATACCCTATGACTCAAGTCATTGAACTGATCAAAAGTACCTGTGATTATGAGAGTTAACATTAAGCCTCTCTGACTATAGCATACCCGGTGCTCGATGTGAGTAGGCTTATATAGATATCACTTCTGTTATTCCAGATGCATGTTCCGATTCAGTCTTGGAACACCTACTGTCTAGTTCCCTTCATATTTACGGGAACCTAGACCACCCTGCAAGAAAGAATTACCTTACCTTAGGAACCAAATCATATTGGGTCCTAGGTTCCTGTTAGCATAAGCACTCGACTGCCTTCCCCAGAAAACCTGTCAGGAAGACTACCTCTATCCGTGAATGTGGATAAGCCCTTGCCTTTGGCACAGAGGGGTTGTGCCAACAGTCGATGGCAAAGTGTCCCACTTTGCCACAGCACCAACATGGGTGAATGTTGTATCGCCGTTTCCGACCTGATCTAGTGACTGAGGTAGTCACGGTCCTAGGTCTAAACGGGATAGAGCACGATCTCCTCACAAAATTTCCTCTTCCATCGTGACACGTGGAAGGGTGGAAGGAATGCATGTTGTGAGCGTCATGAGGCCGGGAAGGTGGTGCCATTCTTTCAGGCATCCCCCTTCCTGAGGCCCCATGAAAACTTACACCATGACTTCTATCACCCCTATCCTGTGTCCTCGGGTGGTGAGAAGTCTTCTGTGAGCTGGGACATGCAGATTCACACCAAGTTGAGGCAGTGGCAGTGAATACAAAGGGCTCAGAATGAGCCTTAGGTATTCTCTCATGGGTGGCCACGACGGCCCTTGCACTCCGGGTGTCTCCACATGGGGACAGATCACCGTTGCAGTGACCACGACTATTCCTGTGGTCATACCTGAAGGCATGATGAGTTGCCTTCCTGCTTGGAGTGGGGGGTCGGAATACCGTTTCCCCATTTCTTCACGAATTGGTAATCCGGGAGATCCACCCATTTTCTTGCTTTCTCTTTATAGCATCAACCTTGGAAAAGTTTGATACTATTCTTTTCTCATTCTCTAGACTACTCTCTAGAGTTGAGATTTTAGAGTCCTTGGCCTTGTTGGATGCCAATTGGAGAACCAACAAGATCTTCAGTCGAGCAATCTCTTGAGCTTGCTCCTCAGCAAGTAGGTTGCTTGTCTGAAGGGCTCTCTTCAGGGAATCAGCATTTTCTGAAGGAGGGCAGTTCCTGTCTTCAGAAATTTCAAGAGATACGGGGCAGGACGAAGAAGTGACCTGCTCCTCAGCGATATTGTCATTTGAGCCAGTGACCATTGTGTCATCCTCATCAGAGCTGCTTTCCTCGCTGGCCTCTTCAGTCTCTGACATGGACACTGGAGCTCTGATGCAGTCCGAGAGATCCTTGCCTTCATCTTCAGAAGTGAGGACCCCCACATACGCTTCATCCTCTGATTGACAGCAGATTCCAGCTTTCTCTGACCCCCCCCATCAGCTCTGAGATCATCATCCACAGAGATTTAGCCATCCTACATTTTCCAATCTAGAGCGAGAAGCTCCAGACCAGATATCCATGATAATTTGACGAATCCTCTTATCCAAATTAAAGAATGAAAGCTCCATTTCAGACATCTCAGCAATGCACTTGGGCACTTGAATTCCAGAGTCAGAGGTCTTCATAGGAATAAAAGGACCCTCTTCCAGGATGAAAGATGCACGAGGATCGATGGCATCCAAGTGATACGACACTCTCATCCTCCAGACGGGATAAAACTCTTTTGTACATGTGGGGAGTCTGAGTGGCGATATCTCATAATCCAGCTCCATGCTTCTGACACTGGTGGCAGGATACTACTCAAGGTGTAAACCTTTTGATGAGCAACCTCGCTCTGATACCACTTGAAAGTCCACCTAGTGTCAACTAGCTTCACCTATGGGGGGGGGGGGGGGAATAGGTAACGTACAGCGTTTTTGCGGAATTTAAGATTGTACCTGCACAATAAAAATAAACAGCACAGCACACAGAATACACAGACAATTTATAGTGGTTCCCCAACTTGGGTACATCCACTTTCCCCCTTCGACCTATCTCCCAACAAGGGACGACTCGGTCACTTCTCCAACAGGATTGAAATCCAATCCTTGCACTATAGGAAGGAACCCTTCCACACGTAGGAGTCAACACTCCCACAAACTGGGTTGCACCCAACCCTTACAACACGGAACAAACGTTCCTTTACAACAAAAGTAAATATAGAATGTACACGAGATACAAACTTCGTTTGGAGACTACGGTGTTCCTCTTCGTTCGACGACGTGTTCGTGAAGTCAACGAAGAGTCTACAACCTTGGTCTCTCTTGGAAAGGATCTCCCCGGAACCGGCGGCGGCAAGATGGGCGGCGGCAAGGTTCACGGGATCGGCGACGACGACGATGTGCAGCTGCACTTCTTTAGAGATCCAAACTTCGTAGCGAAGCTAGCTAGGTCTACCAACGGTCACACTAGGATCAATCGTCTCGATCGATTCGGATGGGGAAGACTTTCCCGATCTACAAATCGAGAGACAAGAGATCTCCGGTTAGACACGTGAGACGCTGAGCTTAGCTAGGCTTCTATCGACCAGAGATCTGGAAGAAAACACGATCACGACCGGCGATCTACACTCTCGCGCGGCGACGGAGGCGGCGGCGGAAATCGCGAACTAGGTCAAGTCGCGGCTCTGCTTTGTATATCTTTTTCCGTCCTTCTACTGTTCAAACATACCCGTGTATTTATACACTGTAGATACTAACAATATGACCGTTGTGGGTCCCACAAGTAGAAACCCGAAATCCGGTTCAAAATAGTCCAGCGGCAGAATCCAGTCCAGCAGCATCCAGAGAAAACGCCAAGTAAAAATCGTCGAGAATCATTGGTGATTCTCGACGAATCGGTGAGAATCAGTTAACGATTCTCGACGATTCCCTTGTTGATTCTCAACGATTTTCACTTGGTATTCATGACCTGCTCAGCGACGGGTTCGGCGAGAATCATTAGTGATTCTCGCCGAATCATACTTGGCACCATTTTGAGGTAGCCGGAAGGAGTCGGCGAGAATCATTAATGATTCTCGACGATTCGGCGAGAATCACTAGTGATTCTCGCCGAATCGGCGAGAATAACTTGGTGATTCTCGTCGACTTTTACTTAGACGAATTTTCGTCTTTCCACCCAAGAGCTGCCCCTTGACCCATCCTTGCTCCTTGTCTTCTCTTGCATAAACACGGCCCTGTACTTGAAAGTAAGTGCACTCCAATAAAGAGAGTACACATAGGCCAACACACTGATCTGCTCAACGAGGGATTACGTTGTGCAGACCCGTGTATATTGACCTACTGCACCCTGACATTGGTGTGCACTTAGCGTGGAAGAACTGCAATCACAACTTAAGATTTTTATCAAATACATTGTGAATTCATCTTAGCCTGACAGGTGGCTTCCTCAAATCCAGGTGATTGTGGATACAATACCCAACAAAGAGAAAACTACCCCAAATGAGTTCGAAAAACCATATAAATATCGGACTCATCACACCACCAGACTTAAACATTTACTCGTCCCGAGCAAATCATCTCTCTGTGGACTAAAAAATAGCTAGCTGGCTTAGAAATTTCAACAATAAGGTAGAGCGAGAAATCAAATACTCATGGGTACATAAAATATAATAGATAAACTTTTTAATTATGCTACGAAGTTTATAACTTTCGACAAGTGTAAATAAGTATTGTAGTACTCAAAAATAGAATTTTGGAGAATCGTTCAGTCATGCATAGGAAGAAAGTAGGCAGGCCACTAAGTTGAGCATTGCCAAAGATCGGGGCTCGGGACCACCTCCAAAGGAATCCACCAATGTCGGGGACCATATGCTTGCCCGTTCACACTCTCTCCACAGCGCTAGTTTGACTCAAGCGCGAATCCGCAGGACTTTAGGAAGATAATGGGGCTTAGGTATATATAGGTAAGGATGCAAAAGGTAAACAATGGTTATGCACAACCCAAATGAGCTCATACAAAGAATCCTCTAGCCAAGCAATACATACAGGTGCTCCACACCACCAGACTTAGACTTGACAAACGGGTGCATGCACCGCCTCCAATCATAAAATCTTAAATGGAATTTTTATTTAAACTTTTTCTTATTTCATTTCAATCTACTATCTTTTTCTATTTTTCTTTTCTTTTTTTCAAAACATTTTTATTTATTTTTTTTCATTCAACCACAGAATCATGAAATTTGCACCTCGCAAATACAAAACAGCACCTCAGCAATAGCACCAAATGCAAGAAGTGATATACTAATAGCTCGAGCAAGGGGAGTGCTACTGGGATAGGCTTTTAGGCTTTGGTCATCATGGAGTGGGGTTGAATCAAAATGAGGGGTAGGCTCAAAATAGGCTAACATGGATTACGTTAGGAATGGGTACAAGGCTCAACCGGGACAAAATGATGGCCTACATCACACTCACGCTTGACTAACCATGCACCAATGCTTCGAGAGTATCTTGGGGTAAGTTCTTAGCCACTGAGAAAGATAATCCTTCCTCCCGACTCAAGCAATACGAGGCTAGTGGTGGCTACACACATTCCTACACTAACGTTCGATTGCTCCAGATTCCACAGTTTTGAGTAGTACAAACATTATTTACTAATGCAAAAAAACATAAATCTACGAGCATAAAAAAATTGAATCTATACTATTTCTATACATCATGAGTCCTCGATTAGGAGCACTGCATGAGTTTTACACTACCCTATTCTAAAATCCTAAGCCAGCACCACTATCTTAAAGTTAACACAAAAGAAATAAATTAAACTTGGGCCGAGAGCGTGCTTAAGTGCGCGCTCATGTGGTGTATGTGCTCAATGATGTAATGATCAAACTGAAAATGAAAATACTCTTATAATATGCAAGTGCATGTGCAAAGGTGACTCGCAAAACTTTCCCCCACCAGACTTATACTAAACAATATATCCATGATTTGCAATAAAAACAAAAAAAAAGAAAGTTGAGGGAAGAAATTACCACATGCTCATCTAATGAGCATACCAGAAGATTGGCGTTAAACTTCAGCAAACAGTCCACGGCCTAAACAAATTCCACCTGCAAAATAGAATATCTCCAACCACAAAAAGCTATATAAAATAGCAAAACAACTAAATTGCAGTAAATTTAAAACAAGCAGCAGCATTGGGTCGTCTACTATAAGCCCTTTTCTTTACCTTCCTTAAAGTGGGCAAAATACATGTATTAGCAGTTATATAAATATTGTTCAAAAGCAAGAGTTTAGAAAGCATGAAAAAGGTTCCAAAGTTACACACAGCATGAAGATAAATAAAATAAGAAACGGAAAGAAAGGGGGCCTCGAAGATCCTACACTCTTCAGCCGAATGCTGACTTGTGATATATCCCCCCCCCCCAGTCACGCGAGATGAGGGCGAGGTGAAGGCTTTAGGGCCCAGGGAAGACGAGTCTCCCCTACCCCTAGCCTCGTCCTTCTCGCATCGGCGGGCAACATCAGAAGCTTTGCATATAAGAAGTTCTTTTCTTTTCAGATTAACAGATGGGGATTGCCAGGGTGGTATATCCACCCCAACTAAATCAGCAACAGGCCTAGCTTTCGCATCGGGGGCATCCTTTCCTGACCCACGGCGGGTGATAGTTCAGCCCAAGTAACATATTTAACAGTTTTATAGCATTCATTAAGTTTATTCAAAGTTTTAAACTTTGTTTCCTACACGCTCCAAATAATCGTGCATAGCCCTCGTTCCTTTTCTTCAACAACTTATTTCACGTCTAACAACTCCCCCTTCACTTCTCTGTTAGCAATCATCAGCACAACTTTTTCTTGCACAGCCCGGTCTTGCTTATTCAGCTCAACATCTGTCTCATCAGCTCTAAATATATCATCAGATAATAAAACATTTAATTCCAGCAGTTTTTTAGATTCACTCGGGATTAGAGTGGGAAGTGACGGCGATAACGGCAAATCAGGTTTGGAAGCCAAGGTGATGTTGCATGCGTTAAAACACAGTGTCGTTTCACTTGCTTTGAGGAATGGAACCCCAAGAATAGGCTTTGAATTATTTCCTATGGGTCCCAACACCTGGAAGTAGGTAACAACCACAGCCCCGTTAAGTTTTACCTCCACCTCTTTAATCACCCCGTCAGTTTTAACCACCGACCCATCAGTTAGCACAAGCGATTTCTAGGTATTAGTTTCAACATTTAAATTAAGCTTCTCAACATCTTGCGGAGCAAGAATGTTGCATGACAAACCTGAATCGCAAAGGGCTACTGTCTCAATTTCATTAATCTCACACTGGACAGCCACTTCATTAAGATATGGGCAGGTTGCCTCAGCTATGTCTCTAAGTTCCTCATAGAAGAAGTTTGAGTGGCCATGTTAGATTGGGCCATCTCAACAAACTTTTCCATCATTTCTTCAAAAGAACTCCTACGTGCTCATTGCCCGCTCTGATTATAACCCGGCTGCGGCGGTCGCGGTTGGCTATTGGAGGCTTGAGCATCAAATTGATGCTGGCCTCCCTACCATCTTTGACCTGGGGCATTTTGATTCCACGAGAAATTCGGATGATTTCTAGCGTTTAGGTTATAAGCATTATTATAGGGCGCAGTGCGGTTTTGACTGTTTATAAAATTAACACTTTCATCAAAGGTTATACTTGCCGGTTCTGCAAATGACTCTTCAGCTGGGCATTCAAAAGCGTGGTGGCCGGGATTTCCACATCCCTGGTATGATATGCCCCCAACCAGTGCCGGAGGAGTAGTCGATCTGGTTAGCATCCTTCTTCCATCCTGAAAGTGAGAGTTAGATCAGAAATACTCTAGAGGGGGGGGGGGTGAATAGACTATTCTTAAAAAATTCTTAACAGCTATTACAGCTTTTGCTGTAAATTAAAAGTGCAGAAATAAATATAGCTAGCACACAATAAACCTAAAGCACAAGCACAGTAAGAACAAAAGAAAAAGAGGCAACCAGATGACACAAGAATTTTATAGTGGTTCCCCAACCTGGGTACATCCACTCTTCTACAACCCTTTGTAGGAATCCACTCAGGTTTTTGATCAGGTGCCTGACACCAATGAGCTTTTGATCAGGTGCTCAAAAACCAACCCAAGTCTTTCTATCAGGAGACTTGCAACCACCAAGGAATCACTTTTGAAGGGAGATGATAACCCTTTATACAGCAGGGGAGAGATGATTTTGTCTTTTCTTTCTCAATATACAACTGAGAAGATTGTGGATTTGATTATAGCTTACGGCTCCCCCTGGGATGTAGAATGAATCAGGGAAAAAACAGGAGCTAAGCTTCAGGGTGATAAGTCTTCAAACTGAATTCTTGACCAGCAATAATCTTTAGGAACTTCTTTGACAGATGGAACTGATGTTGTCCTTTTGAAGTGTCCTAGAATGCTTGAAGAAAGAAGAATCTAGATATAGGTATTGTTGTTCTTCTTCTTCAGGTACTGATGAGCTTCAGGTCAAGGGCTTCTCTGTATCACAGAATGCTTCTTGTTGACAGAGCAGATTGTTCAAGACTGAATATTTCTATGTAATCTCTGTATGCCTCTGAGAGTATTGTGCTCTGTGAAAAACTTTTTTAATAATCCTTGATTGATTCTATCTATCTATGTGTGTGTCCGTTATTCTCTTCTATTATTTTATATTTTCTATCGAAATCTGTCTTTCAAAAATTTGAATTCTTCTACAATTAATGCTGACAACCTTGAGAATAAACGACATTGATTTATTTCCCCAACTGTCCAGTGAAAATCGGCAAGCAATAATCCTGGAGAAGACCATAATTAATACTCCTTCTAACGGTTATATTCAGAGAATGTTAGAACATTAATTACTGAGGAATTATCGCATTAGAGTGGATACAGAAGGCCGGAAATAACTAAGTCTGGAATCGTCGAACAGTTACCAGAAATCGTCGAACTGAGTCCACAATTCGTCGAGCTGAGATGTTGTGTTCGTCGACCAGACGGCTTCTGTTCGTCGAGCTGAGTTCCATGATTGTCGAGCTGGAACTTGAACTGCTGTCTCTTTTGAACTTTGCCTATTCTTTGTCTGAAGTTCATCGAGCTGGTAAATGTGTTCGTCGACTGGAGTTCAGAAACTATTTTGGAGCTGTCATATATTCTGTGTGTCGACTGATATCCTGTGTGTCGATACAAGTCTTCTGTGTGGTGTCGACACAATCTTTCTACAGTGTCGACTGATGATCTGGGTTTCGACACAAGTTCTTCTAGTGTCGACTCAGTTGATGTCGATATATACTCTGAGTGTCGACACAAGTCTTCTGATTCTTAGTTGTTGAAGTAGATGATCCAGAATTCATCGGGCAGAGAACTAAGTTCGTCAACCTGAGACTAGAGAACATAGTCTTGACAGAATGCTGTAGTAGTCCAAAGATTCGTCAACCAAAGATTAGTGTTCATCAAGCTAAGTCTGGAGAACCTTGAATTCGTCGAGCTGAAAATGATTCTGGACATAGAGAAAAATTGATAAACCTCTGGCAATAAAGTTGAAGTGGAAGTCCAGAAATCATCGAGCAAAGAATGAAGTTCGTCGACCTGAGATCTAGGTTCGTCGACCTGAGTCTAGAGAACAGTCTAGACTTAGAATTCTGAAGGTGGAGTCCAAGGATCGTCGATCTGTGACTGAAGTTCGTCGAGCTCAACTCAGAGAATATTTCTCTAAGATCGTCGAGCTGAGAACGACTATCGTCGACCTGAGTTCGACGAACGTCGAACTCATTTTACTTAGTCTCTTGAGAAATCTCTGAATCTCTGGAAAAACTCTAAGTCTTGAGTCTCTGGCAGTCTGATGATGGCTTGTCCATGTGATGTTGTTACTGAGGACTTGGCCTAGACTCTAGGACACAACTATGACCCTGGCTATACATGTTGGGTCACATCATCCTAAGTTAGTGAACCTAGACCAAATCAAACTAGGGATCCAACACATCCATCATAGGGTGGCTTGCTTCGGCTTGCTGCATCACCGCATTAACATCAAACAGATTTTTTGCCCCCAAGGGGCATTTCTTCCTGCAGTCTAGTATGTGTTATGGGAGGTTGTGTCTTGAAGAAGCCGCAAAGCCTCTTCAGGAGAAAGGTTCATAATTGTGCCATCGGCGGCTGCATCGATCATAGCTCGGTAGTTTGGCTCGACACCAAAATAGAATATTCTACAAGATTCCACGGCTCGCATCAGTGTTGGGGACAACGGTGCTGCAGGTCTGCGAAACGCTCCCGCACCTCAGACAATGTCTCTTGGTCCAGCTGCCGGAATGTAGCAATTTCCCTTCGGGCATTCACAATTTTGTCCACTGGGTGGAACATTGCCAAAAACTTAGAGGACAGAGCCTCCCATGTGGTAGCGGTCCCAGGGGCAATTATATGAAGCCAGGTCTTAGCCCTGTACCTCAGCGAAAATGGGAATAGCTTCAGCTTAACTACCTCATCAGAAATTCCAACGTATCAGAAGGTGCCGCAAATTTCTGAGAACTCTGCCAGATGGAGCTGCGGGTCCTCACTCAGCAAAGCAGAATACTTCGTATTATTTCTAATCATATTCAGAATCACAGGCTTTATCTCAAAATGGTTGTTGGCAATAGCTGGTCTGAAGCCTGGATAAACACTTCCCGCAGTCGGGGTAGTGAAATTGCGCATCGTCCTAACGTGAGGTAGGACCACCACTCAACAACTCTATCACCTTGTCCATTTCCTACTTGGCCCAAGTCTTCCATTCTACCTTCAGCAGCAGCAGCACGCACGCGAGCTCTCCTTGCTCGCGCGGTCTAAAGATCAGCTCCCAAATTTTCACCCACATTACCAGGGTTAAGATCTGTCATAAAACAAGAAAAATCTATCAAATCGTCAAACACTTGCAAATTTTTCCACAAGAAAAATGCACACAACGGTTGCACTCCCCGACAACGGCGCCAGAAACTTGATGCACTCTCGGCAAGTGTATCGATCGCTGTCATGTATTAAAAGTGAGGAGTTTAATCCCTGGATATCGATCTCTCGAGAAGTGCAAGTAGGGAGTGTGATTTCGCTATATGAAAAAGAGATTGCAAGCGGGAAAGTAACCAAATGGGGTTTTTGAATGAGATTCCTAAGTTAACAACAAAAAGAAAACTATAGCCGGTCGTCGTCACCGCGTCGCTTGGGTGGAGTACTACGGAGAGTAGTATGGACGATGGACGAACAGCGAGGGTCGCAATCACCTCTTCACAACGCACACTTCTAGCAATCGCTAGAACGGCACAATCACAACAAACACAAGAAAAATTGAAACTTAACAACACAAGCAATGATTAAGACATAACAATATAAAGACATGTTGAAACCTTAAGCAAAACATTGTTCTCAAGCAACAATTTCACCATCACAAGTGCATAATGAAGTAACCACAAGAGGAGGTGGAGAAATACAACCTAGCGCACAAAGGCTTTCCGAGATTCACGGCCGGATTCGAGGGTTGTCAATCCTTGTCCGGGCTCGGTCTTCGGATGACGTCCGGGAACCAAGAAGGGCTATCACTTCCTTCAAATATCCCGTCTTCTTCGTGAATGATTGCTGGGCTAGTTCTGATCGAAGAACTCCGCAAGTGCAGCAACAAAGAGCTTGAATGGTAGCTTAGAGGTCTGAGACGATGAAGGTGGCCAGAGACACAACTATTGCAAGCATTCTGAGGAGAAACGGTGGCCAGATCAACTCTCCAAGGAGGAGAGAGAAAATGGCGGCTGGAGGTGAGTTTTCCCGCTTAGAGGAGCGAAAATGGCGGGGAACCGAGCTGGATCCTTGGAAAGAGGAAATTTGTAACTTAAATAGAAAAGTCAGAAAAATTGGTCACGCACGGTTTGGTGCACGACCATGCACAAACTGTGCGATATTAACTTTCCTGATAGACACGAGGAAGGAGATGTGTTGACCCGTGTGTTTTCCTTCACGCACGGGCGGTTCCACCTGTGCGTGAAAGACATCGTACGGGTAGCGATTGAGTGCTGGAAAATAAAAATATATAGGAAAATCGTGTGTTTTACTCGCGCACGGGCGCAGCCTCCCGTGCGTGAACAACTCGCACGATTAGCTATAGAATGGAGTAAACTGGGAAGCTACAGGAAATTTGTGTGTTTCCTTCGTGCACGGTTTCGAAGAAACCGTGCAGCAACCGTGCGTGAGGATCGTCGAACTCTGCTCGACGAAGTTCATTGAGCTTGGCTCAACATTCTTCCAGCTGACATAAACGCATGATTCCACGCAAACCATGCGTGAAAGAAACGCACGACCGTGTGTTTTCCTTAAGACAGAATTCCTGCCTATGGGGAAAACACACCACCTACACAACAAAACCAACTGGAGCACAAGCTCCCAGCACCAATAAAGCAAGCAAACAAAAAGAACTATGGGGAGCACCATGTGCTTACCCCCAACAACAGAATGTGCAATTGCACACCCTCGGGCCAAAACAGTGCACAAAATGGTCCATGACTGAACAATGCAAATATAATTGATTTCTGGTTGAAATGCAGTGAACAAAAGAGAAAACCAGCCCAGATGAGTCCGAAAAACCATATAAATATCGGACTCATCAGTGAGCTCTTCATCCGCCACCTCGACTACGTAGTAAGCCAAAAAGTCGGTCATTGCTTGGGCGTTGATCTAGAGGCGGGGGGACAAAGGAGATGTCAAACTCACTCAGTTCCACCGACCACTTAGCTAACATGCCTGAATGCTCCGCCCCCATAAAGATGTTGTGGAGGGGATGGTCAGTCACCACTCGAATGGAGTGTGCCAGGAAGTAGGGTCGGAGCCTTCGAGCTGAGATGACCAGAGCGGAGGCCGGCTTTTATAAGATAGGATATCGAAGCTCTGCCTTCCTCAGGACCCGACTCACATAGTATATGGGGAGCTGCTTCTTCCCCTCTTCTCGGAGCAGGAGAAAGATCAAGGCCTCTACTCCGACCCCGAGATACAAATATAGGTCCTCCCCCTCCTTCGGCCCTTGGAGTAGGGGAGCCTGAGTCAGCTGCTTCTTCAGGGCTTGGAACGCCTCCTGGCACTCCTTGGTCCACTCGAAATTTTGCCACCCCCCCCCCCCCCCCCCCCGCTCAATGTCTTGAAGAAGGGGGAACATTTCTCCCTATCCCGGGAGAGGAATCTGGTCAATCCGGCCAACTTCCTTGTCAATCGTTGCACCTCTTTAGCATTTCGAGGTGACCCCAGCTCCATGATGGCCTTGACCTTGTCGAGATTTGGCTCGGCCCCGGCGGGGGTGAGGAGATGTCCCAAGAACTTTCCTCTGCTGGCCCCGAAAACGCACTTCTGGGGGTTTAGCCGCATCTTATATTTTCGGATGGTGGTGAAGGTCTCCTCCAGGTACTGGAGGTGAGAGTTTATGTCTTGACTCCTGATTATGAGATCATCTACGTACATCTCCAGGTTTCTCCCCTTCTATTCCCAGAAGACCTTGTCCATCATCTTCTGGTATGTCGCCCCTGCATTCCTCAACCCGAAGGGTATCATCTTGTAGTAGTAGCACCCATCCCCCGTAATGAATGAGACATATTTGATGTCTGGGGGTGCATCCTGATCTGGTGATAACCTGAAAATGCATCTAGGAAGCTCATTACAGAAAAACCGATGGCTGAATCAGCGAGCGCATCGATCTGAGGCAAAGGATAACTGTCCTTAGGTCATGATCTATTAAGTAAGGAAAAATCAACATACATATGCAACCGGTCGTCTCCTTTTTTAACCATAACTACATTGGAGACCCAGCTGTGGTATTGTATTTCGGATACAAAGCCGGCTTGAGGAGTTTTTCCACCTCCTCCCTGATGGGCTCAGCCAGCTTATCTGTAGTGGACCTCTTCTTCTATTGGATGGGGCAAGCTTCCAGGTCTAGGTTGAGGCGATGGCAGACCACATCTGCGTCAATCCCCAGCATCTCTGTTGTGCTCCATGTGAAGATGTCCACGTTATTCTGGAGGCATGCCAGCATCCTACCAGGAGCCTCCGAGGTCAGTCCCCCGCTGACGCGAACCTTCTCCACCCTGCCTCCAAGGGTGAGAACCTTCATCTCCACCACCTCTTCTGCATCCTCCAGCCTGGACTGCTCCCCCAATTCCCCAATGTCCACCTCCCTCGGGACTTGGACCTCCTCAGCTTCCACCGCTTCCTCCATGGCCATTACCTCGGCCGACTCCTCCCGGTATCCTCCTGCCACCTCCACTTCGGAGCAGCTCTTTCCCATATCCATCTCCTCTCCACCGGCTTCCTGCTCTGCCTCCTTTATTCTTCGCCCCATCTCCTCGACCCCTTCTTGCCAGGAAATAGAGTTCACGGCAGTGACGTAGCAATCCCTTGCTACCTTGGGGTCACCACAAACCCGTACCTGGATCCCCTCGGCGTTGAACTTCAGGCATTGGTGGAAGGACGAGGGGACGCAGTGCAAGGCGCTAATGAGGGGCCTTATGAAGATGGCGTTTTAGCTGCTGGGGGCATCCACGATGAAAAACCTGCAGTTCTGGGACTGCCCCCCCCCCCAGAGTGATGTGGAGCCCCACTCGTCCTTCTACCTCTTTCCTCTCCCCTAAAAATTCAAACCGGGGCCATTTGAAACCAGCACCCTCTTCAACTCCACCTTCATCGCGTCGAATGCCTTCTTGAAGATGATGTTGATGGATCTCCTGTTGTCAATGAGGATCCTGGAGATGGTGAAATTCTCGATGGCTGTCTGGATGACCAGTGCATCCCAGAAGGGATCCTCATGATCCGACATATCCTTCCTAGAGAAGGTAATCTTCTCTACTGGGGGTGGGGTCTGAGATTTGGAGCCAACGCTCCGACGGTACATGGTATGGAGTCTCGCCTTCTGGGAAGACTCAATCCGCACCCCCCCCCCACCATGGATGACCCTGATCCATCCCCGGGTCCCGACGTATGCCCGGACTTCACATCGATCCTCCTCCGCCCGAGGCAGGACCTCCTCGATCCTCACCTCCTGGAGACCCTGCTGCTAATACTACTCCATGATTCCTCTCATCTCGAGGAACTCCGGGCACGTGGCCGCTGCGTGCCCTTCCTCTTGGTGGAAGTCGCAGTAGGGCAACTCCACCCTGACTTCTCTCCTCCTCCTATGTGCTTCTCTCCTCCTCTCCCCCATGGCTATAGTTATAGCCTGATTTTGATCGGGGATGGGAGGTATTTGGGCCTGCCTCCAACCTGGTGGATGGAACTGATCTGTCCTCCCTAGCGGTTGTCCCTTCCATGGTAACCTCTCCATGGCCCCTGGTCTTGCCACTCGGGCCTCCAGCCCAATCGACGGTCTGTCTCCTGACACCCCCACCTGGGCTGTTGTTGTTACTACTGCTGCCGATGTTCCCTCTGACAGAGTTCAGCTCTCCTTTCCTCATGGCCTCTACAGCCTCTCAGCTCCTTCTCCTCCTTCGTGGCCTATCTGTACAGCTTCCAAGCAAACTCTAGATTCGACGCCTCCTCGTCGACTTCCCTTGCCGCTCTTTCCATCAGCTCTTTGTAGGAGAGGGGTGACACTCTCTTCAGCTCCATTTTGAAGAAACCTTATTGTAGCCCCAGGGTAAAGGCCATCATCAGGCTATGTCAGAGCATCTCGTGAACTTTGGTGACCTCGTCCTGAAACCGATCAACGTAACTTCCCAAAGTCTCGTTCACCCCCTGCTGGATGTGAAATAGGGACAATGACACCTTCTTCCTCCTCTTGGAGGTGGTGAACCTCAACATGAACCCCCGGCGCAGGTATTTGAAGCAGTAAATGGAGCTGGTCGGTAGTTGGTGAAACCACTCCCTCGCCTTCTCCTTGAGGGTGATGGAAAAGAGCCGGCACTTAAAACCATCTGACATCTTCCGGATCGAGACAACGTTCTAAAACCAATGGACGTGTTGTGTAATGCCCCGAAACTCAAAGGAGTGAAGGGGGGGATGTTTTGGGCCAGTTTGAGTTCTGGCAGCAGGCACACGGCCTGGGACACGGGCGTGTCCCAGGGCGTGTCGAGTCATGTCGACACTTAGCCGCGAAGTCGTCGAGATTGTCTCGATGATTCGTCGAGAGTGGGCACACGTCCTGCGACACGGGCGTGTCGCAGGGTGTGTCGACCCGTGTCGACACTTAGTCGTGAGTCGTCGTGATTTACTCGATGATTCGTCGAGACTGGGCACACGTCCTGCGACACGGGCGTGTCGCAGGGCGTGTCGACCCGTGTCGACGATCGTCCCGGGGAGTCATCGAGATTCACTCGACGATCATCGAGACAAGGCACACGGCCTAGGACACGGGCGTGTCCAAGGCCGTGTCATCAAGTCGTCGATCTTCCCTCGACGAAGTGTCTCGTGTACACGGCCTGGGGACCAGGCGTGTCAATGTGACACGGGCAAGGACACGGGCGTGTCCTAGAACCCGTGCAGTGCTCTGGTTGAAAATGGGGAAAAATCATGGGGTACACGGCCGGCTACACGGCCGTGTGAAGTGGAACACGGGCATGTCAGCTCGAACACGGGCGTGTTCGATACCCGTGTGAGGTTCCAGGAGATTCGATTTTGACGGCGAATGCGGCACACGGCCCTGGACACGGGCGTGTGCCAGGCCGTGTTCGGTCCAGATTGGGCATTTCAGCCCCGAATCAAAGCCGTTCGTTTCCTTGTTTTGAGATCCAACGGTTGGGGGATGTTCCTGAAGGGATATACCCGTGGGTTGACTTAGAAATCCATCACTTTTCATACCTTATTCTCTTTCTAAGTCCTTGGAGAGAGAGGAGAGCTAAGGGAAGAAGAAGGAGCTAGATCCGCCATTGGAGGAGCTTCGGAGCTCCGAATCGCAAGCCGACTCTGGATCCACGGAGGCAACGCTAGTGCGGTGATTTCTATTCGATTACTTTTCGATGGCGCCAAAGAGGAACTCAAGGGTAACGATCCTCATCTTGAGCATGAATAGCTCTCTTTCTTAGCTTAGGAAGCCCGCTCTCGCGAGTTTGCGGAGAGTTGGAGGCGTTCCTTCGGGTAGATATGTAAAGTCCCCGTTGTGTTAGCGTCCGTATGCGAGAACGGACATAGGCATGATGTGTGAAGCCTACCCGGACATGTTAGTATGGATCGGTGATGTTGCATTGCATAAGGCCGGAGAAGACTCCGTGCTATTGGTTGTTTTTCGGGTTTTATACGCGGTAGATTGCAGCAGGGAGCCTTGGGGACTAACCCAAAGGTGCACCCGGAAAACTGGGCGGATACGAGATCTTGCCAACTTGGTGGCTTGAGAGACAACTTGAACATAACGGGGTTATGTGACTTGTGATGGAAATGGGACTCGGTGGAAGTTTGACCCGCGCAAATGGCTTAAATTGCCGTTGCGGTGTGAGCACGGGTTAGATGGAACCGTACCCGTTCTATGTCGTTCGGTTAAAGAGACCTAAAGGCACGTGGCACTTACCGTTGGCATAGAGTAGGGTCTTCAGCAGTCAATGGCTTAAATTGTCGTGACCCAGGCTAGGAAGACAAATTGCTCATAGGTTTGGCCGTCCTAGTGGTTGTGGTGAGTCCGGAATGTCAATGGCTTTAATTGATGTGACATCGACCGGTTCACCGAGAATGTGCCCTGAGAGCACGGGACGTGTGGCCGTGCGAGCCAACGTCTGTGATGAAATGGCTAAGTATATAAATTGCTCGCTTATGCTAATGAAATGCAGGGAAGGAGAATCGCCGCCCCGAGTTGGGGGCGGGATCGTTATAATTTGGTCAGCATTGCTGACCGTTGCCTTGTTTTGCCACCGTGCGGTGGTTTGTTGCTTGCAGGTGCAGCTGGACCAAGCGGTCAATAGCGGGCTAAAGCCCTTTTTGCGAAGCCGGCCCTCGAAGGCCCAAATGGAAATGTTTATTGCTTTATTCATGTATGACCGGCCTGCGTGCCGTGGTTTGTAAATCATGTAACAGTCAAGTGAAACATTTTTGTAAGGCCTTAAAGCTTGTTTTGAGTATTTTGTAATAACAATCCTATTTTCGTATTAGTGGACATTCGTGCTTGTTGCTGGGTTCTTGTTTACAACCTTTATAAACTGCTTCCGCTAGAATGCTCTGTGTAGGACGTTGAGATTGGTTGGATGGTTTCCATAAGTAACCACCCGGTCTGTCTGTGGTATATGGCGTCGGGCCCCGGCCGGACCTACTGCTATATGCTATGCGACGGATAGGGGGGTGTTACAATTTGGTATCAGACTACTGGTTTTGGTTGGGCTTAAACTGAATTCGTGGGCGAATTCTTTTTAAGGGGTGGTGAGCACATTGTGTGCATCATCGCAATAACAGTAAAAAGAACCCATGAATGTCCACTTAGGAATGAAAATACTCGTGTTTGAGGAACCTGCGTGTTCCTATAATTGCTGTTTGCAATTTATGTGGTCGCTTAACGGTGTTTTGTACCACTATAGGTGACCAGAAGTGGTGTTGGGCCGTCAGAACGCCGAGTTTCTGAGGCTAGTAGTGCACCGGATGTTGCTCCTACAACACCTCTGTCGGCTGAGAATATTCGATTGGTGGCTGAAGCGGTGTTGGCCGTGATAAATGTGCAGCCTGGAAGGCAAGCGCAGCAGCCCGCTCCTGTGATGGAGCAAGAACCTCTACAAGAGGCGGAGCCGAGGACAGTGGAGCAAGAGGTTGTTGAACCGGTAGTGCCAAGGAGGGCAACTGAGAGGCAGCTAAAGCATGTAATGAGCTTTAACCCTCCGTTATTCTCGGGGTTGGGAACCCCATCTCAGGCTGAAGACTGGCTCTCCAGGGTGAAGAGAGTCATGACAGCGACAGAGATGGAGGAGTGGCAAATGACCACCATCGCTACGTTCCTTTTGGACGGTGAAGCGAGGATGTGGTGGGAAGGATTGGAGCTGCATCATTTGAGAGGTAGACAACTGATAGACGTTCCGATGGAAGAGTTCTCGGGATTGTTCTTAGCAAGATACCTCCCTTCGACGCAGAAGATAGCGTTGGAGAATGAGTTCCTGAAGTTGGTACAAGGTGAGAGGAGCGTGGATGAATATCTCCACGAGTTTACTCGTCTGAGTCGTTATGCTAGCGCCACCATCATGGATGAGGAGCGCAAGACTAATTGCTTCTATGAAGGCCTGAGGGATGAGTTGAGACTACTACTTTCGGGGCCGATGACGCAGGGTTTCTTAACCTTGGTCAATACTGCCCGGTCCTTGGAGAAGGACATGAAAAATGTACAAGCAAAGAAGAGCTTGGGTGAGAAGAAATCTGAGTTTAAAGTGCCGACTACTTCAAAGTCCGGCTATCGGAGGGCTTTCAAGAAGCATAGGACTTCGGGTCCAGCTCCTTCTGGTGCTTCTGGGGCGACTACGAGTCGAACCCCTGGCGCGTGCTTTACATGTGGAAAGACGGGGCATTTCGCCCGTGACTGTTGGAGCGGACGTCCTAAGTCCGAGAGAAAGCCGGGAGCTACTTATGAAGAGAAGGGAAAGGCGGTGGAGTCGACCGCATCCCATTATGCTCCGGCCCAACCAAGGGTCTACAATCTTGGCCAACAGGAGGCCATTAAACAAGCTGATGTGGTGACAGGTACGGTTTAATTTATAGCAAGTCAATTTATTTAAATACTTGTTATGCACATGTTACCTTACCACTGCTTGTTTAGGGTTTGTATTGATTTGTGAAAATCCGGCACGAGCACTCTTCGATACGGGAGCCTCACACTCCTTCTTGTCCGAAGGATTTATATCACGCATCGGAGTCCCTTCTTCGATGGCGAAGGATAAGTTGGATGTGTTGTTGCCCAATGGGTGTTCGATGCGAGCGGATAGGATCTGCGATGTTAAGATTCGTATTGGGGTGCAGGAGTTCGACCTGCGGGCGTCTTTACTTCCGTTAGTGGAGTTCGACGTCATATTTGGCATGGACTGGCTCTCGGAGCAGCAGGCCCATATAGATTGCGGTAGTAAGGAAGTTAAGCTGGGAGCGAGTCGTGAGACGACGTTTACGGGCTTAAAAGGGTCGAGCAAGACGTTGATGTCTGCTCTTCAGGTGGTGAAGGCGGTTCGTGCTGGAGCAGAACTGTTCTTTACACTAGTGGAGGTTGCAAAGCCGAAGCCCGCGTTGGATTGTATTTCAGTGGTATCGGAATACCCTGATGTGTTCCCCGCAGATCTTCCTGGAGCCCCGCCTCAGCGGGAGATAGATTTTACGATCGAGCTAGTGCCAGGTGCAAAGCCTGTGTCACGATCTCCGTATCGGCTAGCGCCTAAGGAAATGGCGGAGCTGAAAGTTCAACTGCAAGAGTTGTTGGAGCAAGGGTATGTGCGCCCGAGTTCTTCGCCTTGGAGCGCACCGGTCCTCTTTGTTAAGAAGAAGGACGGAAGCTTGAGGCTATGTATTGATTATCGGGAGCTAAACAAGCTGACGGAGAAGAACAAGTACCCGATCCCCCGGATTGATGATCTCTTTGATCAGTTAGTCGGGTCGACGGTGTACTCGAAGTTGGATCTCAAGGCTGGGTACTATCAGCTGCGGATAAGGGAGAGTGATATCCCGAAGACAGCATTTAGTACGAGGTACGGGCATTATGAGTTTACGGTCATGCCGTTTGGGCTGACTAATGCGCCGTCAGTGTTCATGGATTTGATGAACATGACGTTCGGGGAGTACTTGGACCATTTCGTGATCGTCTTCATCGACGATATTTTGGTGTACTCGCAAAGTGAGGAAGATCACTTCAAGCATCTTCATTTGGTGTTGGAGACGCTAAGGAGAAATCAGTTGTATGCCAAGTTCTCGAAGTGCGAGTTTTGGCTATCCTCAGTGGCTTTCCTCGGTCACATAGTGAGTGGAGAGGGTATTGCTGTGGATCCGGCGAAGATTGTTGCGATACGGGAGTGGCCTGAGCTTGCTACTGTAGCGGAAGTCCGGAGTTTTCATGGGCTTGCCGGCTATTATAGGCGCTTCGTAGAGAACTTCTCGCGGATAGCATTACCTCTCACTACTTTGGCGAGGAAGGAGCATAAGTTCGTTTGGACGCCGGAGTGCGCGCGAGCTTTCGAGGAGTTGAAGTGTCGGTTGACCACGGTGTCTGTGCTGAGTTCGCCATGTGGGACCGAAGGCTATGAGATATATAGCGATGCTTCAGGCAGTGGATTGGGTTGCGTGATACTGCAGCACGGAAGCGTGATAGCTTATGGCTCGAGACAGCTAAAAGTGCATGAGAGGAATTATCCGGTCCACGACTTGGAGTTAGCGGCCGTGATTTTTGCCTTGAAGCTGTGGAGACACTACTTGTACGGTGTGAAGATTGATATCTACACCGATCACAAGAGCCTAAAGTATCTAATTGATTAGAAGTATCTGAATATGCGGCAGCGTAGATGGATGGAGTTCCTGGGGGACTATACATTCAAGATCCACTACGTGCCTGGCAAAGGGAATGCGGTTGCGGACGCGTTGAGTCGCCGAGCCCCAGCTCAAGCCAATTGGCTATCGGTGCATGATGAGCGGTTGGTGCGGGAGTTGGAGGCATTGGAGATTGTTTCTGTGGACAGACAAGCAAGTACTGAAGCAGTTCTGAATTGGACTGAAGTCCAATATGACCTGGCTGATCGGATTCGGCAGGCTTTGGATATGGATGCTCATATGAAGCAGTTCATGATAGAGGCTCTGGATGGGTCAAATTCCCAATTAGTCATGGAGGACGGATTGCTTTGGAGAGACGGTCGTTTGTGCGTCCCAAGTGTGGGCAAGTTACGGGTGGAGTTGTTGTACGAGGCGCACCATACCAAGTACTCGATTCACCCGGGGAGCACGAAGATGTACCGTGATGTGAAGAAACTATTTTGGTGGCCGGGTTTGAAGAAGGATGTGCGCTATACGTAGCGAAGTGCCAAACCTGCGCCTTGGTAAAGGCGGAGTGCCAAAAGCCGGGAGGATTTCTTAAGTCCTTACCTATTCCGGAGTGGAAATTTGACGACATCTCTATGGACTTTGTGCACGGTTTGCCAAGGTCGCAAAAGGGGAACGACGCCATTTGGGTGGTTGTTGATCGATTAACGAAGGTGTCGCATTTTATTCCGCATAGGAAGGATGATCCGGTGGAGAAGCTGGCAAAGCTTTATGTGGATAACATAGTACGGCTTCATGGTGTGCCCCGCAGTATCGTGAGTGACCGAGATGGGCGGTTCACGTCCAATGATTGGAGGCTGGTACAACAAATGTTGGGAACTAAGTTGAAGTTCAGCACAGCCTTCCATCCGCAAACGGATGGGCAGACCGAGAGGGTCAATAGAACCATGGAAGACATGCTTCGCATGTGTGTCTTGGATTTTGGAAAGCAATGGGAAGACCACCTTTATTTGGTGGAGTTCGCATACAACAACAGCTACCAAGCAAGTATTCAGATGGCTCCTTTCGAGGCCCTATATGGTAGAAGATGTCGCACGTCGTTGTCTTGGATAGAAACGGGTGAGTCAAAGTTGTATAAGCGATCGGAAGTAGGAGGGTGCTACTTCTTTGGTGAGAACCATTCGGGAGAGGTTGCTTATCGCTCAGGACCGGCAAGCAAAGTACTATAATGCCAAGCACAGGAACGTGGAGTTCGCTGTGGGCGATTATGTATACTTAAAGATCAAGCCGTTCAAGGGTGTCTCGCGGGTGCGGCGATTGAAAAAGCTAAGCCCGAGGTACCTTGGACCGTTTGAGGTTCTGGAGCGAGTTGGAGAAGCGGCCTATAAGTTGAAGCTTTCGGTGGAGCTTAGCGGTTTACACGATTTATTCCACATTTCGGTACTTTGGAAGGCAGCGCAAGAGCCTACGCAAGTGATCGCGGTCGATCAAGTGCCGGTGGATAGTGGGCTAACGACAAAGGTCAAGCCTGTGCAGATCGAGGACTCGGAGGTTAAGCGGCTACGCAATAAAGAGATCAGGATGGTCAAGGTCCGGTGGGACAATTGCGGTCGTGAGGAGCTCTCTTGGGAGCGAGAGCAGACTATGCTTGACGAGTATCCGGAGTTGTTCCGCTCAGGTACAAAATTTTGATTTTGTACATGTCTTTCCTTTATGTAATTTCGTGGGCGAAATTCTTTTAAGAGGGGGAGAGTTGTAACGCCCCGAAACTCAAAGGAGCGAAGGAGGGGACGTTTTGGGCCAGTTTGGGTTATGGCAGCAGGCACACGGCCTGGGACACGGGCGTGTCCCAGGGCGTGTCGAGTCGTGTCGACACTTAGCCGCGAAGTCGTCGAGATTGTCTCGACGATTCGTCGAGAGTGGGCACACGGCCTGCGACACGGGCGTGTCGACCCGTGTCGGCACTTAGTCGTGAGTCGTCGTGATTTACTCGACGATTCGTCGAGACTGGGCACACGGCCTGCGACACGGGCGTGTCGCAGGGCGTGTCGACCCGTGTCGACGATCGTCCCGGGGAGTCGTTGAGATTCACTCGACGATCGTCGAGACAAGGCACACGGCCTAGGACACGGGCGTGTCCAAGGCCGTGTCATCAAGTTGTCGATCTTCCCTCGACGAAGTGTCTCGTGTACACGGCCTGGGGGCCAGGCGTGTCAATGTGACATGGGCAAGGACACGGGCGTGTCCTAGAACCCCTGCAGTGCTCGGGTTGAAAATGGGGAAAAATCATGGGGTACACGGCCAGCTACACGGCCGTGTGAAGTGGAACACGGGCGTGTCAGCTCGAACACGGGCTTGTTCGATACCCGTGTGAGGTTCCAGGAGATTCGATTTTGACGGCGAATGCGGCACACGGCCCTGGACACGGGCGTGTGCCAGGCCGTGTTCGGTCCAGATTGGGCATTTCAGCCCCGAATCAAAGCCGTTCGTTTCCTTGTTTTGAGATCCAACGGTTGGGGGATGTTCCTGAAGGGATATACCCGTGGTTGACTTAGAAATCCATCACTTTCATACCTTATTCTCTTTCTAAGTCCTTGGAGAGAGAGGAGAGCTAAGGGAAGAAGAAGGAGCTAGATCCGCCATTGGAGGAGCTTCGGAGCTCCGAATCGCAAGCCGACTCCGGATCCACGGAGGCAACGCTAGTGCAGTGATTTCTATCCGATTACTTTTCGATGGCGCCAAAGAGGAACTCAAGGGTAATGATCCTCATCTTGAGCGTGAATAGCTCTCTTTCTTAGCTTAGGAAGCCCGCTCTCACGAGTTTGCGGAGAGTTGGAGGCGTTCCTTCGGGTAGATATGTAAAGTCCCTGTTGTGTAGCGTCCGTATGCGAGAATGGACATAGGCATGATGTGTGAAGCCTACCCGGACATGTTAGTCTGGATCGGTGATGTTGCATTGCATAAGGCCGGAGAAGACTCCGTGCTATTGGTTGTTTTTCGGGTTTTCTACGCGGTAGATTGCAGCAGGGAGCCTTGGGGACTAACCCAAAGGTGCACCCGGAAAACTGGGCGGATACGAGATCTTGCCAACTTGGTGGCTTGAGAGCCAACTTGAACATAACGGGGTTATGTGACTTGTGATGGAAATGGGACTCGGTGGAAGTTTGACCCGCGCAAATGGCTTAAATTGTCGTTGCGGTGTGAGCACGGGTTAGATGGAACCGTACCCGTTCTATGTCGTTCGGTAAAGAGACCTAAAGGCACGTGGCACTTACCGTTGGCATAGAGTAGGGTCTTCGGCGGTCAATGGCTTAAATTGTCGTGACCCAGGCCAGGAAGACAAATTGCTCATAGGTTTGGTCGTCCTAGTGGCGGTGGTGAGTCCGGAATGTCAATGGGTTTAATTGACGTGACATCGACCGGTTCACCGAGAATGTGCCCTGAGAGCACGGGACGTATGGCCGTGCGAGCCAACGTCTGTGATGAAATGGCTAAGTATATAAATTGCTCGCTTATGCTAATGAAATGCACTGAAGGAGCATCGCCGCCCCGAGTTGGGGGCGGGATCGTTATAATTTGGTCAGCATTGCTGACCGTTGCCTTGTTTTGCCACCGTGCGGTGGTTTGTTGCTTGCAGGTGCAGCTGGACCAAGCGGTCAATAGCGGGCTAAAGCCCTTTTTGCGAATCCGGCCCTCGAAGGCCCAAATGGAAATGTTTATTGCTTTATTCATGTATGACCGGCCTGCGTGCCGTGGTTTGTAAATCATGTAACAGTCAAGTGAAACATTTTTGTAAGGACTTAAGGCTTGTTTTGAGTATTTTGTAATAACATTCCTATTTTCGTATTAGTGGACATTCGTGCTTGTTGCTGGGTTCTTGTTTACAACCTTTATAAACTGCTTCCGCTAGAATGCTCTGTGTAGGACGTTGAGATTGGTTGGATGGTTTCCATAAGTAACCACCCGGTCTGTCTGTGGTATATGGCGTCGGGCCCCGGCCGGACCTACTACTATATGCTATGCGACGGATAGGGGGGTGTTACATGTTGCACCGAGTCTCCCTTCCCGGTATAGTAAGACATTTTGGGTTCCCTTAACCCCTCTAGAACTGGGGCTGAGCAAACTAACTCGCTGAAGGGGCTGCATCCCCTTGCTAGGCACGATAGAGGATCTCGCACCCCCATCTCACCAAACCAGGCCCCGCTTGCCGAGCCAGGGAAGAGCACGCGCCTATGGAGCTCTCACTCCCTTCCTTCCTCTGTGACCTCCTTCCCAGCTCTCCTGTAAGGAGCTTCCTCGCCCAGAGACGGGGCATCTATGACTAGGATGGCTGGAGTCGAGCACTCAGCCCGTGCGCCGAGTACAAACTTGACGAGGCTGAGCATATCCTGTCTGAAGTCTTCAAACATCCCCACTGTGGCCAGAGGGGGCAGGAGTAGCGAGTCGTACTTGTTTGAGCCTTGTCCTTCTCCTCCTATCATCTAGCCTGCTGAAGATTTTTGTGATGACCACTCTCCACGCTCACCGCACCAAAATGTTGAAACTGAAAACTCGGTCTCTTATGTAGTTCACCCTTGGGGAAGGGGTAATCGTACACCTACTTCCTCCTGCAAGCCAAGTAACAAGAGGGAAAGGAAACCAACCCAAGGGCTCGGCGTAGAGGTCCCACCACACAACCGGAATATCGTAGAGCACTTCCCCTCCTTAGCCAAAGGCCGAGCTAAGGCTACCTCAGAATGCGCAAGAAGATCTGGACACTAGTAAGCTTGCCTTCTGAGGTGCCCCTTGGGTCCTATTTATAGTTTTCTGAAGACGGCCTGCAAATAGCCAACCTCCGATGTTCTGAACAGCTATATGCAGCCCAACTGGGTCTGCCAACAGCATAATTCTGTTGTTCTATCAAGCTATTCGCACCCCTGGCAGGGGCACCCAGGTAACTTTGCCTCTGGGCCCCACTGGGCAGGTCATAAGGATCCAGAGGTTAGCTCTCCACGACTCTCCACCCCGCTGGGGCAGACGCGACCTGGCTCCCGCAGCTCGCCCTCCCTCCTTGGACAAGCGCGAGCCAGGCCACCGCAGCCCGCCGATCCTCACTTTGAGGCGGGCTGGGGGCCAGGTCGCCTATGGGAGAGCGGGCTGGCCGGTTTGAGATTGTCACTACATAATTTCCAGAGGACATCGTCGATATTGGTTCGACGAATTCGGATTCTAAACTCCTGAGGTTAGCTCGAAGGACGCCGAGCTCCGTTCGACGATTGTCAAGCTCCGTTCGACAAACGCCGAGCTCTGTTCGATGAATGTTGAGCTCTGTTCGACGAACACCGAGCTCAGTTTGATGAAGGCTAGGCCAAGTTCGACAAACTCCAGGCGGGTGCGGGATGGGTCAGCCCGCTCATGCAGCTCGCCCAAATGCTGTTCTGGAGCAATCAGGTCTCCCGGTCCACTCATCTGGCATGGAGGACCAACTCGGCGAACACGGGGTTGTACAGGTGAGTCATAGAGGCCGCAAGTTTCCTGGACACACCCTGTCCATAGAAGAGTTCGGGAATGCCTTCTTGAAAAAGTATATCCCTTTGTCGACAAGGTTAGCCCTTCAGAGACAGTTTTTGCACCTGGTGAAACGAGACAAGACTGTGGATGAGTATGTTCAGGAGTTTACTCGATTGGGTCGTTATGATGGAAAGACCATGGCCGACGTTGAAGAGAAGGACAATCTCTTCTACCATGGGTTGAGAGAGAATCTAAGACAACCCCGCATAGCCATGAAGAATGTTTGCTTCAATGAGTTGATTGAGGCGGCTAGGACATTGGAAAGTGACATAGAACGAACCCAATATTGTAAGGGATTTACAGTAAAACAATGAGAAGGAAAGCCTTCTCAATCGCAGGGGAAGTCGGAAGGGAGTAAGTGGAAAAAGAAGCCCCATCCCTTCAAGTCATGGGAGAAGCGCAGTACGATGTCTGGGGGTTCTCTCTTCAAGGTACCACCATCATGCTATAAGTGTGGCAAGACAGGCCACATAGCACATTTCTGCACTGAAGGTGGCGCTGAGCAGGAGCCAAGGCAGGAGCAGTCAGTGCGGTCTGGTCCCATCATCATAGAGAAAGGGAAGATGGCGGAGTCGAGCGCTTCACGTTTCCAACCTGTGTAGCCAAGGGCGTACAACCTTGGGAAGCAGGAAGTGATTCGACAACCTGATGTGGTGACAGGTATGGGGAAAGTTTAAGTTTATTTATTTGCTTTAGACTTTCGGGACTTTTATGTGTGTCGCCTGTGTTTTAGGCTTTGTACTAATTTCTGCATACCCCGCTATGGTATTGTTCTACATAGGAGCGATGCATTCCTTTCTACCGGAAAGCTTTATTCGAAGAATTGGAGTCGATCCCTTTTCGACGGACGCAGAGCTTAGGGTGTGCATGCCTAATGGGTCTTTCATGACCATCGGGACAAAAGTGCGCATTGGTTAGAATCTGGACGAAGTTGACTTCATGTTGGAAGCAGCGGTTCTATCATTAGCCGAGTTCGTTGTGATCTTGTGGATGGATTGGCTTGTAGAGTAGCGTGCCAGTATTGACTGTCTATCTAAGGTGGTTACACTGAGAAGCGAAGGAAAGGAAGAAGTCATATTTGAGGGCCTTAGTGGACTGGCATGTTCCCTGATTTCGGCCATGCAGTTGGCGCAGGCAGTGTAACATCCCTAAAATAACTAGACCCCTAGGATTTTGTTTTGTCATGACTAGGTCATGACAAAACCATCAGAAGCTCAAAGGACCAAGTGAACAAAGGCCAATGTGAAAATAACCTTGGTCTGCCTATAGCTCATCCTCAACATTTAGACCTAAGGTTTGACTTTAAGGCTACACCTTGATCCCATGACCCTACCACAACACCCCTAACACCTTGGGTAGTCCATAGGGCCACTAAGGACCCACTGTAGGCAGTCAAAGTGGTTAAGTTGACCTAAGTCAACCCTAACCCTAAATGGGTCAAACTAGCCTTCTTAGGGTCAATTGACCTTCCCCTAGCCAGGTGGACCCCACTCGTGCCCTCCTAACCCTAAAGTGAGGTCAATGGGTCACCAAGGACCCATTGGTGTCAACCAAAGAGTTTAGGTTGACCAAAGTCAACCTTAGCCCTAATTTGGTCAAGGTACCCTTCCTAAGGGCAGGTGACCTCCAAAGTGCCAAGTCAACCCTACAAAACTCTACCTAGACCTTAGGGGATTCCAATGGGTCACCACGGACCCATTGATGACAACTCAAAAGGTCAAATTGACCAAAGTCAACCCTAACCTAGGTCAAGTCAAAATTAGCTCAAATGGGCTAACCTAAGCTCAAGCCCTCTGTCCACTTGGGCTAACCTTATTTCCACGGAAATTATGGGTTAATGGGCTGCCAATAGGCTGGAGTGGTCAGCAAGGTCAACCTGGATGACTAGGAGAGAGAAAACTCCAAGCTCTCTTTAATGGAGGAGAGAGAAAAGGGTGAAAGGGAGTCATTCATGGCCAAGGAGGCCAAGGGCCATTCTTCATTGGCTGATCCATTCCCCATTCAGTCCAGGAAGACCAGGGGGCATTTTTGTGGTTGTTCATGGCCGGAACAGTGCCACCACACCATGGCCGAATAGTGCCTTCACTGGCCATTAATGGCCATTGAAGCCTTGGCCCTTCCCTCCACCTCTTTATGGCTGGATTCAACTCCTCTGGGGAAGAGGAGAAATTTCCAGCCATTTCCCAGCTGGATTGAGGCCAAATTCACCCCCCCCCCCCCCTCACCATGGCCGAAATTTACATGAAGGGGCCATTAATGGACACCACCAGCTAGAACCCTCCCCTCCCCCTTTTTATTGTTTTAAAAGCTTCCCTAGGCTCCAAACTTTCATTTCCACACCTTGCCCGAAGGAGACAAACGACTTCACTGTGCTATTGCAGAGCGCCGGCGACACCTCCACCACCAATGGCATCCCGGCGATCGACACGTCTCCAAGCCGCAAGCAAGTTCCTCCCCTCCTCCTCACTCTATGGGTAGATCATAGCAATCATTAGGGTTAAGAATCGGGCTCAATTGAGCCCGATCGGGAAGGGAGTTTTCCTGGTTTTTTCGCAAAAATGAACCCGTCGGGATCGTCGGAATGCGCACCTCCGGCGGCTGTGCTGCCGCCTGGCAATATCCACCACCTCAACGGAGGTGGTGGTGGCGGTGGCCGGCCAGGGAGGTGGCCGGATGGCCGACGGTGGCGGCTCGAAGTAGCTCCAGGACGGGTCAATCTTAACCGTCGGCTGGAGGAAGATGAGCCAGAGCTCTTGGATCTGCTTTAAGATTTGTGCTGGAGATGGATTTAAACTATTGGATATGATTCCATTTTATTTTGTTTTTGTCACAGATTTTATATTTAAAGTTTTTAAATATTAAAAATACCTAAAGCAGAATTTGGAAACGTGATGAATATCAAAATTGTAGCCCGTTAAGTCTACTTCAATTTAAAATTGGTTTGAACCAATTTGGGTGCATTGTTTGACCAGGGCACTCATTTTGGTGGGGTCTATACCTAGGGCTAGGCAGAGATTAAAATGAGTGCCCCACTTCATCCCTTGTCTAAATGACCTGAAATTTGGACAAGCGGTCACCCTATTTTGTACCTAGGTTGTTCCCAAAAATGAGAATTTTTGGTGACACTTTTTCTATAGTTTTTGAAATCATTTAAAAATCTTAGGGTAAATTAATTTAGGAACCTAAAGACCTCCAAACCCTCCCCAATTTTTGTGGGTGGTCCTTAGTGTCATCAGGAGGCTCTGCAAAAATTTTAATGTCATTTTAAGTTGATTTAGTGGGGTAATGGGCAAACCCTAACCTAGCCCTAATAATGGGTAATTAGGTGAAAAAGTGCACTTTGAGGTTAAGTGGTCAGATCACCTCAACAGAGGTTGAGACCTTGTCCACTAGTTTTAAATGACATTTAACACCATCATATGGGTTATGGGGTGGTTTGGGGTAGGTTTGGCCTAGGACCCAAGTTCAAACCCTATGATAGCACTTTGGGGGTTTGAGAAGGGCATGGGGTCAAATGACCTTGTATGGACTTGAGTTTTTGCAGAGAGGATACTAGGGTAGCTAATGTCCTCGGATAAAACATATTAGAGGATTTGGAGATGGATAAACCCCTCAAAACCCTAACACTAGTTTAGGGCACATCACTTATACACGCAAGATAAGCCACCAAACCTTAATGAAAAGTTATGAAACTTGGTAGGTATGGTCATAGGGTTAATTATAGTCTCTGGTGATTTTATAAGTAATTTAGGAAGAATTCACTTAGTAACCCCCTTTATAGTAAATGAAATTGCCCTTGTAATCTTTTAATAATTATGATCACACTATTTAGTATAAAGTTATGGAATTTGGGAAAAGAATGTTATAAGGTCAATTTACTCTTACTTGAATTTTATTACAATTTTTGGATCTATATTCCCAGTACTTACTTCACAAATTTATAAACACGGGAATATGATCAATAATAGATTTAGAGCTCACTTTTTATTGGAAAATTATGAAACTTGATCAGTAGTGTTTCTAGGTCAATATGTTCATATGGGAATTTTGTTACAATTTTTAGATGAATAATTGTTGTACTTAGTTCATTAACCTATTACTTGGAATATTATGAGAAAATTAATTATAGAGTTCATTATTCCCTGATAAATTGTGAAACTTGACCTGGAGTGTTTATATGTCTTTATATTCATCCTTAAATTTTCTCAGAATTTTTAAAAGAATATTGACAGTACTTGCCTCTTTAATTTGGTTAATATAGGTTATGTTCAAAAATTATGTTTAGAGGTTTAAGTCTTACTGAAAAATTTGGAGACCTTGGATTTATTGATAAATAGTTGTCTTTTATTTATCATAATTCTGTGTAACACTTTGCATGCCGGAAAATAGTACTTCATGTTCAAACTAAGGCATTTGGATCACTTTGAAAATTAAATAAATTAAAACGTAAATTAGAAAAATTATAAAATTCTGGATTTAGGCTAATCATGTCATGATAGGCCTCCAATCAATATTATAGGAATTTTGGATGATAAATTGGAGTACCTCCCATTGTACACATCATATGGCTTAGGATGGTCTATGTTTAGTAAAAACTGCAGAAATCAAGATATGGTGCAAAATGAACTTAGGGAGTTGGGATATTAGTGTGTTGGTCTAGTAAGGGAAATGAGATTATCATCAGGAGTCATGATGAGGAGTGAGAAGTTTGGCTAGTATTAAGAGGTGCTCGGGGTCGACGAAACATCGTCTTCCCTGTGGGAGAGAAAGAGTCAAATGCACTAGGGTTAGATCCAGTACAACATTTAAAGGGATTGGGAGATGGGTAACAACTAATAATATCAAGTTCCTTGCGAAAGGGAACGATGGGCTTCAGCTACCATCATAGTTCCTAGTGCCCTCGAGAGCCCTTCACGGGGAATACCTTGGGCAGTCCTGGGCTAACCTAAACAGTAGGAATAATAAATTACAAGAGCAACTAGTATAACTAGGGTTTCACATTCACACACCCCGGTACCTCGGGAGGTTGGTTGGGTTAGTTTGAATTGCCATCCGGACAGTAGGTTCAGAAGGTGGATGTACGGACGGGATAGTCCGGGTAGCTTTGGCTCTGTAGATATTTGTGATGGACTGGTTAGTCCGGGGAGCATTAGCTCGGTGGTGATACATCAAGATTGCATGTGCATAAATTATAAGGTGGTTTGTCATCGGTGTTGGAGGGTCGATGCACCGACGCCAATACGTTGACTCTGCAAGTGTGGTTTAGCACTTCGTCAATTTAAGTCTGGTGGACTAGCCGGCAAAGAGTATGCAGGAGCTCCGCTTTGTGCACCAGCGTCGAGGCGTACGATAGGTCTGACTGGTAGTGCTATTACCGGTTTAGAGGTGGGTGAGGCCCAACCCACTGCTTCTATTTTCCACTACGGAGCTATCCGGGGAGGTTTTGGCTCCAGAAAGGGGGAACTAAAGGTCTGTGCACTTAGAGTCGTGTACGTGAGTTGCACTTGCATGAATCATGGCATAGCATATCACTACACTCATACTTGCATTCAACCGACACCCCAACGTATAAATTGATATGGGACTTTTTATACGATGGGAGCCTTGCAGAAGACCCCTTAACTTATAAGTTTGTATGGGCATTCATATAAGTTAAGGTTACTTCTTACTTACTTTGTCTTTCTTACTTATGCCGCATATTCTTCTTGTTTACTTTACTGCTTACTATTGTAGAACTGCTAGTTTGCACCTTTTCTTCCTTAGTTCTTAATATATTATAAATTAACTGTTAGGTTAGTTCCACTGTCACCTGTCATTTTATACTCTCCACCTTTATAGCTTCCCTTTCCTCCTCCCTGCTCGGTGCCTAGGAGCCATGAGGGGAGGGGTAGGGGATGATAGAGCTTAGTCTTTATGACTAATGGTTTTCGGACCACAACATTACATGGGCTCCGGATGGGAGAAAGAGACCAGCAGCACAGGGACCAGCACCAGCGGAGTACGGTGCGCATGGAGGTGAGCCAGTCTAGTACCAGAGCACTAGTGGCCAGTTCCGTGAGTGATAGTCATCTTATAGCTTCCGCGAGAGTTTGTAGTGAGGATCTGATGTACCGGGCTTAAGCCCATTTATATTTCGTTTATACTATTCTTTTGCAGTACTCTCTCTCTTCTTTATTTATGGACTTGTGTGGTTTCTCCTTATATATGATGTTTGTGGACTCAATTCTTTTTCATTCTGCTCTCTCTGTGATGATCGAAAAGGCCGGCAGAATCGACATTTTGTAGTGGCGGCTTTCCCGAGTGTCGGGGCCACCGCAAAATGGTAGTTCTGCGCATAAGACCCTGGGTTTGAAAAAGAAAAATATGGGGGACTTACAAGTGGTATCAAAGCAAACCTCGATCGAAAGAGAAGTAGTCCACAAAAAATATGGGCCACCCCCGTGCGAGCTTAGTTTACGGACAAACTAGCAGCGGAAGCAGTGGTGTGCATATAAGGGAAATCACATGTAAAAGTCCATTCTTCTTCTTCTTTTACCCCATTCGAACGCTATCTAACTATTAGAATTTTCCTTCTAGCCTGTGACGAACCCTACTCCACAGCAGGGGACACCTCAGGCTCCGAATATAGTTCCACCTCCGCTAGCACTGGTTCAATTTCAGCAGACGGAGATGGGGAAAACACTGACGGCTATTGTGGAGGCCTTCAGAGCTCAGCAAGCCCTAGCTCCACAGCCAAATCCCTGGGCCAACTGGATGAGTGCCTTCAGAGCACTTTCCCCTCCATCCTACCAGGGGATGGAGTCGGCAGTTCACACAGAGGAATGTTTATATACCATTTATGAGATGCTTATGGGGATTCTATGACCCACTGAGGAGGTAATTGCTTTGGCAGTATACTGTCTGGAGTTACACGGAAAGAGGTGGTTGAAGTCACAACTGGACACCACCTTTGCGGATATGGATTGTACAGATATCTCTTAGGGAGAGTTTAGAGCGGCACTTCTGGGACATTTTGTACCTCAGTCGGCAAGGGACGAGTTGGAGGATATGTTCCTGCGGTTGAAGGGAAACCGGACAGTGTTGCAGTATTACCAGGAGTTTACTCACTTAGCCCACTATGAGGACTCTTATCAGTTAGACGACGCTGGCTACGCTAGGAGGTTCTACAAGGGTCTGCATGATGACATGAGGCAGGCCCTCCTCTTCATCTAAAAGGGAGTTTGGCCAGGATTCTGGAAATGGCAAAGAAAAGGGAAGCGGATCAGCTTATAGTCAAGAGCTGGAAGAGACCGGCTGATGATGCAGTGATTGGAGGTCGTAGAGACCGCCCTCGAGGCCAGGTCATCGAGGAAATAAGGAACGGGGATCAACCCCGTCAGGAGATTGGACAGGAGTAGAGGAACCAGGGGCTATTGGCCCCTAGCCGTTACAGATGCTGGAGATGCCGAGGACAGTAAAGCAGGCAACGGTATGCTTCCACTGCAAGCAGCCGGGACATTTCAAGAGGAATTGTTCGATGAGGTGAGCACCCCCACCAACACTTCAGGGTACCACACCTCCTCGTCAGTTTGGAGACCGAGGACGGGGATATTAGGGCAGAGGTTATAGGCCAGAGATGGAGCAGGTGTACGCTCTAGATCTCGCACAACCCCGGAACCCGGAGCAGGTTATAGCAGATACGCCAGTACCTTTGAATTTCTTCCTTCCTAAGAACTAGTTTTCATAAACATAGACTAGTTAGAAATTAAGAAAAGAAAAACTATAACTAGAACACTAAGATACTTAATTACCTCAGGCGTGGTTTTCATCAGCAGCAAACCCGCTCACACACTCTTCGACACTGGTGCTTCACACTCGTTTGTGTCAGAAGATTTCGTGAAAGGACTGGCAGGCGTGGAGCAATTCATAAGAAGGATGATGAGGGTGCGTCTACCCGATGGATCAGAGCTAATGGCCTCTTCTCATTGCAACATGGAGGTGGAGATCGGCAGGAAGGCGTTTGAGGCACCAGCGACGATCCTGAGGATGCCAGGCTATGATTTATCATAGGTATGGCATGGCTGCACTGGAACCATGCCCAGATTGAATGCTTGGCGAAGAGGATCACCGTGAGGCACGGGGACTCCCATATTGTTATCGAAGGTATTATACCAGCCCCCCACATATTATTATCATTTGTACATGTCGTCAAGGCCCACCTACAGGGAGATGAAGTTTATCAAGTTCTCTTCGAGATGGTCGCGGCCAAGGATTCTATTTCAGATATTCCAGTGGTGCGGGACTTTGTCGATGTATTTTTGGAGAAGCTACCAGGGCTACCCAAACAACGGGAGAAGGACTTCTAGATTCAGCTCGTGCCGGAGGCTAAGCCGGTATCTAGAGCTCCTTACCGAATGGCCCCGAAGGAGTTGGTGGAATTTCGAAGCTAGCTTCAAGAGTTAGTGGAAGCCAGGTTCGTACGGCCTAGCTCTTCACCATGGGGAGCTCCGGTACTATTCGTCAAAAAGAAGGATTGGATACTTCAGGTGTGTATTGATTACCGGGCCCTGAACAGGCTGACGGTTCGGAATACGTATCCCTTGCCACGGATAGATGAGTTATTTTACTAGTTGGAGGGAGCGCATTGGTTCTCAAAGCTGGACCTTTGATCGGGATACTACCAGCTACGCATTCAGGAGGAGGACATCCCGAAGACGGCCTTCAATAGTAGATATGGACAGTACGAGTTTACCATGATGCCCTTCGGTCTCACGAATACACCCTCCGCATTCATGGCCTTGATGAACCGGGTGTTCGAAGAGTATCTAGATGTCTTCGTCATCGTATTCATTGATGACATCCTTATTTATTCGAGTACTGAAGAGGAGCATGCGAGGCATCTGGCTTTGACTTTGGAGAAGCTCCGGGAGCATAAGATGTATGCTAAGTTCAGCAAGTGCCAATTCTGGCTAAAAGAGGTGGCCTTTTGGGCCATGTCATCATTGCAGCAGGTTTGGCAGTAGATCTGGCGAAGGTCCAGGAAGTACGAGATTGGCCACCGCTGAAGACGGCCACGGATGTTCGGAGTTTCTTAGGACTTGCATGTTATTACCGGAAGTTCGTAGAGGGGTTCTCTCAGATTGCCCTACCTCGTATGACCCTGACGAAGAAGGATTCTCCTTTCATTTGGACGCCACAATGCGAGTCTGCCTTTCTAGAGCTGAAGGGTCGGCTTACTTCATCCCATATCCTTGCTCTTCCATCAGGGAAGGTAGGATTCCAGGTGTACACGGATGCTTCCTATCAGGGGATGGGTGTCGTTCTGATGCAGAACGAGCACGTGATAGCCTACACCTCCCGTCAGCTGAAGAAACATGAGCAGAATTACCCGGTACACGACTTGGAGATGGGGGCCATTATATTTGCTCTAAAGATCTAGCGACACTACCTCTACGGGGTCCACTGTAATATATTCTCAGACCACAAGAATTTGAAGTACGTAGACACACAAAAGGAGCTGAACATCAGGCAGAGATGCTAGGTGGAGTTTTTGTCGGACTACCAGTACACTATGCACTACCATCCCGGGAAGGCAAATGTGGTGGCAGACGCTCTGAGTCAGAGAGCGAGTACATCAGGAGTATGCCCGCAGCTGATGGCCTTGGAGTTGGCTGAGTTGTTTAGGAAGATGCAGATATCACTAGTGTCCGAGGATGATCCAGAGTTATATACGGAGTACCTGGCATCGATGACTGCCACCGATGACATTCAGGACTGCATCAGAGACAGGCAGAGGCTCGATGCGAGGGCAGAGCTGATATTCAAAGCCTTGGAGTAAGGCACGACAGGGGATTACTCCTTGAGGGATGGGCTCCTATGCTTTAGAGGCAGAGTCTACATACCAACAAGGGGCCAGATCCGGGAGGACATCATGACGGATGCACACTGTAGTAGATACTCAGTGCACCCGGGGATCACTAAGATGGTAGTGGATCTGAAAAAGACTATGTATTGGCCAGGTATGAAGAAGGACATTACGTATTTTGTGATGCATTGCGAGGCTTGCCAACTCGTAAAGATTGAGTGCATGAATTCGGTCGGTCTACTGCAACCACTTCCGGTGCCGGAGTGTAAGTTTGAGGATATAGCCATGGATTTCATACATGGGCTACCCCAGTCTCGTGCGGGGAATGACTAGATCTGGGTGATAGTGGACAGACTAACGAAGGTGGCAAGATTTATTCCAGTGGCAAAGGACTCTCCGGTCATGGTATTAGTATAGAGATTCATCGAGTTGTTTGTGCGCTATCATGAAGTACCCATGACTATCGTTTCAGATCGGGATGGGCGGTTTACATCCAAGGATTGGACGTCAATTCATGCCCATCTGGGCTCTCGTATGACATTCAGCACGACACTTCACCCTCAGACCAATGGACAGACAGAGCACACCAACCGCACATTGGAAGATCTTCTGCGCCTATGTATTTTGGACCTCAGTGAGCCTTGGGAGAGGTTGCTGCCACTGATCGAGTTTTTGTACAACAACAGCCATCAGTCCAGTATAGACATGGTCCCTTATGAGGTATTATATGTGTTGGAACCAGCTTTCTAGTCCCGCCTAAAGTTCGAAACTGAGGATGCATCCCACACGTACTCTTCTTGAACTATCCTCCTGACGTGAGTCAGATACCTGAAAACAGACCAAAGGGTCTCAGCTCGGAGGTCCCACCTCTTTCTTGGAAGAACTGAAGATCTTCCCCTCCCTAGCCAATGCTGAGCTAGGTGCCTGTGAGGAAGACAGTAGAAAGGTTCCACACCCCTTATCTCAGGCACCTTATCGGTCTATTTATAGGCCTCTGAATCTGATCTACAAATATCACTTCTGAATTAACCTGAAATGACCAAAACACCCAGGGATGGGTCTGCCAACAGCCAAACTCCGTTGTTCTGGAGGGCTACACGCAGACCTCCATGGGTAGAAGTGTAAAATTACCTAGGGCACAAAGGTAAAATCCCCCTTGCGGGTAAAAAGGTAAAAAACATCTTTTCTCCAATGTGGCGAGTGGGGAAAAGATTGACGGGCGAGACGACCCTCTCTTTCCGTCTCGCCGGTCTCTCGCCCTATAGGCCATCTCTCCTCCTAGAGCCATCTCGCACTACCTAGGCGTCTCTCCTACCTCAGAGAATCCCCTATCCCGCCTCCTGCAGGTGGGCCTCCTGGTCTTAATCGACTGTCTAATTCATCTCTCCAGTCCCCCCTTCTCGCTCATTGAACCACCTCTCGTGAGCCCAAGATTGTACACAATCCCCGCTCTTTTTGAGGTTGTTCTAACCTCAGAAAGATAAGTCCAACCTAGGCTCGTGATGCTGGGATTCGTTCATGAGAATCTTTGGTGCCCCCCCTGGGGCCTATAAATATGAGATCCCCCCTCTCCTTAGGGTGCCACTTTTAATCTTCCTTCATTTCCTCGACCTTCAGTATGTCTCACAGCCAGAGCTTTCATGAGCGCCTCGCGATGGTGCGAAAGCGAAATAAAGCCAACATGGCTGCCCTGTTCCCGGATCTGGGGCATACTCCTTCCTCAGCCCCTCCATCGTCTCGCTTAAAGAAGGTTAAGGCCGCCTGCCCTCCCCTCTCGGCCGGCTCGACCTCCTCTGCTCCCTTAACAACAGAGAACCTCTCTCTCGCATCTCCTGGGGAGAGACGGGTAATTCCTTATTCTTCTCCCTCTTCTTCTTTCGTCCCGCTTATTGATCACGCTTTTATAGGGAAACTTCGCTGATTCCCCGATGCCCGCAAATCCTCCCGACGCTATCAACAAAACTCATCAGCACGTCGACTCGCCATAGGCATCCTCCCCACCCCTCATGCGGAAAGAAAACCTCTCGCGGGTTGTGAGGAACCCTCGCATCCCAAGTAAGAACTCGCCCTTCTAGGTTTCGCACCAATTCTCATTCCTTCACCCAACTCCTGCGAGATAACTGGGTTAACTTTTGTCATCCTGGCGCGCGGCTGCGAGATCATCCTTTCTTACGATTTCTCGCTCTCTGTGCAGGCATCCAATTTTAATCTGATACTGAGGATGCTCCCGCGTCTCCTTCCCTCTCGCCTCTTCCACGTCCTGATGAGATCGAGGACTACTTGGGTGATCCCATGGATACCCTGGAGCTGAAATGGAGGACGGCAAGGATGTTCCACAAATACACGCATATAATCCGCGAGATGGAGCTCAAGAAGCAGGCCTCTGACCGGCGCATGGACTGGCTAGAAACATAGTGCCACCGCCTTTCTGCCGAGATGGAAGCCAATGGAGCAATGGATGGGACAGACCCCCAAGCCATCCTAAACGAGACGGATGAACACCTCCGTCTCGTACGCCACGGCGTGGTCGCCGCCCGCGCTTTTCATCTACCTGGCCGCCCTCCATTCGTGGGAGGTCAAGATGGCCGCTGGAAATGGGTCAAGAACTAAGCGGTCGCGGCCCCATCTCGCCTTCTCAAGGCTCTCCAGTATCATTATTGTCAACTTAATTATGTTATTTATTAATGTGTTGTATAAACCCCTTGGACGAGATGCTTCCCCCGCGCGGGATGAAATAATTTATCATTATAGTACTGTCTACCTGTTCTGTCGTGCTGAGTTTTTCATCATTACTGTGATTAGCTCGTTTTTCAATTAATTAATCTGTCAAGATTGTTTTGTGCTCATCGAAAAAGTCGTCGCGGCGCTTCCGCCCCTTGGGTTCTAGAGAGAGAGAGGAAGATGAAGCGTCAGGCCGCCTCTTCATTTTCTGCCTCTTGGTTTTCCTGCTCAATCTCCTCTCTCTTCTCCATCCGCTATAAATACCCCTCTCTTAGATTCGGATACTTTCATACTTCCATTACTATTCTTTGTTATTTTTGCGGTCGGAGCTTCTGCCTGCCCCTCTTCTTCCCAACACCTCTCGCGTCCCGCTCTCCCTCTAATCTTTTCTTGTTTCCCCAATTTCTGCCTCCTCGCCTGCTATGGGAAAGAAGAGGGCGGAAGAAAGTGAGGGACGCAGCCGCTGCGGAAAGCGATTTGTGGATCACGATTTTCCTCTCGGCAGACTACCAGAGGAAGAGTATACTCGTTTCGCCAGCGAGTTCCTTGCTGACGGTTACTTGTCTCGCCCACCCAAAGTTGGCGAGTGCATCAATACATTTTACTCCAACGAACTAGCCTTCCCAGTCTCGCACTTCGAGGCGGGGCTGCGACTTCCCCTTTGGCTCGAGGTCAAATTAGTCCTTAAGTATTTCGGGGTTGTTCCCGCCCAATTCAATCCCAACGCTATTCTATGTTGGTTGCTTTTGCCTGCTACTTGCGGCGAGAGTGCATCGAATTCAGCTTGACCGTCTTTCGCAAGCTGTTCATCTATCACGGGAAAGACGATGGCATTTCCTACTTCACCGGCCAAGGACTAAAGGTGTGCGAGACGCCAAACAAGAATCATCACTGGCTGACTCGCTTTGTAACGTCCTGAACCGCACTAGGCCCCTCGTGTGTGTTTTTGAGTCAGGAGAGCTGACTAGGGTTCATGGGGAGTGCTGACAATAGGGCAGCATATGTGAAAAGGGGTAGAGACATAGGCGTGTCCCTACCCGTGTGGGAGTGGCCGACTCTCGAGCCGATGACTCGAGTATGTCCAGAGAAGGACACGGGTAGTGACACGGGCATGTCACTACCCGTGTGAAATGACACGGGTAGAGACAAGGGTGTGTCCCTACCCATGTGCGTGTGCGTAGAGTTGAACTCGACGAGGCGTGTCGGGATCGACGAGGTGTTTCGACATCGTATGACACGTGTAGCGACACGGGCGTGTCCCTACTCGTGTGTGTAGAGTTACACTCGACAGGGCGTGTCGAGACTGACGAGGTGTGTCGACATCATATGACACGGGTAGCGACACGGGCATGTCCCTACCCGTGTGTGTCGAGTTACACTCGACAGAGCGTGTCGAGATCGACGAACTACGTGTCGAGATCGACAAATTGTATGACACGGGTAGCGACACGGGCGTGTCCCGACCCGTGTGCCATTGTGTCGAGTTGGTTCATCGAAATGTATCCAAAGAAGGACCCGGCCAGGGAACACGTCCGTGTCATGTGGACACGGGTCGGGACACGGGCGTGTCCCTGCCCGTGTCAAGTATTAAACCGACACGGAAACTGTCACTGCCGTTTCGCCCAAGCAGGACACGGGTAAGGACACGTGCAAGGACACGGGCATGTCCCTACCCGTATCACTTTTCATATATAAGGGGAAGAGAAAACCCTAGCCGTTTTCATGCTCACTTAATCCCTATTTTCTGAGAGAAACTCCTGTTGAGAGAAGGAAGTTGCTGGATCTAGTAGTAGAGGAGAAGATCCGCCGTCGCCATGAGGGAGAAGATGCCGCCAAGAAGAGTTACACGATCCATGGCCAGAAATAGTGGAAACGTCGGAAATGAGGTGTGCTTCCTACCCTCTCCCTTGGTGCTAGATCTATAGTTATTTTCCTAGGCGAGACATCGACTCAAGAGAGTCTTGATGTGAGGAGGAGTTTTCTAGGATTGGCCATGCTAGGGTTTGGGCCCTAGGTTTTAGATCTCTTCAACCAATCCATTCCACCATGTGATGATGGGGATGGTTTCGTGAAGAGTATTGTCCTCTTGAGGTTGAATAAGGGAGGAGGATTTCTGGAGTGAATTGGGAAGGTCGCCTTGAGGAGGAAGACAAACCGATGTCGTTCATTCCGCCTTAAGATGCGTGCAGAATCTGTGTTCTGCGCGCAGCAAACCTTTAGGCCAGTTTCATGTTGGATATGGCCAGATCTGGGCTTTTGACTAAACACGAAAGTTGAAGTCCCTGAAAATACCTTTCCAACGAGTGGCTGCGCGACTTCAGGCGATGTTTGTAGCCACAGGAAAGTCGGAACGAAAATGGTGTTCGATAAATCCTGCATGCAGAAATTGTTCTCTGTATGCAGCGTATCTCAAGGCTGATTTCTAATAGGATACAGTCAAATCTTGGTCGTATGCTGAATATGAAAGTTGTAACCCATGGAAAGGCCTTTCCATCGAGGGTTACCCGTCTTCACCAGATTCTTGTAGCTTCGGGAAACACCGGTCGAAGTTGCTGTCCAGATTTACTCTACACCTGAATCTTCGGTTTTATATAATATGGATTTGGATTCGGTGGAATTTAATAGTGCAAGATACTTGGCTTGGATGAACTCTTTTATGATTAATCATTTTAGTTGCATGATTGATGAAGTTTATTAATCAGATTTCATATAATCAAATTGTGAAGCAAGCTTATTTAAACGAATTGACTCGATAAAAATTGATAGGTCGTAATTCATGCACATCATGTTTATAATATGTTGTTATCATTTGGAAAGATTGATGGATCATTATACGCGCATCATGTTTATAATATGTTGTTACTTTTGGAAGGATTGATAGATCTTTATATGCGCATCATGTTTATATTATGTTGTCATCATTTGGAAAGTCATGTAGAAGAACAAATTGTGGCCATGAGTATGTTTGATTAATGGAATGAGTTTAGTAGTCCAATACTTAGAGCGTCGTCTCCCTACGGGTAGTATTGTGAGAGGATGTTAGTGCGGTGTTGACCGTCACTTGTTTGATTTGTGTTGAGATAAGGTATGGATGAGTGGTTGGGCTTTGTCCTCGTGCTTACTTCCGAGGCCCCTTCCATGCTATGGAGATGTGGCATTTACATGTGGTGTGAGTCGACACGCGGTGTCGTAATCCTGGGTTAAGGATAGTGTGGCAGGTCTACGGGCTCGCCGATAGTCATACTGACGGGAGTTGGCAGTTAGACTTTGGGCGGTTGGGCTGTGTCCTCCGTGTTCACGTCCCGGGGCCCCTTCTGTGCCAAGTGAACGGTTGGGCTGTGTCCTCGTGCTTACTTTTGAGGCCCCTTCCGGGTCACACAAGGCCAGTTCGGGCTGTGTTCTTGGTGCACGTCTACCCAAGCTTACTCTTGTTGTGTTCTTAGCGTTGAGGCGTACGAAGGCCTAGGTGAAGTAGTGTGGATACCCGCCTAGTAGTAGAAGTGCCCGTTCTACTGTCACTGCCTGGACACGGCGGCTGATGCCTGAGAGGTTAGCTACCTGCTCGAAAAGTGGGAAATATAGTCTGTGTCGACATAGCAGTTGCATGTGTGTGATCATGGGCGAGTCATTGCATAGCATATATAGCATTTCATAACATTGCACAACAAGATCCTCATCGTATAAGTTTGTATGGGCACTCCTATACGGTGAGTTATTTTATGTAACCCGATCCTTAACTTATAATCTTGTATGGGCATCCGTATAAGTTAAGTTACTTTCCTGCTACTGATACCTTACTTGCTAGTTTGCTATAGCTCTTATATAACTGCTACATTATGATACTGTTACTCTTACACTATTGCCACCTACTTGTGCTTCTTTTATTACTTGTATATATATATTGCTCTTGTTCCTTCTCTCCGCCCGGTGCCGAGGAGTCGCCGGGGGAGCGGATGTGAAGCCACTTGGTCGTTTCGACTAACGGTTGCTACGTCTTCCTTTTTAGGTGGTCACACTGCAGGTAGAGCAGCCGCAGACTATGCAGCAGGACAGCCAGGCCAGGACGACAGGGCCTGAAGTGACGGTGTCGTCGTTACCTTCGGTCACAGATGTGAGTGTTGAGCGGTTTTGATGTAGCCCCTTTTTGGGCAATTTCTATAGCTGTACTCTGATTTGTAGAAGCATGTTTTAGCTTCTATATTTTGATGTACTATTTGGACATTACTACTTAGTGTGGATTTGACTTCTTCTTGCTTATATTTTGGTTGGGTTGCCATGTTTATATTGATATTGGTTGTAGCCGGCGGAATAGGCGTCTTGTGGTACAGGTTAGCTCGTGTGCTAATGCTACCGCAAGGCAGCTGTTCCGGGCATAAGACCCCCCTTCGTGTCGTGTTTTGGGATCCAGGATGGGTGTTTTACACCCTTCATCTTCATTTGAGGGGATTTGGGAGGCATCCCTCTCGCCCCAGTGTCCCCTGCTGAGTGGTACTACGAAACCCCCAAGGTTGGGGGTGTCGAGAAGGCTCTCTGCGACTTCTTCGCAGGGAAACACTTCGAGGTCAATTACCTCAGGCGAGACCTCGACTCACTTCCTGTTATCTTCCCCGGCGAAGGTATACTCCTGCCGCCCCCCCCCCTCTCCTTAGCATTGTAAATTTTTTTTATGCTGACTGTCAACCTGCCCAGGGGAGAGAACCGTCCCAGTTCATCCTCCTTACCAGAGTAACAGGTGTCTCGCCTTAGCGAGTATGGTGGCGGAGGCCGCGAAGGACACGCTGACCCCCACCCTAAAGAAAAGGCTCGGGGACGAGGGCACTTCTCGGCACAGCCCAAAGAAGAAGGTGAAGAAATCGGTGTCCTTTAAAAAGGAGAAAAAGTCCGCCCCCAAAGAAAGGAAGGAGTTATCGGGATCCTTGTCCCCCATTTCTTTAGGGTCTCTCTCACCTCCCCCACTATTCGTCTCACCTACCCGCGAGACATTCTTCTCAGAATCAGCCGCCGCCACCACAGTCCAGCCCGTTGAGTTCCCTTCCGGCGAGGCTGGCTCCTCCAGCCACCCGGCTCCCGCCTCGCACCCCAATTATAACATGGGGACTGTGACGGATGATGCTGCCGGTGAGCCGGTACTCTTATGGAACAAGGACGCCAATCGCGTGTCGGTGTCCACCCTCCTTCCTTCCTGGAAAGAGCAGGACCCGCCTACCAGTCACGCCTTCTCCCCAGGGTTCGGGCTATATGGCGGCCTCGGCACTGAGCCCGTGGATAATGAGATGTCACGAGACCTCATTCTGAAGAGCTCCCATGCTCAATTTTGCTCCTTGGAGCTCGCGCACCGGGTCTCGCACTGCCTGGTCTTCAATAATAAGAAATGGAAGGAAGCGGAGGCTGCTCTCGCAGCTGAACGTGAGAAGTCCAGCGACCTTGAGAAGCGGCTGGTCGTCGCCGACACCCTCCTTGCGCAGAGTCAGGGTGGTGTGGTAAGTTTTCTTACCGCTGCTTTGCCAGCCTCACCCGATGCTCATTATGGTCCTTTATTCATTAAATCTTCCTGCAGTATGCCGAGACTGCCGACCAGATGCGCTCTCGCATTGAGGCACTATAGGGAGAGAACAAGAGATTAAAAATTGAAAATACCCATCTTCGGGACAGCGCGGCACCCCCTTCAGATCAATTTCCAGTTCCTTCTCGCTACTCCGTGGACAAGGTAGATGCCCTCTGTCGAGATTCCAATATCAAGACAGCGGAGCTCGATCTCAAAATGATGAAGGAGTTAGGGGTGGTGCGCGATGATGCCGCGACTGTTACTGTCCGCAACCTGGTCCCCCGTTTATTCGGCGAGACGGGCGACAGTTCATCTTCCGGCAGCGAGACGTAGGAAGACACCAGCGCCAGGGACTTCTCTCCCCCCCTTTTCTTTTTTATATTGTCTGGTACTTGTAATCATGATATAGACATTGAAAGTGACAGATCTTAACAAAATACTAGAGCTAAATCACAGCACGAAATAAAAAACACAAACAAAATAAACAAAGAGGCAGATCAAGTAACACAGAAGACACAAGGAATTTATAGTGGTTCCCCAAATCTGGGTAGTCCACTCTTCTACCACACTAGTAGGAATCCACTCAGGTTTTGATCAGGTGCCCTGACACCAATGGGTTTTTATCAGGTCCCCAAAAACCAACTCAAGTCTTTTGGTAGGAGACTTGCAACCAGGAATCACTTTTGAAGGGAGATGACAATCCTTTATACAGGAGGGGGAAAAGAGTGATGGTGTCTTCTCTGTCAACAATCAGAGAGAATACTTGTGGATATTTGATGTTAGCAAATTGCTCCCCCTGAGATATTGAATGGTTCAGGGAAATCTGGAGCACTGCTTCAGGGTGATAGGCCTTCAAGCTTTAGCCTTGACCAGAGTATCCTTCAGGAACTTCTGACAGATAGATTATTTGTTATCCTTGAAGTTATCCTGCAGTGATAGAGAAAAAAAGACTCTTGATAGTCTTTAGATCTTCTTCTTCTTCAGATGGCTGTTATCGCTCTAGTCTAGGGTTTCTCGTTACTGTAGTGATATTGCCCTTTTCTGTATCTTTCTTTCTCTATGTGCTTTTTATCTCTTTCTTTTTTTTCTGTATTTGAATTCCTTAATATTGATGGTGGAAGAAACATTCCCGAGATAGAAGATGCTTTGGAAATTGATCCTTACTTAATTCTTCTGTAACTGTCCGTTTGAATGGCTATTTTCACTAGGAATGTTGACTGTAATTAATCCTCAATAAATTCTGCCAATTGTTACTGATTGCTCAGAAATCGTTGAGCTGAACTTTCGTCGAGTTCATCAATCGTCGTCCTGAGTTCGACATTCGTCGAACTCAGCTAGATTAGTTGAGCTGAATATCTTGCCTGCGTTCATCGACCCGAGCTTGAAGTTCGTCGAGCTCAGTTTCTACTTCATCGAGCTGAGAAACTGTCTTGCTAATTTTGTCGAGCTGAGTAAGTGTTGTCCACCAATCATCGACCTGAGTTCGACGTTCGTCGAACTGAGTTCGACGATCGTCGAGCTGATTCTGTGACTTTGTCTTAACTGTTGTTCAGACTTCTTTCAGCAATTCTGGAGAGTTCTTCTGAATGACCTGTCCGGAAATAGTCCTATGACCCATGACTATACATGGTGGGTCATTCTAAGCATCCCTAATAGTGTTCTTTGTCCAAATCCTAACTGTGGTTCCAACAATCTCTCCCTATTTGGGTAAGGACACTATTTACATAAATATAAGTAAAATACAAGATAATTAAATACAATTAAATCTGGATCAAGTACTTCTGTTGTTGCTGTTGTTACAGCTATTGTTGATCCTTGCCCAAATCTACAGCATTATAATCTGTTGTTGTTGCTGCTGCTACAATCGACACAAACTGCTGCTACTGCTGGAATTTCTGCAGCTTCATTTACAGGTATCTCCCCCTATATGCATAGCCTTGCACAAATTATTCAGCCACTGATATCCTTTATATTTGCTGGACTGAATTCATTTCCTGCAAGGAGATGTTAGGAGTTCTGGACCAAGATAACCTTGGGTGTTGGTTCTCTTTTATAATAGTCAGAAATAAAAGAATAAAAATTTCTGTTTTGAAATTCTGAGTTCCACAAAAAATATTTTCGTCGATCTGAGTTCGACGAATGATATTGAGATCGTTGATCTCTATTCACAGAATGATAATAATTGTTTTTTGTGATCCATTTTCGTCGACCTCTGTTCGACGAATTAAATTTGTTTCGTAGAGCACAGAGTCCTGAATAGTTCAAAGCAAAATCTTTGTTCATAGTTCGTCGATCTGAGTTCGACGAATAGTATTAATGTCGTCGATCTCCGTTCGACGAGATATTTTGAACTAAGATTTTCTGATGATTTTCATGTGATAATCTGAAATCAGTGTTAAATTTAGCTGAAGGAGAGTCAAGGGAAGAAATAACCTGATCCTCTTTATCTGATTCACACTCTGATTCTTCTGATTCTTCAGCATAGGTGCTGAGAGAAGCATCTATTGCCATTAGGCAAAATTCTTTTGCTCTTGCTTCTTCTTCATCCTCAGTTGAACAGGAGGAAGCATCTGATTCACTCCAGGATTCAGCTTCAATTATTCTTCCTTTTGCTGATCCAGCAGCCATTGCTGTGATGGAGTCCCACATTTCTTTTGCTGATGAACATCCAGTAACCTCTTCAAAAATGTCATCAGACATTGATTGAGCTAGGATGTCCATTGCTCTTGCATTAGCAATCTTTAGCAATTTTTGGGCTTCTGTCCATTGAGATGATGGAACAGCATTCATGCTTGTTGTCTCCAATGGTTGATTAGGACCTGTCAAAATAGAATTGAAAATAGCTTCATCAATAGAGTTCATAAAAATCCTAATCCTTGTCTTCCATAGTGCAAGCTTGTCTAGATTGCACATGGGCAGTCTGTTGCTTGAGAAATTTGCAATTTATGCCATGATAAAACTCAAAAGATTCTTAAGATCTATCAAAGGATCTTTGTGGTTCAGGTGTTAGCCTGTACAACCAATTAACCAACCTAAGGTGTGGTATATTAACCAATCTAAGGTGAGTTAACCAAGGTAATTTAACCAACCTGGCTCTGATACCAATTGAAAGTGACAGATCTTAACAAAATAGTAGAGCTGAATCACAACACAAAATAAAAAACACAAACAAAATAAACAAAGAGGCAGATCAAGCAACACAAAAGACACAAGGAATTTATAGTGATTCCCCAAATCTGGGTAGTCCACTCTTCTACCACCCTGGTAGGAATCCACTCAGGTTTTTGATCAGGTGCCCTGACACCAATGGGTTTTGATCAGGTCCCCAAAAACCAACTCAAGACTTTTGGTAGGAGACTTGCAACCAGGAATCACTTTTGAAGGGAGATGACAACCCTTTATACAGGAGGGGGAAAAGAGTGATGGTGTCTTCTCTGTCAACAATCAGAAAGAAGACTTGTGGATATTTGATGTTAGCAAATTGCTCCCCCTGAGATATTGAATGGTTCAGGGAAATCTGGAGCACTGCTTCAGGGTGATAGGCCTTCAAGCTTTGGCCTTGACCAGAGTATCCTTCAGGAACTTCTGACAGATAGATTATTTGTTGTCCTTGAAGTTATCCTGCAGTGATAGAGAAGAAGAAGACTCTTGATAGTGATTAGATGCTCTTCTTCTTCTTCAGATGGCTCTTATCGCTCTAGTCTAGGGCTTCTCGTTACTGTAGTGATATTGCCCTTTTCTGTATCTTTCTTTCTCTATGTGCTTTTTATCTCTTTCTTTTTTTCCTGTATTTGAATTCCTTAATCTTGATGGTGGAAGAAACATTCCCGAAAGAGAAGATGCTTTGAAAATTGATCCTTACTTAATTCTTCTGTAACTGTCCGTTTGAACGGCTATTTTCACTGGGAATGTTGACTGTAATTAATCCTCAATAAATTCTGCCAACTGTTACTGATTGCTCAGAAATCGTCGACCTGAATTTTCGTCGAGTTCATCAATCGTCGTCCTGAGTTCGACATTCGTCGAACTCAGCTAGATTCGTCGAGCTGAATATCTTACCTGCGTTCGTCGACCGGAGCTTGAAGTTCGTCAAGCTCAGTTTCTACTTCGTCGAGCTGAGAAACTGTCTTGCTAATTTTGTCGAGTTGAGTAAGTGTTGTCTACCAATCGTCGACCTGAGTTCGCCGTTCGTCGAACTGCGTTCGACGATCGTCGAGCTGATTCTCTAACTTTGTCTTAACTATTATTCAGATTTCTTTCAGCAATTTTGGAGAGTTCTTCTGAATGACATGTCCGGAAATAGTCCTATGACCCATGACTATACATGGTGGGTCATTCTAAGCAACCCTAATAGTGTTCCTTGCCCAAATCCTAACTGGGGTTCCAACAGACATTTCCTCAGGAATAGCGAGGTGTTCTCTTTTGTGATGATCCAATGGAATATTGTTATTAACTTTTTACTTGTTACTTTATTGTGCTTTTACCTTCCGTTGTTTCGCTTAATAGTTAGCCCAAAAATGCGAGACCTTGGGTCTCTCTTCGCCTTTACCACCCGCGAGATCTTCTGACCCTTAGTGCTCGTCTCGCTGTAAGATAAACCTGTGCTGAAGACCTTGGAGACCAGCCCCCTCCTCCCACATGACAGGCCACACCCTTTTGCGTTAGGCCTGTGCCTTGGACAAGAAGGACCCACTCGCTATGTGCGAGAGCACCCATGCCGAGTATCGGCCAGAGATCCTCCTCCCTGGCCTAATCCCCAATCCTTCCTTTTCCTAGGGTTTTTCACCAATCTCCTGATAAACCTGAACATTTCTCCCCGCGAACTCTCGTCACTTGACTTGCCCTCGAGTGAGCCTACAGCCCTGCCAGCTAGATGAGAGCCTACTCAACGGGTCTGCACGGGGTCTCCTCTCCAAACCACTTCCAACCACCGAGTGAGCCTACAGCCCTGCCAGCTAGATGAGAGCCTGGTCAGCGGGTCTGCTCTGGGTCTCCTCTCCAAAACATCCAACCACCGAGTGAGCCTACAGCCCTGCCAGCTAGATGAGAGCCTGGTCAGCGGGTCTGCTCGGGGTCTCCTCTCCAAAACCTCCAACCACTGAGTGAGCCTACAACCCTGCCAGCTAGATGAGAGCCTGGTCAGCGGGTCTGCTCGGGGCCTCCTCTCCGAAATCTCCAACCACCGAGTGAGCCTACAGCCCTGCCAGCTAGATGAGAGCCTGGTCAGCGGGTATGCTCGGGGTCTCCTCTCCAAAACCTCCAACCACCGAGTGAGCCTACAACCCTTCCAGCTAGATGAGAGCCTGATCAGCGGGTCTGCACGAGATCTCCTCTCCAAAACCTCCAACCACCGAGTGAGCCTACAGCCCTACCAACTAGATAAGAGCCTGGTCAGCGGGTCTTCTCGGGGTCTCCTCTCCAAAACCTCCATCCACCGAGTGAGCCTATAGCCCTGCCTGCTAGATGAGAGCCTGGTCAGCGGGTCTGCTCGGGGTTTGCTCTCAAAAACCTCCAACCACTGAGTGAGCCTATAACCCTGCTAGCTAGATGGGAGCCTGGTCAACGGGTCTGCTCGGGGTCTCCTCTCTAAAACCTCCAACCACCGAGCGAGCCTACAGCCCTGCCAGCTAGATGAGAGCCTGGTCAGCGAGTCTGCTCGGGGTCTCCTCTCAAAAACCTCCAACCACCGAGTGAGCCTAAAGCCCTGCCAGCTAGATGAGAGCCTGGTCAGCGGGTCTGCTTGGGGTCTCGTCTCCAAAACCTCCAACCACCGAGTGAGCCTACAGCCCTGCCAGCTAGATGAGAGCCTGGTCATCGGGTCTGCTTGGGGCCTCCTCTCGAAAACCTCCAACCACCGAGTGAGCCTACAGCACTTCCAGCTAGATGGGAGCCTGGTCAGCGTGTCTGCTCGGGGTCTCCTCTCCAAAACCTTCAACCACCGAGTGAGCCTACAGCCCTGTCAGCTAGATGAGAGCCTGGTCAACTGGCCTGCTCGGGTCTCCTCTCCGAAACCTCTAACCACCGAGTGAGCCTACAGCCCTGCCAGCTAGATGAGAGCCTAGGCAGCGGGTCTGCTCGGGGTCTCCTCTCCAAAACCTCCAACCACCAAGTGAGCCTACAGCCCTGCCAGCTAGATGAGAGCCAGGTCAGCGGGTCTGCTTGGGGTCTCCTCTCCAAAACCTCCAACCACCGAGTGAGCCTACAGCCCTGCCAGCTAGATGAGAGCCTGGTCAGCGGGTCTGCTCGGTGTCTCCTCTCCAAAACCTCCAACCACCGAGTGAGCCTACAGCCCTGCCAACTAGATGAGAGCTTGGTCAGCAGGTCTGCTCGTGGTCTCCTCTCCAAAACCTGCAACCAACGAGAGAGCCTACATCCCTGCCAGCTAGATGAGAGCCTGGTCAGCGGGTCTGCTCGGGGTCTCCTCTCCAAAACCTCCAACCACTGAGTGAGCCTACAGCCCTGCCAGCTAGATGAAAGCCTGGTCAGCGGGTATGCTCGGGGTATCCTCTCCAAAACCTCCAACCACCGAGTGAGCCTACAGCCCTGCCATCTAGATGAGAGCCTGGTCAGCGGGTCGGCTCGGGGTCTCCTCTCCAAAACCTCCAACCACCGAGTGAGCCTACAGCCCTGTCAGCTAGATGAGAGCCTGGTTAGCGGGTCTGCTCGGGGTCTCCTCTCCAAAACCTCCAACCACCGAGTGAGTCTACAGCCCTGCCAGCTAGATGGGAGCCTGGTCAGCGGGTCTTCTCGGGGTCTCCTTACTTACATCTCACCTTTAATACCATAAAAAAGGACACATACACTCTCATCATATCAGAAGAGCACATCAAAATTGCAAGTACAGTATAACAATAAAAAATGTAATGAGCAAAAAGTATTACGGGTAAAATCTCTTTAAATCATCACCACTTCGGGCCCGATCGAGGGGTACCCTGTCCACATCCTGGAGGTGGTACCCTCCCGACTTCAAGACCTCTTTTACTACAAAAGGACCCTCCCAATTGGGATGGAGCTTCCCTACGGAGGCCCCTCTACCTGCCGCATCTACCTTTTTTAGGACCAAATCCGCCTTCTCGAACTGCCTGATCCTTATATGCTTATCGAAGTACCTTGCCATCCGGCGTTTGACCTCCTCCTGCCGGACCATCGCCAAATCCCTGAGCTCTTCCACGAGATCTAGAGAGAGTCTCTGCTCTTCCTCGTTCTCCTCTCTCCATTATTCGTCCCCTTCCTTTGCAGCAGCTACTCTTTGTGATGTGAATTCAAACTTGATGTGTATGACAGCCTCCGAGCCATGAGAGAGCTTAAACGGGGTCTCTCCCGTGGCGGTGTTTGGTGTGGTCCTCAAAGCCTAGAGGACTGAAGGAAGCTGCTCAACCCAGCTTCCCCTCAAATTTTCCACTTTCTTTCTCAAAAGATTGACAATGATCTTGTTGGCTGCTTCCACCTGCCCATTACTTCGTGGATGATGAACAGAGGCAAAGCGGAGATCTATTCCAAAACGGATGCAGAAGTCAACGAACTCTCTACTTGCAAATTGTGGTCCATTATCTGTTACAATGGCTAGAGGTAACCCATGTCGACAGATGATCTCCTCCCATACGAAATTCTTGACCACCTACGATGTCACCTTAGCCAGCGCCTTTACCTCCAGCCATTTTGAAAAGTAGTCCACCATGAATAGCAGGAATTTCCTCTGGCCACTCACTTGGGGAAAAGGACCCACCAGATCTAGCCCCCATATAGCGAAAGGCCAGGGAGTTGTGATTGTCCGCAACCTCTGGGCCGGAAGGAGCTGAAGGGGGGCGAACTCCTGGCATTTTTGACACCTTCTCGCGAACTCATCCGCATCTTTCCTGAGGGTAGGCCAGAAGTACCCCTGTCTCAGCACCCTCCCATCTAACGTTTGGCTCCCCGAGTGACTCCTGCACTCTCCTGAGTGGACTTCTTGCAGAACCTTTGGAACCTCTTCCTCTGACACACATCGGGCCAGCAAACCTGACAATGTCTTGCGGTATAAAACTCCATCTTTCAGCAGGTAGTACGCTAATTTGTATCTGGTATGCTTCTTGTCGAGTTCTTTTGCGGGTAGCTGCCCCGAAGCCAAAAAGGCGATGATGGGGTCCATCCAAGACCTCTGCTGGCATATCTCCATGAGTTCCCCTTCTTCTATAGACGGCCTAAAGAGCTCCGTCATTGTTCCTCCAGCTCGAGGGCCATACTTGGCGAGTTGGCCAGCCTGAGTGCTCTCCCCCCTCGGGACGTGCTGTATTGAAAAGCTTAGGAACTACCCGATGATGTCCTTGACCTTCCCTAGGTATAGCTGGAGGGTGGGCTCCCTTGCCTCCAATTCACCTTTGACCTGGCCCGCCATCACCATGGAATCTGTCGAGACCTCAATGTCTTGTATGCCTAACTCTCGGGCTAACCTGAGCCCTGCGATGATTGTCTTATATTCCGCCTGGTTGTTGGTGATCGTGAAATGGATCTTCTAGGCTTGTTCAATCCTGGTCCCATCCGGACTTATCAAGACCATTCCCCCTCCGAAGGAATTTCTTACCGACGCTCCGTCTACCAACATCTTTTAGGTTGCTCGAGGGGACACTTCAGTCTCTTGGACCTCAACTACGTAGTCCACCAGGAAATCGGCCACCGCATGTGCCTTAATGGCGAGCCGAGGAATGAAAGTGAGGTCGAATTCACTGAGCTCTATTGACCACTTGGCCAGCCTCCCGGAGTGTTCTACCCCTTCTAAGATGCGACGGAGGTGGTGATCCGTTACCACCTGAATAGAGTGAGCCTGAAAATACGGTCTGAGCTTTCGGGCCGAGATGATGAGGGCAAACGCTAACTTTTCAAGGATGGGATACCCGAGCTCCGCTTTCTTTAAGACCCTACTCACATAGTTGATCGAAAATTGCCTCTTCCCTTCTTCTCGCACAAGAACTGAGCTCACAGCCCCAGTCCCTACCCCTAGGTATAAAAACAAGACCTCTCCTTCCCTTGGACCCTAGAGTAAAGGTATCCGGGTGAGCTGTTGCTTTAGAGCCTAGAAAGCCTTCTCACATTCTGGGGTCCACTCAAACTTCTTGCCTCCTCGCAGTGTCCGAAAGAAAGGCGAGCATCTCTCCCCGGCTCGAGAGAGAAACCTGCTTACCCCGGCCAACTTGTCGGTGAGGCGCTGAACTTCCGTAGCATTTCTAGGGGATTCCAACTCTAGGATTGCTTTTACTTTCTTGGGGTTGGGCTCCACTCCAGATGGAGTGAGAAGATGTCCGAGGAACTTTCCCCTATTGGCTCCAAATACACATTTCAGGGGGTTGAGTCTTATTTTATATTTTCTCAGGGTCTCAAAGGTTTCCTCAAGATCCAGGACATGAGCTTCGAGGTCCTTGCTTTTGATCATCAACTCATCCACATGCACCTCGAGGTTCCTCCCTTTCTATTCTCGGAAGATTCGATCCATCATTCTTTGGTAGGTCACCCCCGCATTTTTCAACCCGAAGGGCATCATACTAAAACAGAAGCATCCATCATCCATGACGAAGGTGACGTCCTTAACGTCTTGAGGATGCATGCGTATTTGGTGATATCCGGAAAAAGCATCCAAGAAACTCATAAAAGAGAAACCAACGGCTGAGTCAACCAGCACGTCGATTCGAGGCAATAGGTAACAATCCTTAGGGCACGCTTTATTTAAAAGATAGAAATCCACACACATTCTACATCTACCCTCCCCCTTTTTAACCATTACAACATTACTTACCCACCCCGGATACTTACAGGCGGACACAAACCCCGCCTTAAGTAATTTCTCTACCTCCTCTCTAATAGGCCCGACCATCTTGGAGGCGATGGACCTCTTCTTCTGCTGTATGGGGCGGGTGTCAGGATCGAGATTGAGGCGGTGAGAAGCGACGTACGAATCGACCCCGGGCATGTCTGCAGCGCTCCACACGAAGACGTCTATATTTTTTGCACGCAGGCCTTGATCTTCTCTCGGTCTTCTGGGCTGAGTTCGCCACTGATCTTTACCTTCTCCTTTCTCCCTTCCTTGGTGCGGATCTCTACCTCGAGTACCTCCTCGGCCGCCTTCAACTTTGATGGCTCTTCCTCTCCCTCCTGCTCTCCCAGCGCATCTTGTTCTCTGACTTCGTCTTCCGCGACAGCCATCACCATTTCTTCCCCAAGCTTTTCTATCTCCCACTTGCTTGCGCCCTCTCCTTCCTGCAGTGAGGCTCTTCTTTTTTCCAGCCGGGCCCCACTCCTGGGCGACCCTCTCGCTTCCTCCATCTTCCTCTTCTCTTTCCTCCTTTCATCTTCTTTTGGCTCTCCTTACTCCCCCGCCTCCATCTCTCCCTCCTCCTTCCCAGCCATTTCTAGCTCCCCCGCAATGCCACCAACCATAACTATTTCTCTCTCTCTACCAACATCTTCTTCCTCTCTCTCTTCTACTATCCCCATATCTTCGTGCTTATCTCCCGCCATTTCTGGCTCCCCCACAATGCCACCATCCATCACCACTTCTCCCTCTCCTCCAACATCTTCCTCCTCTCTCTCTCTTCTACTATCCCCATCTCTCAGTGCTTCTCTCCTGCCATTTCTGGCTCCCCCGCAATGCCACCATCCATCACCACTTCTCCCTCTCCTCCAACATCTTCCTCCCCTCTCGCATCTACTTCGCCCCCAAGCACCTATTGGCATCGTTCCACCCTCTTTTCCATCTCTTCAGCATCTCCCTGCCAGGAGACGGTGTTTACTGTCGTCACGTAGCATTCCCTTGCATCCTTTGGATCCCCCCGCACCCTGAGTTGGGTACCTCCCGAGTTCAACTTCAAGCACTGGTGAAATGATGAGGGAACGTGAAAGTGGGGATAAGATCTACCTTAACTCTAGAGGGGGGTGAATAGAGTATATTAAAATAGTTTTCAAGTTAAAAATTATTTTGCAGTGGAAGACTTAATTTAAATATATGTGTAAGGTGCTTGCAGTAAATAAAAATAATGAAAGCAGGAAATAAAAACACAGCACACAGCAAACAAAATATAGCAACCAGAAGACATAAGGAGCTATAGTGGTTCCCCAATCAATCTGCGTACATCCACTCTTCTACGACCCTAGGTAGGAATCCACTGTAGGATGAGTTGATCAGGTGTCCTGGGCACCAATGAGCTTTTGATAAGGTGCTCAAAAACCAAACTAGATTTTTTGATCAGGTGTCTTGCCACCACTGAGTTTTGACAAGGTCTCAGAAACCAGCACAAAACGTTTGAAGGGAGTTTTGAGAAACCCTTTTACAGCAGAAAAAGAAAGAGGTGAGATGTTCTTATCTGTCAACAATCAGAGAGAAGACTAGTGGATGATGTTGTCAAAGCTCCCCCTGAGATCTGGAAGTTGTTCAGGAAAAGAAGCTTTGCACTAGGGCGATATGCCTTCAGTAGATGAGATCTCCAGCAAAGGATGATTCCAGCAATTGCTGAAATGTGTAGTGTCTGGAGTCTTGATGGATGAAGCCTCTGAACACTTGAGTCAAAAGAGATCTAGAAAATCTTCTTTTTTGTATATTGATCTCCTTTAGTGGTGTGTGTTGTGAAAGAATTCTGTCTGTGTGTATGTCTGTGACTTTTCTCTTTCTGTATGTAACTGTTAGGAGTATTAGAATAATATCCTCTTTTATTCCTTAGATCTGAAAAGAATGAATTGATTCTCTGTCTCTAAGATAGTCGTTAGCCACTCATTAATGACTTCCTTAAATGAATTTTGTCTCTGGAGGAAAGTCCTAGAAAACATTCCTTTAAATCTCCTTGAAACTTGCTCCAGATTAATTGAAATGGCTACAAGATCCTTGAAATAAATGCTGGGAATAAATAAGATAGAATTCCATAACTGTCTGAATTTGAATCTTGAGAATCGTCGATCTCTACAGAAAATCGTCGACCTAAGCTCAACTATCGTCGACCTGAGCTCAGAGACTGGAACTAGACTGGAAACAGAAATCGTCGATCTGAGCTCAACTATCGTCGACCTGAGCTCAGAGACTGGAAAAATAGCTAGAGACAGAAACATCGATCTGAGCTCGAAGATCGTCGAACGGAGTTCGATGACTCGTTGAACTGAGCTCCGAGATAGTCGAATTGAGTTCGACGATTCGTCGACCTGAGCTCGACGAAAATGACTTAGTCTCCTGAATTTGAATATCTGATCTGAGGGTCTTGGGGGCAGCTTTCAAGCCTAAATTCTAACCCTTAAACTCAATCTAATTGACCTTAAAAACTATACAAGGAGGTCAAAATAATTTTCCTAAGGACATAGTGATCCTTGCCCAAGTCAGTAATAGGGTATTCCAACAATCTCCCTCTATTTGGGTTACGATTACTATTTACATGACATAGGAAATAAAAGCATACAATGCAGATATAAAATCAAAAATAACATTGCAGAAACACAGATAAAATCACATCAGAAAGTCAGAATAGATAACACTGTCAGCTTACATAATCATTCCTTTTCCTTGCTCTTTTTAAGAACTATTTCTCTGTTAGGGTTAAGAGCTTCTTTCTTGGATCTTCTGTCATCATCTGCACCTAGAGAAGTTTGATGTTTTGTCCTGGGGACTACAGCTTCTGGGTGCAGCTTCATATAGCTTTCTGAGTCAAAGAATTTGCTGGAAGAATATCTTTCAAGTTCTTTCTTTCTCTGTTCTGATAGAGTGGTGAATTTTTATGTATCTTTTCCTTGTTCTCTTGCCTTTTTAATTTGATCTAGTGCAACCAACTCTTTCATTCTTGTTGTCCAAGAAGTAGGATTATTCTCTGGGTCTTCAAATGGAACAGGAGGTTCATATCTGTTTGATGAATCATCAGGAGTAGCTCTGGAAGATACTAGATCTTTTAACTAATAAGTGAAAGGACCAGATGTAGTGTCAGTGGGACCTTGTCCTTCCCTATGATAAGGATGCTGCCTAGAATAACCTTTGGAATAAACTCTGAATTCTCTTTGATTTCCCCTATACTGTCCTCTTCTGGAATGGTAGCCTCTTGATTGACATCCTCTTGATTGAGATCTTCCTTGAAACTGAGAGGTGCTTTGACTTTTAGCAACAGATGACTGATAAGCAAAACTTCCACCAGTACCTGCATCTGGTGAAGGAGGAGGAGGAGGAGGATTGAAGTGAGATGATCCTTTATCATATTTCCTCTTTTTCTTCATTGTCTTTAGTTGATTCCTGGAAAACTGCATCCATGGTTCTGAAATTGGACAATCATGCAAAATATAGTATGGAATATCATTTACATTTTTAATTTTCTCCTAGGGAACTCTTTTTAGGGCCTTGCTTCTAGCTTTCCTCTTCCTTACAATGGTTGCAGAGGTATCATCAGAATCAGTTCTAAATTGATCACTATCTGAGCTCTGAGGATTGTCATATAGTTCATCAACCCTTTTGATTTAATCTCTTTGTTGTTGGGATTGAACAGAAGAAACAACAGCAGTAGTAGCAACAGTAACAAAAACAACACTAACAGATATAACTGGAACAATAGATTCAGAAATAATAACAACAGAAATAGCAGGCTCAAAGTCATTAGCCTCTGTCATAAGCACATCATCATAAACTAAAACTGCATCAGCAGCAGCAGCAGGAACAATAGAAACTGAAGGAGCACTGTCCACAGCCTTGAAAGAATTTATATAAGAAGATATTATGTTAGGCTCACAGCTAGAAATAGGCACAATGGCCTTAGTAAGATCTTCACTTTTCTGATCTGGAAGACGGCTAAGGTAAACAATATCAAACTCTGACAGCAGTGACCTAAGGTCAACTGTTATAACTGGAACTGGAGCTGGAACTGGAATCTCTGAAGCAGGCAATCTCTCTACTTCATATGGCATCTCCCCCTGCCTAGATTCAGTAGATACTGGATCAAGGCACCCAACAAAAGGGATTGCCTAATGAGGATATAGGGAAGAAAGCCTATCAGATAACTCCTGAACTGATTTCAGAAGTGGAGCCAGGGAGGTCTCCAGCAGGAGTGATAGCCTTGGAGCAAACATCTCATAGAGCTTATCTGCTATGGTTGAGAGATCTACTTGATCAAGTGGTGCTTGAGTAGAGGTAGAGATGGATGTAGGAGGAGCTGTAGATGTAGTTGGAAAAAGTGTAAATGTGGATGGTAGAATTGATGGTTGAGATATAGGAATGGTGGAGATGGAAGTTAATGGAATGGAGATAGATGGAGTGAAGGATGGTTGAGCAATAATTTCTTGTAGTAGTTGTTGATATGATGTAGAAGAAGATGGTGGCTCAAGGGGTGAGGAGTGAGAGTCATCCATATAGGAATCATCTAAGAGAGTGAAGGATGGAAGGTGAGATGATGAGTCAATGGTTATGTGTGGATAATGATATAATGGATGGAAAATATCTTCAGTGGATATTGGTGTTGGTGAAGGAATTGAGTTTGGAGATGGAATGGATATGGGGATGAAATTGAGATGGTTATGGTGGATGTGATAATTGTTGAGGGAACAGTAGGTGGAGAAGGTGGTGATGAGGAGGCAGGCAGTTCTTCTGATGGGGCAGTTGCCTGAGGGGAAGTGACTGGATCAGTCCTGGTGCCTGAGGATGAGATGACTGCAGAGGCTCTGCTTGGCTTTGCAATTTGCCTGTCCCATTTGCCAAAAAGGGCACATGTTAACCTCTTAGAGGCATTGATATGCATCCCACTTGAAACCAGCAGCTCAGGACATCTGCTATGAAGAAATAGCCCTAGAATCCTTCCAAAATTGACAAAGTTCTTATTCACTTTCTTCTTAATTAGGTCAAAGAAAACTTCTCCCCAATTCAACTATTTCTTATCCACCAAAGCACCCATTAAACAAAATTGATACCTGGATATGGTATCATAGGCAGAATGTTTTGCTAACAGGACCTTTCCAACAATATCTACTAGAAACCTGTATTCCACTGACAGATTTTTCTTAAGCATCTTGTTAGGGTTTGCTGCTGAATGACCCATCCTATCAAGCATACTTGCAAACTCTTCTCCAGACAACTCAAGAGAATCTTGACCAGTACTTAATTGAAAAACTTCTATTAATATAGCAGGAGTAAGAGATACCCGATTTCCTGATATATTTCCAATCACTGTATTTTGATCTTGATTGTGAGCAGTATACACCCATTCTTTGATTTCATCTGCAGCCAGTTTTATCCTTGTGGTCATGATGTGTACTAGCTGTTGATCTTTGAATAAATCCATAATATCCTTGAAAATCTGATCACTGTTCTCAAACGAGTCCATATCGATATCGAATCCAGTGTCAAATTTCATTGCTGCCAAAACTGCAACAGAAACGGCCATTTTTACCTACAAAAATGAAGAAACAAAAGACCAAGTGTAGAATAGTTTGGAGGGAATGGGAAATTCTGCAGAGAGTATGAAAGCGCAAAGGGAGAACGACGACCGAAAAATGAATTTTATATTAGGGTTCGACGCAGAAAAGGAAAGATCGTTGAACTCCGTTCGACGATCTGGGCTTCTAAAGGAATCTGAAAGGTCTTCAATATCGTCGATCTCCGTTCGACGATATTGGAGATCGTCGAGCTTCGTTCGACGATCGCTGACCGAAAGAAGATAGCTTAGCACTATCTGGAAAGCGCTGAACTTCGGTCGATGATTTCTAAGAACGTTGATCTCCGTTCGATGATCTTTGGGAAAAACATCGAGCGCAGTTCAGAGACCAGAAACAACCTATAGACACTAGAAAAATCAAATTGTTTGCCTAGTCTTGGTCAATTTTAGAGTCTTAAAAATCTTGGATCTTATTTTAAACTTCCTCCATCTAACATTCCTAACTGATTCAGGAAGAATGTATGTTTCTTTTCATCCAATGGTTTGGTGAAAATATCTCCCCTTTGCAAGTCAGTTGGGATATATTGAAGTTCAATTTTATTTTTCTCAACATTGTCCATTAAAAAGTGATGCCTAATTTCTATATGTTTTGTCCTACTATGGAGGACTGGATTTTATGCTATAGAAATAGCACTAGTGTTATCACAGAATATTTTTGACTTCTCTAAGTTGTAGCCATAGTCTAGAAGCTGATTTTGAATCCACAAGATCTATGAGCAACAACTACATGCTGCCATATATTCAGCTTCAGCAGTTGATGTGGACACAGATGTTTGTTTCTTGCAAAACCAAGAGACAAGTCTGTCACCAAGAAACTGGCAAGTTCCACTGGTGCTTTTCCTGTCTATTATGCATCCAGCATAATCAGCATCTGAAAATCCAGTTAAGTCAAATGCTGAGTCTTTTGGATACCAGAGACCTAGATTTGGACAACTTTTCACATACCTAAGAATCCTTTTTACTAAAGTTAAGTGTGACTCTCTAGGGATCACTTGGAATCTAGCACATATGCATGTAGCAAACATTATGTCAGGTCTACTAGCTGTAAGATACAATAAAGAGCCAATCATTGCTCTATATGTTGTCTGATCAACAGGTTTCCCATGTTCATCAACATCTAATACAACATTAGTAGGCATAGATGTTTTCATACCTGATACTTCAGACATACCAAATTTCTTAACCAGTTCTCTTGCATACTTGGTTTGAGAGATGAATATGCCTTCAGCATGCTGTTTGACTTGCAATCCTAGAAAGAAGGAAAGCTCACCCATGCTACTCATTTCAAATTTAGAATGCATTAGGTTGGAAAACCTTTTGCACAGATTTGAATCAGTAGAACCAAAGATAATGTCATCTACATAGATTTGTACTAGTAAGGTATTGGACTTATGGGTTCTAATAAAAAGAGTTTGGTTTACTCTACCCCTTATAAAATCATTTTTCAGAAGAAAGCATGCTAGGGTCTCATACAATGCTCTAGGAGCTTGCTTTAGACCATATAATGCTTTATGCAATTTGAAAACATAATCAGGATGAGTTGGAGAAATAAACCCGGGGGTTGTCTAACATAGACTTCTTCCTTGATGTCTCCATTGAGAAAAGCACTCTTTACATCCATTTGATATACTTTGAATCCTTTGTGTGCTGCATAAGCTAAGAAGATTCTTATGGCCACTAACCTTGCAAATGGTACAAAGGTCTGGTCATAGTCTATCCCTTCTTCTTGAGAGTATCCTTGAGCAACTAGCCTTGCCTTGTTCCTTACAATGACTCATTGATCATCCAATTTATTTCTGAACACCCATTTTGTTCCAACAATGGAGTGATCCTATGGCCTTGGCACTAGTTCCCAAACTTTGTTCCTTTCAAATTGATGTAATTCCTTTTGCATTGCAATGATCTAGTGTGGATCTTATTCTACATCTTGAATGGATTGAGGCTCAATTTGAGAAAGAAAGCAGGTGTGCATCAGGTTTTGGTTGACCTGATTTCTGGTTTGCACACCAGCTGAGATGTCTCCAATCACTTGGGAGATTGGATGGTCTCTTGATGTTACTAAATCAATAGGGGGTGTTGATTGTTCACTAACCTGTGTTGTTGTTTCCTCTTGTGGAACAACAACTGGCTCTTCAAGAAGATTCTCTCCAAGATGTTGAATATCTTCTTCATCTTCACTGCTTTCATCCTTTTGTATAATATATAACCTGTCCAAATTTTCAGCAAGAGAGTGTACCTGCAAAGATTCTATGGTAGAAGCATTCTTCTCCTTAAAAGACATGTTAGATTCATCAAAGGATACATGAACAGATTCTTCAATTTTAAGAGTAGATTTATTATACACCCTATAAGCTTTACTGATCATGGAGTATCCCAGAAACACTCCTTCATCAGCTTTAGCTTGAAATTTTGCTATGTATTTCTTGTCATTATTGTGAATGTAACAAATGCAACCAAAAATTTTAAAATAATCTACTTTAGGCTTCTTCCCTTTGAGTAATTCATAGGGAGTCTTGCCCTTTAGCTTATGTATCAAACTTCTATTCAACACATAGTTGGAGGTGTTCACTGCCTCTGCCCAAAAGAATAGAGGAAGGTGAGCATCTGACAACAATGTAGTAGCAGATTCAATAAGGGTTCTATTTTTCCTTTCAGCTACCCCATTTTGTTGAGAAGTTCTGGGAGCTGAGAAAGTGTGCTTGATCCCTTCACTCTGACAGAACTCTTGCATAAGAAGAGAATCAAACTCTGTCTCATGATCACTTCTGATCAGGGCAATGTGAGTATTGAACTCACTCTATATGCATTTGAGAAACTCTGTCAAACACTTAAAGTTATCAGATTTCTTCCTCAGAAAGAACACTCATGTGAATCTAGAGAAGTCATCTACAACTACTAAAGTATAAGATTTCCCTCCTAAGCTTTGTACTGTAATGGGTCCAAAGAGATCCATGTGTAACAGATACAAGATCCTAAGTGAATCACTCTTATTAAGTGACTTGAAGTTATTTTTGGTTTGCTTGCCTAATTGACAAGCCCTGCAAAGTCCTTCCTTCTTGTAGGGGCCAGAAGGTAGTCCTCTAACAAGGTTGTCCTTGGATAGCCTAGCAATGGTTCTAAGGTTTATATGTCCTAATCTTTTATGCCATAGTTCATTAGGTCTACAAATGGAATTGAACAAGCATATATCTACCCTAGTTGAAAGAAAATATACAAGATAAATTTTACCTTTCATTTTACCTGTCAACACAGTTGTGTTGTCCTCTGATTTGATTTTGCATGAGGATTTGTTGAAAGTCACTTGGTAGCCTTCATCACACAGTTGATTGATGCTGATTAAGTTATGCTTCAGTCCTTCCACATAAGCTACTTTCTTGAATATGACTGAGCCAATCTGGACTGCACCATATCCTTTTGTTAGTCCAAAGTTTGAATCACCAAATATTACTTTGGGTCCAAGTTTGGCTTTGAAGGATGTGAAATTCTCCTTATTTCCTGTCATGTGCTTTGAGCACCCACTATCCAGATACCATTGTTGGTTTGATGTTGGATAGGTCTTCACCTGCACATAAAACAATTTATTTGTTTTTGACCCAGTTTACCTTGGTCCTAGGTTGAAAACCTTTAAATTTTGAAATAAAAGACATCCCTGGTTGACTCTTATAGCCTTCAGGATGATATCTCCTATGAGTTATTATCCATTCAGTATAAGGATTAAACCTCTGAGATGTAGGACCTCTAGGATTGAAGTTTGATTTACCTTTGAAAGATTTTTCAAAACTCTGAGCTCTGTTCGACGATCTCTGAGCTGAGTTCAACGATCTTGGGTCAGATCGTCGAGCTCCGTTCGAAGATCGACTATGCCAGAGTTCAGGGTTCAGAGATCATCGACTTGAGTTCGACGATTTAGCCTGAGATCGTTGAGCTCCATTCGGCGATCGTCGAGCTCCGTTCGACGTTTTCTGTTGAACTTTTATTTTCTTAGGTAAATCAGAATTCTTCCTAGCCACATCTACAACTCCCTTACATTTATATGAGATAAACTTGATTGGGGTTGTTAATACTATAGGTTGGCTGGATGAAGCACCTGATGGTTAAAACTCCAAAATTATTTACGGTCACGCGGCGACCCGGCGGTTTTATTTGAGAAAAAGGCGGAATGATTTTATTTAAGAAAACGGGGCGCGCGTATTTATTTATTTGGATATAAAACGGTTTAGATCGAGTTTTAACGAAAGGAGGCAAGTGCACCTATCGTGAGTAGTACACGATATTCCGGGTGGAATATCGAGGTCGTATTGTTCTCGGGTCCGGTTCGATTATTTCTACACTTCCCTGGAGGGGACTATTATTTTACCGATAATTATCTTGTCGGGATATTTATATATAATAAAATGCAGAAAATGACAGAAAGAAAATGAAAGCAATAAAAAGAAAGCTTGAAGGTGGTGCCGATGAAGAGCTTAGCTCGATGGCACCGAAAAAATAAATAAACTAAAATAGACTTTAAATAAAAAGAGACTCCTAAATTTCTAATTAATTAAGGCGGAGACTTGGCCGTGGAGGTTCCACTAAAATGAGCTCACCTATCTCTAGGACTATCGCTCACCTGAACGCTAAGACTATTCGACCGAACGTTAGTCCGACGAAGGATTCCTCTTAACGCCTGCATTACGCTAAGAACCCCGCTATTGTGTGGGGAACCCATTCCTGTAGAGTTGGCGCGCCTCCTCTCTTGAGGGTTAGTGCGGAACTCTCTTTGCCAAGGGGTGATCTGTCCATACGCACGGCCTCTCGGCGAGCGTATGGAAAACGGAAATAGGGCCCACACATCGATATGTGGTCCTACTCGTCATTAACCCCGGGCAAACCTTAAGTACTTTTAATTAATTAGAAAGATTAGACCTTTAATTATTTAAAGTAATTTTTTCTGTCCCAATGCTCTTTGATGCCGAGGGCTAAGAACTGTTAGCCACTCATCGGAATGGGGACGGCTTGCGAGAAAAGCCGAAAATAAAGCAGTAAAGAAAGCAGTAAATGAAAGCGATAAAATGAAAGCAGTAAAATAAAGCAGTAAATTGCAAGTCCTACCCAAACGAGTAGGACTGAAGAAAGCTGAAAATTGCAAGTCCTACCCAAACGAGTAGGACTGAAGAAAGCTGTAAAATGCGAGTCCCGGCGCAAATGCGTGGGCGGGAGAAATGAAAGCAGTAAAACGCACACACGCAAGTCCTACTCAAATGAGTAGGAGAAAATAAATACGGGTCCTACTCAACCGAGTAGGACAAAATAAATGCAACGCACACACACTCTCTCTCAACATAAATGAAAACACACACACTCTACCGAAATAAAATCCAGCCATTAAACTCAAGTGAGTAGGCGGAAAAAAAGGAAAATTACAAACTCACGCACTCTACAGAAAGTAAAATAAGCAAGCGCCATTTAACTCTTAACGAGTAGGCGGAAATAAATGCGCATAAGTACAGAAAAATGTAAAAAAACTAAGTTGTCTAAAAATGAAAACAACTGCATTTCTACCGCTAGAATGCGGGAGAAATGCATAAAAAGCTGAAATAAAAATAAAACGGGCAAAAGTTTAAACGAAAAATCAAAGTGCACGAAAAATTAAAACGAATACATTTCTACCGCTAGAATGCGGTAGAAATGCATAAAAAGAGAACGAAAAAATTAAAGAAGGAAAAAGTTTTTTGAAATAAAAACAAAAATGAAAATGCTTGAAAAATTAAAACGATTATGTTATCATTACTATAACTCCGTAAAAGCGATTAAAAAGTGAAAATAAAGCGAAAAGAACGAAAAAGTTTTACATCCTAAAAAGAAAAATCTAAGTTAAAAGAAATAAAAATCACCTTGAAATCATTTTTACGGGTTTATAACAATGAAATGGAAAGCTGTAAAAACCTAAGTTAACAAAACTAAGAACGTAAAATCATAAAGTTATACTCATACACACACACACGTATAAAGAAGAACAAAAAACTAAGTTAAAACAAAATGAAAAATAAGATTGCTTAAGAGAGTTTTGCTTAGACTCATTCCAACACCATATAAAGAGACGAAAATAACACATTTTATTAAGTAAAAACACGGTTACAAAGGAACGAAAACAAAAAGCTAAGGAGAGGGGGAGAAAATATCTCTTACATAGCATTTGGAAGCATTCCAGTAGCACAACACTTAAGCAAAATGGTTCAAAAAAGGAACAGGAATCCTAAGCAGAAGCTCTGAATTTATAGAAAAAATTTACATGGGTCACGCCCTTGGTCACGGGCGTGACAGGGGGCGTGACAGTACTATTTGAGAAGGCGGCCGGCGATTTGACGGGAAAGTGGACTTCGGACTGGACACGTGTCGGTCTCGCAGTGGTCACGCCCCAGGTCACGGGCGTGACGCTGGGCTTGTCAAGCAGGTGGATCTGGGCGCGGGTTGCGCCGAAAGTCTTCGGGCAGGTCTTGTCGGCCAGGCGCAGTGGTCACGCCCCAAGTCACGGGCGTGACTCTGGGCGTGTCGGCTGGTGTCGACACTCGACGAATGTCGAGCGGAAAGTGTCGAGTTGAAAATCGTCGAGCGGAAATTGAGTCACGCCCTAGGTCACGGGCGTGACTCTAGGCGTGTCGGCTAGTGTCGACACTCGACGATCGTCGAGATGAAATCGTCGAGTGGAGTGACACGGGCTTGGGTCACGCCCCGTGTCGGGTGACACGGGCGTGACCCCGGGCGTGTCAGGCTTTGCACTTCAAAATTTTGCAGATTGACTGGAATTTGACGTGCCACGCGATGGTCACGGGCGTGACCAATTTGTCACGGGCGTGACATGTCAATTTTTGGCAGATTTTTGATATTTTCTGAAAAATAAAATAAAACAAGTTAGTATAATATTTACAAAAATAGGAGCATTTTATTGAATAAAAATAAGTAAAAATGACAAAAATAAATGAAAACGACTAAATTAATGTACAGAAAAATAGGTATATTTACAATTCATCAAATACCCCCATACTTAAGCTTTTGCTATTCCAGAGCAAAAGTTGGAGATGAACTTATAAGGAATAAAAGAGATCCTAAGTTTAGCTACCGCTTGAATTAATTAAAAGGAAGATCAAAATAAACATCCGGGGTTAAAGAATTAAATCCTAATTTATGAAATGTTATGAATAGAGGAAGAGTTTCAAAAAGACTTCTAGATAAAATAAAATAGAAAGCAAAAATTTATTTTTGTTAGTTTAACAAGGATGGATTGGATTTATATAAAAAACCTTAGCTTAAAAGAAGTTAAAGGAAATAATGCAATTTAAAAGTTATGCTCTCAAAAAAATTTTAAATTAATTCTAGAATCATTGAAATAGGCTAAGTGGTTTGGTGGTTTATGAAGAAGGCATGAATATTGAGGCGAGACAATTTTTTTTTCGAACCTCCAATTTTTTTTTCTTTTTGGATAGTTAGGAAAATGAAATCTTATTTTCCTAACACATAAATTTTTTTTTTCTTTCTTCATAATAAATAACCCAATGTATATTTGTAGGAGTAATGAATTTTATCCTCTTACTCCATATATAATCTTTTTAAATTATTGGGTGCCTATGTTTACGGAACGAAATCTTATTCCCATTGACATAGGATCTTTTAAGGGATAGGGGGTAATCATGTCAAAGTAAGACATGAAAAAAAAAAGGAAGTGGGTTTATTTTTTTCAAAAAGAAAACTAGATTTTAATAAAAAAGTTTTGAGAGCAACCTTTTTAAAATGAACGTTCCGATATTTCTAAAAGCATGAAGTAGAAATAATTGAAATCCATAGATGTTATTTTCTAACATAAAAAACGAGTTTTTATTTATAAAATTAGAAGTGGTGGTGAAAAACAAGTTCCCTATTATAAGGAAAAGACATAAAAAAAATCTTTAAATCTTAACCTCAGACACTTAAATCTATCGAACTTTAATTAATAAACGAATAGTAAGCAAAGAATAACAAAAATTCGCATATAAATTAACTCGAAACTAGATTTTTGGAAAGCAAAAAGGGTTAAGAAATGGTATATTCGAATTATTTTGTTACATAATTAACAAAACATTTTTTTGGATTTTTTAGGGATTTTATCATTTTTTTGTGTTTTAATTATTATCTTTTTAGGATTTTTTTAGATTTTTTATCTTTTTAGGGTTTTGGATTTTCAAATTTTTTTTTGATTTTTAGTTTTTGAGGATAAATTATTTACAAGAATGAGGAGAGAAAGAAGAGTTATTTACAAAGAAGATAGGGGGGAAAGAGAGATTTTTACAAAAAAGGCAAAGTAATAACTCGATTGCGGCCCCGCGAACAGACTTTTATTTGAATGGTTGGTTCGATGAGTCGACCGTCGCGGGCAGGCAAGACGCAAGTTTTTACAAAAAAAAAGAAGAGGGGGGAACGAGAATTAATTTTTAAAACATATTTAAAAGTAAAAAAAATTTTGTTTTGTTTTGTTTTTTTGTTTTTTTTTTAATTAAAAATTTTTTGATATTTTTTTTTATATTTGCATTTTTTGTATTTTTGTTAAGTACTGAATATAAAAAGTGCAGAATAGAAAAACACCCCCATACTTAAACCCAACATTGTCCCCAATGTTGCAATCTAAGTATGCGGAACAGATAATATACAAATTAAAAGATATACAAAAAAAACAAAAAAAAAATAAAAAGAGAGGGTAGAAGCTTCCCTAAGACGAGCGCGGGAGGCCCAGGTTGAAACCCTGCATTATTTAGAAAAGAAAAAAAAGCAAAAAGATAATCATAAAAACAAAAAAAGATACACTCGGCCAAAGAGTGGGTGTGGGCGGTAGGGGGTGACAAGTGCGTGGGACTCGAAGCTGACGTCTTAGCTTATGAGTGCAAGAAAAATGCGCTCCCCTATCGTGCATAAGAGTGAGAACCGCGCCGAATCAAAATAAAATAAGTTAAATTAAATTAAACAAAATATATACTTACTTGTTTTTGTTGGGTTTGTTTTTTTTTTTAAATCAAATTATTAATTTTTTGTTTGTTTTTTTTTAAGGAAAATATATTTTTAAGTTTGTCATTTTTCATTTTTTTTGTTTTTTTTTTGTTTTTTTTGTTTTGTTTTTAGTTTTATAGTTTTTTTTTTAAAGTTTTTAAAGTTTTGCAAAAACTTTTTTAGTTTTATAAGTTTTTCAATTTTTTTTTTTTTATAATTTTGTAATATTTTTATTATTATTATTATTATTATCATTATATTATATTGGTCATATTTATATATATATATATATATATATATATATATATATATATATATATATATAAATATAGGTAAAATTAATAGATTTCCAGGGTTTAAAATAACGAACCGAAAAGTCCCCGGCAACGGCGCCAAAAACTTGATGGTTAAAACTCCAAAATTATTTACGGTCACGCGGCGACCCGGCGGTTTTATTTGAGAAAAAGGCGGAATGATTTTATTTAAGAAAACGGGGCGCGCGTATATATTTATTTGGATATAAAACGGTTTAGATCGAGTTTTAACGAAAGGAGGCAAGTGCACCTATCGTGAGTAGTACAGGATATTCCGGGTGGAATATCGAGGTCGTATTGTTCTCGGGTCCGGTTCGATTATTTCTACTCTTCCCTGGAGGGGACTATTATTTTACCGATAATTATCTTGTCGGGATATTTATATATAATAAAATGCAGAAAATGACAGAAAGAAAATGAAAGCAATAAAAAGAAAGCTTGAAGGTGGTGTCGATGAAGAGCTTAGCTCGATGGCACCGAAAAAACAAATGAACTAAAATATACTTTAAATAAAAAGAGACTCCTAAATTTCTAATTAATTAAGGCGGAGACTTGGCCGTGGAGGTTCCACTAAAATGAGCTCACCTATCTCTAAGACTATCGCTCACCTGAACGCTAAGACTATTCGACCGAACGTTAGTCCGACGAAGGATTCCTCTTAACGCCCGCATTACGCTAAGAACCCCGCTATTGGGTGGGGAACCCAATCCGGTAGAGTTGGCGCGCCTCCTCTCTCGAGGGTTAGTGCGGAACTCTCTTTGCCAAGGGGTGATCTGTCCATACGCACGGCCTCTCGGCGAGCGTATGGAAAACGGAAATAGGGCCCACACATCGATATGTGGTCCTACGCGTCGTTAACCCCGGGCAAACCTTAAGTACTTTTAATTAATTAGAAAGATTAGACCTTTAATTATTTAAAGTAATTTTTTCTGTCCCAATGCTCTTCGATGCCGAGGGCTAAGAACTGTTAGCCACTCATCGGAATGGGGACGTCTTGCGAGAAAAGCCGAAAATAAAGCAGTAAAGAAAGCAGTAAATGAAAGCGATAAAATGAAAGCAGTAAAATAAAGCAGTAAATTGCAAGTCCTACCGAAACGAGTAGGACTGAAGAAAGCTGAAAATTGCAAGTCCTACCCAAACGAGTAGGACTGAAGAAAGCTGTAAAATGCGAGTCCCGGCGCAAATGCGTGGGCGGGAAAAATGAAAGCAGTAAAACGCACACACGCAAGTCCTACTCAAATGAGTAGGAGAAAATAAATACGGGTCCTACTCAACCGAGTAGGACAAAATAAATGCAACGCACACACACTCTCTCTCGACATAAATGAAAACACACACACTCTACCGAAATAAAATCCAGCCATTAAACTCAAGTGAGTAGGCGGAAAAAAAGGAAAATTACAAACTCACGCACTCTACAGAAAGTAAAATAAGCAAGCGCCATTTAACTCTTAACGAGTAGGCGGAAATAAATGCGCATAAGTACAGAAAAATGTAAAAAAAACTAAGTTGTCTAAAAATGAAAACAACTGCATTTCTACCGCTAGAATGCGGGAGAAATGCATAAAAAGCTGAAATAAAAATAAAATGGGCAAAAGTTTAAACGAAAAATCAAAGTGCACGAAAAATTAAAACGAATACATTTCTACCGCTAGAATGCGGTAGAAATGCATAAAAAGAGAACGAAAAAATTAAAGAAGGAAAAAGTTTTTTGAAATAAAAACAAAAATGAAAATGCTTGAAAAATTAAAACGATTATGTTATCATTCCTATAACTCCGTAAAAGCGATTAAAAAGTGAAAATAAAGCGAAAAGAACGAAAATGTTTTACATCCTAAAAAGAAAAATCTAAGTTAAAAGAAATAAAAATCACCTTGAAATCATTTTTACGGGTTTATAACAATGAAATGGAAAGCTGTAAAAACCTAAGTTAACAAAACTAAGAACATAAAATCATAAAGTTATACTCATACACACACACACACACACACGTATAAAGAAGAACGAAAAACTAAGTTAAAACAAAATGAAAAATAAGATTGCTTAAGAGAGTTTTGCTTAGACTCATTCCAACACCATATAAAGAGACGAAAATAACAAATTTTATTAAGTAAAAACATGGTTACAAAGGAACGAAAACAAAAAGCTAAGGAGAGGGGGAGAAAATATCTCTTACATAGCATTTGGAAGCATTCCAGCAGCACAACACTTAAGCAAAATGGTTCAAAAAAGGAACAGGAATCCTAAGCAGAAGCTTTGAATTTATAGAAAAAATTTACATAGGTCACGCCCTTGGTCACGGGCATGACAGGGGGCGTGACAGTACTATTTGAGAAGGCGGCCGGCGATTTGACGGGAAAGTGGACTTCGGGCTGGACACGTGTCGGTCTCGCAGTGGTCACGCCCCAGGTCACGGGCGTGACGCTGGGCGTGTCAAGCAGGTGGATCTAGGCGCGGGTTGCGCTGAAAGTCTTCGGGCAGGTCTTGTCGACCAGGCGCAGTGGTCACGCCCCAGGTCACGGGCGTGACTCTGGGCGTGTCGGCTGGTGTCGACACTCGACGAATGTCGAGCGGAAAGTGTCGAGTTGAAAATCGTCGAGCGGAAATTGAGTCACGCCCTAGGTCACGGGCGTGACTCTAGGCGTGTCGGCTAGTGTCGACACTCGACGATCGTCGAGATGAAATCGTCGAGTGGAGTGACACGGGCTTGGGTCACGCCCCGTGTCGGGTGACACGGGAGTGACCCCGGGCGTGTCAGGCTTTGCACTTCAAAATTTTGCTGATTGACTGGAATTTGACGTGTCACGCCATGGTCACGGGCGTGACCAATTTGTCACGGGCGTGACATGTCAATTTTTGGCAGATTTTTGATATTTTCTGAAAAATAAAATAAAACAAGTTAGTATAATATTTACAAAAATAGGAGCATTTTATTGAATAAAAATAAGTAAAAATGACAAAAATAAATGAAAACGACTAAATTAATGTACAGAAAAATAGGTATATTTACAATTCATCAGCACCCAAGGCTAGTGTACTATTGAATCTTGAGTTCACTGTGCCTGTGATGTCCATTAGTTTGATACTTCTCCCATTGAGGGATTCTTCAAACTTCTTGGCCTCTGATAGTTCACTTTTCAGTGAGGCTATCTGCTCCCTACAGCATTCCAACTCCTCAGAGAGTTTGAGGTTATCTAATTTTAAGGTGCTTTGCTCAGACAGTTGATTTCTGAGAGAAATAATTTCTTTCTCAGATTTTAATAGATCTAAACAAAGTGCCTTAAATTCACATTTGAAGTCCTCTGAATTAAAATCAAATTAGTCTATTACCTGATCCTCTTCAGATTGAGTTTCTGATTCAGACTCTGACTCTTGTTCTACATCAGTATTGTGTTGAGGGGCATTGATAGCCATCATATAGAACTCCTTTTCTTCAGCATCATCTTCATCATCACTTGAGCTGGATGAAGCTTCTGATTCTTCTTCTGTTTCACTCCAAGTTTCAGCTACAAACCCCTTCCTGGTATGTTTGTTCTTGCTGGAGGAGGGTTTGTTATTGCTATTTTTCCTGAAGTCTTTGTCTCTTCTCCTTTCTTCCCTGTCCTTCTTGTTCTTATTCTGATTTTCTGGACAGTCAGGCACAATGTGGCCTGGTTTCCTGCATCGAAAACAAATAATTTCTTTGTTATTGGACTTATCATACCTTGGCTTTTCATGCCCTCTGAATGACTTTTTCCTGAAGTCCTTCATGGCCATTTTATAAAACCTTTTGGCCAGTAAGCTTAGCAGCTCTTCATTGCCTGTGACCTTGTCTTCAGGCTAATCTTCAATAGCTTTGAATGCTATTGATTTCTCTTTGCTGATTGCTGGTGAAGCAGCCTTCTGCTCTTCTTCTCTGTTCTTGATGAGCAGCTCATAAGACTTGAGCTTGCCCAAAAGAGCCTCAATAGTGATCTCATTAAGGCTTATGACATCCTTGATTGGCCAGATCCTTGAGTCCCAAGTGCTGGGGAAGCACATTAGGATTTTGTCATTGAGTTCAGTCAATGAGATCTCCTTGTCCAAGGTTTTCAGTTCATTGACTATAAGACTGAGTCTGTTATACATATCAGCAACTTACTCAGTTTCACCTTTCTTGAAGTTCTCATACTGATTTATGAGATGGGATCTTCTATCTTTCCTTTTATCTGCAGATCCTGACACTATTTCAGATAGTTTGTCCCATATCTCTTTTGCTGAGTTGCATTCAGCACTTTTTGAAATATTTCATCAGACATGGTTTGTGCCAAAATGTTCATTACTTTGGCATCTACAACTTTCCATTTTTTGATTTCTGCATCTGTTCCTGAAGGAGGTGGAACAACACTTGTACTTATATTTGCTGGGGGTCTTGGACACACTGGCAAAACAGAATTAAAGATATCTTCATCAATAGAATTCATGTACAATCTTATCCTTACCTTCCAAAGTGCAAACTTAGATAGATTGCACACTGGAGGTCTGGTGCTAGCATAATCTTTGTTCTGTGTCATGGTTTTATATAAAGATAAGTATAATACAAATAATAAAAATAAAAACCCTCTATAAAAGATTGACCTTATCAGAGATCTTTTGGTTCAGGTGTTAGCCTGTAGGAACAACTAATCTGATGAAGATTTAGTTGAATAACAACCAACTAAGGTATGGTATTTTAACCAACCTGGTATTTTAACCAACCTGGTATTTTAACCAACCTCCCTCTGATATCAATTGAAAGTGGGGATAAGATCTACCTTAACTCTAGAGGGGGGTGAATAGAGTATATTAAAATAATTTTCAAGTTAAAAATTATTTTGTAGTGGAAGACTTAATTTAAATATATGTGTAAGGTGCTTGCAGTAAATAAAAATAATGAAAGCAAGAAATAAAAACACAGCACACAGCAAACAAAATATAGCAACCAGAAGACACAAGGAGCTATAGTGGTTCCCCAATCAATCTGGGTACATCCACTCTTCTACCACCCTAGGTAGGAATCCACTGCAGGATGAGTTGATCAGGTGTCTTGGGCACCAATGAGCTTTTGATAAGGTGCTCAAAAACCAAACTAGATTTTTTGATCAGGTGTCTTGCCACCACTGAGTTTTAACAAGGTCTTAGAAACCAGCACAAAACTTTTGAAGGGAGTTTTGAGAAACCCTTTTACAGCAGAAAAAGAAAGAGGTTAGATGTTCTTCTCTGTCAACAATCAGAGAGAAGACTAGTGGATGATGTTGTCAAAGCTCCCCCTGAGATCTGGAAGTTGTTCAGGAAAAGAAGCTTTGCACTAGGGTGATAGGCCTTCAGTAGATGAGATCTCCAGCAAAGGATGATTCCAGCAGTTGCTGAAATGTGTAGTGTCTGGAGTCTTGATGGATGAAGCCTCTGAACAGTTGAGTCAAAAGAGATCTAGAAAATCTTCTTTTCTGTATATTGATCTCCTTCAGTGGTGTGTGTTCTGAAAGAATTCTGTCTGTGTGTCTGTCTGTGACTTTTCTCTTTCTGTATGTAACTGTTAGGAGTAGCAGAATAATATCCTCTTTTATTCCATAGATCTGAAAAGAATGAATTGATTCTCTGTCTCTAAGATAGCTGTTATCCACTCATTAATGACTTCCTTAAATGAATTTTGTCTCTGGAGGAAAGTCCTAGAAAACATTCCTTTAAATCTCCCTTGAAACATGCTCCAGATTAATTGAAACGGCTACAAGATCCTTGAAATAAATGCTGGGAATAAATAAGATAGAATTCCATAACTATCTGAATTTGAATCTTGAGAATCGTCGATCTCTCCAGAAAATCGTCGACCTGAGCTCAACTATCGTCGACCTGAGCTCAGAGACTGGAACTAGACTGGAAACAGAAATCGTCGATCTAAGCTCAACTATCATCGACCTAAGCTCAGAGACTAGGAAAACAGCTAGAGATAGAAACGTCGATCTGAGCTCGAAGATCGTCGAACGGAGTTCGACGACTCGTTGAACTGAGCTCCGAGATAGTCGAACTGAGTTCGACGATTCGTCGACCTGAGCTCGACGAAAATGACTTAGTCTCTTGAATTTGAATATCTGATCTGAGGGTCTTGGGGGCAGCTTTCAAGCTTAAATTCTAACCCTTAGACTCAATCTAATTGACCTTAAAAACTATACAAGGAGGTCAAAACAATTTTCCTAAGGACATAGTGATCCTTGCCCAAATCAGTAATAGGGTGTTCCAACAGAACTCATCTGAAAGCGCTGATCAAGGGGCGCCCAAAAATGGCGTTGTAACTACTGGGGGCATCCACTATGACAAAGCGGCAATTTCGGGATAGCCCTCCCAGGGATACTTGGAGTCCCACTCCCCCCCTCGACTTCTTTCCTCTCTCCTGAGAACCCAAATAATGGTCCATCCGCCGCCAGCACCCTCCGGGCCTCCACCCTCATCTCATTGAATGCTTTCTTGAAAATAACGTTCACAGAGCTCCCATTGTCTACTAGGATCTGTGACACCATAAAGTTCTCGATAGTAGTTCGTATCACCAGCACGTCACCGTAAGGGTCTTCATGATCTGGCATGTCCTTCCTTGAAAAGGTGATCTTTTCATCTGGGGGAGGGGATTGCGACGTCGAGGCTACGCTTCGGCGATACATAGTGTGAAGGCTCGCCTTTCGGGCTGCCTCTATTCCTACACCCCCGTGGATTACTCTGATTCCCCCTCGATCTCCTACATCCGTTCGATCTACACATCGATCCTCCTCTCCTGTACCTGTCACTTCCTCTATCCGCACCGATCTCTGTTGCTCTCCAGCTCCTCTAGTTCTCCACATTTCCAAGAAATCTGGGCAGGTTACCGTTGCGTGACCTTCCTCCTCGTGGAAGTCGCAATATGGCAACACCACCTCCCCCCCCCCCCCCTTGTCTTCCTTCCTGAGGGTTTCTCCTTCTCCCAGCTCCTGCTCCTCTTCCGCTCTCCCGGCCCCTACCTCTACCTCGGCCGATCTCCATAGCCTGCTGCGGAGGGGGCAGGAGTGGTCTATGACCATACCCCCACCCTTGCTGGTGAAATTTTCCCGGTCCCCCTTGTTGGTTCCTCCCCCCGTGGGGAAATCCTCCCCCTTGTCCTGGGGCAGGGCATCCCTATTGCCTCAACCCAGCTCTTGATACGTCGGCGCCCTCGGCTCTTCTCTTCTTCTTGCTTCCTGATGTCTCCCCCTTGGCTCCCTCGACTCCACCTCCGTAAGCCTTGCCAACTTTTTTGCAAAAGCGGGATTTGCCACCTCCATCGTTATTTCCTTCGCCGCCTTCTCCATCAAGCCTTCAAAAGACAGCGGCGCCTTCCGGGTGAGGCTCATTTTGAAGAAACCTTCTCGTAGTCCCACGGTAAAGGCCATCTGGAGGGCAAACCCAGGCACCTCCTGTATATCCAGGATCTCCTCTTGGAATCTATCCACGTACTGAGCTAGGGATTCATCTACCTTCCGCTTAATCAAAAAGATTGACTCCGGGTTCTTCTTTCTCTTCTTCGAAGATGAGAACCGTAGCTGGAAACTCCTGCTCAGGTCCTCGAAGCAGTATATCGAGCCAGTTGGAAGCTGGTGAAACCAGTCTCTAGCCTTGTCTTTTAGGGTGATGGCAAAAAAACAGCATGTAAACGCGTCCGTCATGGGCCTGATCGAAACCGCGTCCTCGAACCACTACAAGTGATGACGGGGATCATCTTTCCCCATATAGTAGTTCATTTCGGGTTACCGGAACCCTTTCGGGACGGGAGCTGACAGGATCAGCTCACAAAAAGGGAACCCTCTTGCCGCCCCTACTCGCGCGATGACCTCTCCTAGCGAGATGGTACTCGCCGGGCTTGGGAACAGCTCCCTTCCTACCATGTCTCTCCTGCTCCCTTCCGCCATCACCTCCTTCCCCGGTCTCCTCCCCGGAGCATCTTCTCCCACTCGCACCGAGACAAGGTCTTCTTGTGGCGCGAGAGCAGTCACCTGAGGCAGTGGGGTTGAACAATCTCCCTATCGCGAGATACCTTGCAGCAAGTCCATGATCCCCTTGATTGAAGCCATAAACTCTTCTCTTCCGACAAATCCTCCTGGGTTTTCTGACCCTTCTTCTCCTCCTTCTCCGTGACCTCCCGCCATGTGGTTGCTCAAGGTTCTTCTCTGAGGGCTGCGTTCCATGCTCACCGCACCAAAAAATGTTGGAACCAGCTTTCTAGTCCTGCCTAAAGTTCGAAACTGAGGATGCAGCCCGCACGTACTCTTCTTGAACTATCCTCCTGATGTGAGTCGGGGACCTGAAAACAGACCGAGGGGTCTCAGCTCGGAGGTCCCACCTCTTTCCCGGAAGAACTGAAGATCTTTCCCTCCCTAGCCAATGCTGAGCTAGGTGCCTGTGAGGAAGACAGTAGAAAGGTTCCACACCCCTTATCTCAGGTACCTTATCGGTCTATTTATAGGCCTATGAATCTGATCTGCAAATATCACTTCTGAATTAACCAGAAATGACCAAAACACCCAGGGTTGGGTCTACAACAGCCAAACTCCGCTGTTCTAGACGGCTATACGCAGACCTCCAGGGGTAGAAGTGTAAAATTACCTGGGGCAAAAAGGTAAAATCCCCCTTGGGGGTAAAAAGGTAAAAACATCTTTTCTCCCATGTGGCGAGTGGGGAAAAGACTGACGGGCGAGATGACCCTCTCTGTCCATCTCGCCGGCCTCTCGCCCTATAGGCCATCTCGCCTCCTAGAGCCATCTCGCACTACCTGGGCGTCTCGCCTACCTCAGAGAATCCCCAATCCCGCCTCCTGCAGGTGGGCCTCCTGGTCTTACTCGACTGTCTAATTCATCTCGCCAATCCCCCCTTCACGCTCATTGAACTACCTCTCGTGAGCCCAAGGTTGTATAATATGGACGGCGGTGCAAGACCCCACTGTCATGTATTCAGGATGAAGATCCGCAGGCACTCAGCTCGGAGTTTGTGGAGGATACTGATGCTCAGGTTAGATTGATCCGGGACAGGATGGTGGAAGCCTAGAGCAGGAAGGCCAAGTATTACGATGCGAGGCATCGTTAGGTGTAGTTCTAGGTGGGAGACCGAGTCTTCTTTAAGATACTGCCGATGCATGGAGTCTCGCGGGTTCGCGGGCGGAAGAAGCTCAGTCCAAGATATATAGGGCCCTATAGGATCCTGGAGAAGATCGACCCCTTAGCTTATAGACTGGAGCTACCGCCAGAGTTAGTACGATTGCATGACGTCTTCCATGTCTCCTCACTATAGAGGGCTCTACTATACCCTGAGCAGCTATTTTCCACAGCCGACTGTGTGGTGGCCTCAGATCGATCAGTTAGCTTTGAGCCGATCAGGATCGACGACACGGCAGTGCGGGTCTTGCGATGCAGGAAGTTTCTGCTAGTCAAGGTTTTGTGGAGAAACCATGGGCAGGAGGAGCATACATGGGAGCCATGAGACTTGATGCAGCAAAAGTAATCGGAGCTCTTAGAGTCAGGTATACCTTAAACCTTAGGGATGTTACATGTATCTTTCATTTCAGTAGAAACCTCCGTAGGCTTAACCTTAATTTCAGGGACGAAATTTTTTTATATATATTGGGATTTGTAACATTCCTCAAACAACTAGACTCCTAGGATTTTTTTTTGTCATGACTAGGTCATGACAAAACCATCAGAAGCTCAAAGGACCAAGTGAACAAAGGCCAAGGTGAAAATCACCTTGGTCTGCCTATAGCTCATCCTCAATATTTAGACCTCAAGTTTTACTTTAAGGCTACACCTTAATCCCATGACCATACCACAACACCCCTAACACCTTGGGTAGTCCATAGGGCCACTAAGGACCCACTGTAGGCAGTCAAAGTGGTTAAGTTGACCTAAGTCAACACTAACCCTAAATGGGTCAAACTAGCCTACTTAGGGTCAATTGACCTTTCCCTAGCCAAGTGGACCACACCCATGCCTTCCTAACCCTAAAGTGAGGTCAATGGGTCACCAAGTACCCATTGGGGTCAACCAAAGAGTTAGGTTGACCAAAGTCAACCCTAGCCCTAATTTGGTCAAGGTACCCTTCCTAAGGGCAGGTGACCTCCAAAATGCCAAGTCAACCCTACCCAACCCTACCTAGACCTTAGGGGAGTCCAATGGGTCACCAAGTACCCATTGATGACAACTCAAAAGGTCAAATTGACTAAAGTCAACCCTAAGCTGGGTCAAGTCAAACTTAGCTCAAATGGGCTAACATAAGCTCAAGCCCTCTTTCCACTTGTGCTAACCTTATCTCCATGGAAATTACGGGTTAATGGGCTGCCAATAGGCTGGAGTGGTCAGTAAGGTCAACCTAGATTACTAGGAGAGAGAAAACTCCAAGCTCTCTTTAATGGAGGAGAGAGAAAAGAGTGAAAGGGAGCCATTCATGGCCAAGGAGGCCAAGGGCCATTCTTCATTGGCTGATCCATTCCCCATTCAGTCCAGGAAGACCAAGGGGGATTTTGGTGGCTGTTCATGGCCGGAACAGTGCCACCACACCATGGCCGAATAGTGCCTTCAATGGTCGTTAATGGCCATTGAAGCCTTGGACCTTCCCTCCACCTCTTTATGGCTGGATTCAACTCCTCTGGGGAAGAAGAGGAATTTCAAGCCGTTTCTCGGCTGGATTGAGGCAAAATTCACCCCCCCTCCTCACCATGGCCAAAAATTACATGAAGGGGACATTAATGGCCACCACCAGCTAGACCCCTCCCCTCCCCCTTTTTATTATTTTAAAAGCTTCCCTAGGCTCCAATCTTTTGTTTCCACACCTTGCCCGAAGGAGACAAATGACTTCACGGTGCTGTTGTAGAGCACCGACGACACCTCCACCACCAATGGCATCCCGGCGATCGACGTGTCTCCAAGCTGCAAGCAAGGTCCTCCCCTCCTCCTCTCTCTATGGCTAGATCGTAGCAATCATTAGGGTTAAGAATCGGGCTCAATTGAGCCCAATCGGGAAGGGAGTTTTCCTGGTTTTTCCTCAAAAATGAACCCATCGGGATCGCCGAAATCCGCCCCTCTGGCGGCTGTGCCGCCGCATGGCGATAGCCACCACCTCAACGGAGCTGGTGGTGGCGGTGGCCGGCCAGGGAGGTGGCCGGATGGCCGGCGGTGGCAGCTGGAAGTAGCTCCAGGATGGGTCAATCTTAACCGTTGGCTGGAGGAAGAAGATGAGCTAGAGCCCTTGGATCCGCTTTAAGATTAGTGTTGGAGATGGATTTAAACTATAGGATATGATTTCATTTTATTTCATTTTGTCACAGAATTCGTATTTAATGTTTTTAATTATTAAAAATACCTAGAGGAAGAATCTGGAAATATGATGAATATAAAAATTGTATCCCTTTGGGTCTACTTTAATTTAAAATTGGTTGAACCAATTTGGGTGCCTGGTTTGACCAGAGAACTCATTTTGGTGGGGTCTATACCTATGGATAGGTAGAGATTAAAATGAGTGCCCCCACTTCTTCCCTTGTCCAAATGACCTGAAATTTGGACAGAGGGTCACCCTATTCTGTACCTAGGCCTGCCCAAAAATGAGAATTTTTGGGGACAATTTTTCTATAGTTTTTGAAATCATTTATAAACCCTAGGGTAAATTAATTTAGTGTCCTAATGACCTCCAAACCCTCCCAAATTTTGGTGAGTGGTCCTTAGGGTCATGAGTAGGCACTGCATAAATTTTCACCTCATTTTGAGTTGCTTTGGTGTGGTAATGGGCAAACCCTAACCTAGCCCTAATAAGGGGTAATTAGGTGAAAAGGTGCACTTTGAGGTTAAGTGGTCAGATCACCTCAACAGAGACTGAGACCTTGGCCACTGGTTTTAAATGACATTTAACACCCTCATATGGGTTATGGGGTGGTTTGGGGTAGGTTTTCCCTAGGAGCCAAGTTTAAACCCTATGAGAGGACTTTGGGGGTTTGAGAAGGGCATGGGGTCAAATGACCTTGTATGGATTTGAACTTTTGCAGAGAGGATACTAGGGTAGCTAAAGTCCTCTGATAAAAATCTCAGAGGATTTGGAGATGGATAAACACCTCAAAACCATAACCCTAGTTTAGGGCACATCACTTATACATGCAAGATAAGCCACCAAAACTTAATGAAAAGTTATGAAACTTTGTAGGTATGGTCATAGGGTTAATTATAGCCTCTGGTGATTTTATAAGTAATTTAGGAACATTTCACTTAGTACCTCCCTTATAATACATGAAATTGCCATTGTAATCTTTTAATTATTATGATCACACTATTTAGTAGAAAGTTATGGAATTTGGGCAGGGAATGTTTTAAGGTCAATTTACTCTTACTTGAATTTTATTACAATTTTTGGATGTGTATTCCCAGTACTTACTTCACAAATGTATAAACACGGAAATATGATCAATAATAGATTTAGAGCTCTCTTTTTATTGAAAAATTGTGAAACTTGATCAGTAGTGTTTCTAGGTCAATATGATCATATGGGAATTTTGTTGCAATTTGTAGATGAATAATTGTTGTACTTAGTTCATTAACATATTACTTGGAATATTATGCAAAAATCAATTATAGAGTTCATTATTAACTGATAAATTGTGAAACTTGACCTGGAGTGTTTACATGTCTTTATATTCTTCCCTGAATTTTCTCAGAATTTTTAGAAGAATATTGACAGTACTTGTCTCTTTAATTTGGTTAATGTAGGTTATGTTCAAAAAATATGTTTAGAGGTTTAAGTCTTACTGAAAACTTTGGAGACCTTGGATTTACTGATAAAGAGTAGTCTTTTATTTATCATAATTTTGTGGAACACTTTGCATGCCTGAAAATAGTACTTCATGTTCAAACTAAGGCATTTGGATCACTTTGGAAATAAAATAAATTATCAAATAAATTAGAAAAATTATAAACTTCTGGATTTAGGCTAATCATGTTATGATAGACCTCTAATAAATATTATAGTATTTTTTGGATGATAAATTGGAGTACCTCCCATTGTACACATCATATGGCTTAGGATGGTCTGCGGTTAGTAAAAACTACATAAATCAAGATTTGGTGCAAAATGAACTTAGGGAGTTGGGATATTAGTGTGTTGGTCTGGTAAGGGAAATGAGATTATCATCGGGAGTCGTGATGAGGAGTGAGAAGTTTGGCTAGTGTTAAGAGGTGCTCGGGGTCGACGAAACATCATCTTCCCTGTGGGAGAGAAAAAGTCAAATACACTAGGGTTAGATCCAGTACAATATTTAAAGGGATTGGGATATGGGTAACAACCAATAATAGCAAGTGCCTTGCGAAAGGTAATGATGGGCTTCAGCTACCATCATAGTTCTTAGTGCCCTCGAGAGCCCTTCACGGGGAATACCTTAGGCAGTCCTGGGCTAACCTAAACAGTAGGAATAATAAATTACAAGAACAACTAGTATAACTAGGGTTTCACATTCACACACCCCGGTACCTCTGAAGGTTGGTTAGGTTAGTTTGAATTGCCATCCGGACGGTAGGTTTGGAAGGTGGATGCACGTACGGGATAGTCTGGGGAGCTTTGGCTCGGTAGATATTTGTGATGGACGGGTTAGTCTGGGGAGCTTTAGCTCCGTGCTGATACATCAAGATTGCATGTGCGTAAATTATAAGGTGGTGGGTCATCAGTGTTGGAGGGTCGATGCACCGACGCCAATACATTGACTCGGAAAGTGTGGTTTAGCACTTCGTCAATTTAAGTCCTATAGACCAGCCGACAAAGAGTATGCAGGAGCTCCGCTTTATACACCAGCATCGAGGCGTACGATAGGTCTGACTTTTAGTGTTATTACCGGTTTAGAGGTGGGCGAGGCCCAACCCACCGCTTTCGTTTGCCACTACGGAGGTATCCTGGGAGGTTTTGGCTCTAGAAAGGGGGAGCTAAAGGTCTGTGCACATAGAGTTGTGTGCGTGAGTTGCACTTGCATGAATCAAGGCATAGCATATCACTACACTCATACTTGCATTCAACCGACACCCCAACGTATAAATTGTTATGGGACTTTTTATACGATGGGAGCCTTGCAGAAGACCCCTTAACTTATAAGTTTGTATGGGAATTCATATAAGTTAAGGTTACTTATTTCTTACTTTGTCTTTCTTACTTATGCCGCATATTCTACTTGTTTACTTTACTGCTTACTATTGTAGAACTGGTAGTATGCACCTTTTATTTCTTAGTTATTTATACATTATAAATTAACTTCTAGGTTAGTTCTACTGTCACTTGTCATTTTGTACTCTCCACCTTTGTAGCTTCCCTTTCCTCCTCCCCGCTCGGTGCCTAGGAGCCATGGTGGGAGGGGTAGGGGATGATAGGGCTTTGTCTTTATGACTAATGGTTTTTGGACCACAATATTACAGGGGCTCCAGATGGGAGACAGGGACCAACAGCACAGGGACCAGCACCAGCGGAGTACGGAGCACATGGAGGTGGGCCAGTCTAGTACCGGAGCACCAATGTCTAGTTCTGTGAGTGATAGTCTTCTTATAGCTTCCACGAGAGTTTGTAGTGAGGATCTGATATACCGGCCTTAAGCCCATTTATATTTTTTTGTACTGTTCTTTTGTAGTACTCTCTCTCTCTTCTTTATTTATGGACTTGTGTGGTTTCTCCTTATATATGATGTTTGTGGACTCAATTCTATTTCATTCTGCTCTCTCTATGATGATCTAAAAGGCCGGCAGAATCGACATTTTGTAATGGCGGCTTTCCGGAGTGTCGGGGCCACCGCAAAACGGCGGTTCTGGGCATAAGACCCCGGGTTTGAAAAATAAAAAAAAACAAATGGGGGTCTTACATACAGTTAACCAGGGAGGAGTAGCTTGAGTAGCGTTGTTAAAAGTTCAACTTTCCAAGCTAACAATCGAAGAAGTGCCAGTAGTGGCAGAATTCGGGATGTGTTTCCTCAGGAGCTTCCTGGGGCGCCTCCTCAACGGGAGATCGATTTCTCGATTGAGTTAATACCAGAAGCTAGGTCAGTGTCACGTCCTCCTTTTAAGATGGCACCAAAGGAGTTGACTGAGCTCAAGGTGCAGTTGTAGGAACTATTTGAGCAGTGGTACATTAGACCCAGCTCATTGCCATGGAGCATGCCAGTGTTGTTCGTGAAGAATAAAGATGGTAGTATGTGGTTGTGCATAGACTATCTTGAGTTGAATAAATTTACTGTCAAGAATAAGTATCTAATTATACGGATAGATGACTTGTTCGACCAGTTGGTAGGGTCAGTGATGTACTATAAGTTATACTTGAAGTCAAGGCACTACCAGTTGCGATTCGAGATGAGGACATACCGAAAACAGTGTTTGTAACGAGGTATGGTCACTTTGAGTTCTCAGTGATGTCGTTCGGGTTGACGAACGTGCCATCAGTATTTATGGATTTGATGAACCGAGTTTTTCTAGAGTATTTAGACTCATTTGTGGTGGTCTTCTTCGATGGTATTTTGGTATACTCCAAATCAGAGGCAGAGTATGAGGCTCATCTGAGAGTAGTCTTGCAGACTCTGAGAGAGAACTAGATTTATGCAAAGTTCTCGAAGTGCGAGTTCTGGTTAGAGAAAGTGGATTTTTTGGGCCATGTGATAAGTGGTGATGGGGTGGCGGTGGATCTAGCGAAAGTTGAGGCCATAAGAGATTGGCCAGTTTTGAGCACTGTGGCGAAAGTCAGGAGTTTTCTTTGACTATCCAAGTACTATAGAAGGTTTGTGGAAAACTTTTCGCGGGTAGCTCTGCCCTCACTACTTTGACTCATAAGGACCAGAAGTTTTTGTGGACTCAGGAGTGCAATCAAGCATTCGACACCTTGAAGGAAAGGTTGATGACAGCTCCAATCCTAAGTCTTCCTAAAGGGACTAAAGTATTTCAGATTTTCAGTGATGCATCAGGTTGCGGTTTGGGTTGCGTGTTAGTGCAATATGGCAGTGTGATAGCCTTTGGATCTAGACAGTTGAAGTCTTATTAGAGGAACTACCCCATCCATGACTTGGAGTTGGCAGCGGTAATTTTTGCATTGAAGTTGTAACGACACTATATGTACGGTCTGAAGGTGGAGAACTTCACGGACCACAAAAGTGTGAAGTTTCTTCTAGATCAAAAAGACTTAAACATGCGGCAACGCAGGTCGGTCGAGTTCCTTTGAGACTATGATGTGGCGATTCAATATATGACGGGCAAGGCCAACGTGGTGGCTGATGCCTTGAGTAGAAAGTACTCAGGACAAGGAAATTGGATCGAAGCTCATGATGAGCGATTGATATGGGATTTTTGAGTCCCTTAGAATTGAGTGTGTGACAAGAGGCGATTCTAGCATGCCTCGGTTGAACTGGATAGAGTTGTAGAATGACTTGTCCGACCGTGTTGGGAAGCGACCAATGTGGATGTGGAATTCCAGCCATTTATGGTGGAAGCTCAAAAAGGCGAGGGTAGTGCCTGGGAGATGATTGATGAGATCTTAAGGAAGGACGGGAGGATTTGTGCACCGCAGTTCGGCAAGCTCTGTGAGGAGTTGATTTTTGAGGATCATTTCATAAAGTACTCCATTCACCCAGGCAGTACAAAGATATACTTAGATATGAAGAAATCCTTTTGGTGGCCTTATTTGAAACGGGACGTAGCTTTGTACATGAGTCGGTGCTAAACTTGTGCCTTAGTGAAGGCTGAGTGTCAAAAGTCAGGCAGGTTCCTGAAGCCTCTTCCTATCCCTGAGTGGAAATTTGATGACATCTCTATGGATTTTGTGCATGGCTTACCTCGATCGCAGCAAGAAAATGATGCGATTTGGGTGATCGTGGATCACTTGACCAAAGTGGCTCACTTCATCCCGAATCGGAAGGAAGACAGCGTGGAGAAGTTGGTAGAATTGTATTTCGTAATATTGTGTGGTTGCACGGAATTCCCAAGAGTATTGTTAGTGATCGTGATGGACGTTTCACATCCAAGGACTGGAGACTGGTATAGAAAAGTCTGGGCACAAAGCTCAAGTTTAGTATGGCGTTCCATCCTAAAACCGATGGTCAAACGGAAAGGACGAATTGTACAATGGTAGATATGCTTTGGATGTGTATCCTTGACTTTGGTAAGAAGTAGGAAGATCACCTTTTTATGGTGGAGTTTACCTATAACAACAATTTCCAGGCAAGTATAAAGATGACGCCATATGAGGCTTTGTATGGAAGGCGGTGTCGAATACAGATGTCATGGACAGAGGGGGAGACACCAAGCTTTTGGTAAAAGAGGTGGTTGTTGATGCTTGCGAGTTAGTGCGAACAATTCAGGAGCGCATGAAGGTTGCTCAGGATCGGCAAGCGAAGTATTTCAATGCGTGTCATAGGAACGTGGAGTTCGTGGTAGGCGACTTGGTATACCTAAAGATTAAGTCGTTCAAAGGCGTTTTGCAGATTTGCAGACTTAAGAAGTTGAGTCCGAGGTTTTTTGGGGTCGTTTGAGGTCATGGAGTGTATTGGAGAAGCAGCCTACCGGTTGGCGTTGTCCCCATATCTGAGTGGACTATATGATGTCTTCCATGTCTCAGTTCTAAGGAAAGACTTGGTGGAGACAAGTGTTGTGGTGGAGTCAATGAAGGTTCAGGTAGAAGAGGACTTGAGGATGAAAGTCCGTCTGGTTGGCATAAAGGATTCAAAAGTTCGGAAATTGCGGAATAAAGAGGTTAAGCTCGTGAAGGTGTGCTGGGACAATTGCGGGCGAGATAAATTTTCATGGGAGCATTAGAAAACAATACGGGAGTACTTCCCCAAACTTTTCCATTCAGTTATTCTTTTATTTAAGTGCATACTTAATTTCGAGGACAAAATTCTTCTAGGGGGGAGGACTTGTAACACCCCAATTTTTCCAAAGCTTGTGCCTCAGGAAGCTATCGTGCGGCGATAGGTAGTTATCACCCAGCGATAGCCTTATTTCATCGAAACCAAGTGTTGAGAGCGTTGAGTGCTAGCGCGCGGCATTAGAAAGATACCACTCGGTGGTAGCTTGGCGTTGAGTGCATTGAGAGGCAGGCATTGAGTGGAGGTGTTGAGTTGTAGGTGTTGAGTGAGCTACCGCGCAGCATTATCCTTACCGCCGGCGATAGCGCTACATTATTTTTCTGGTCGAGCACTCGGGAAGCTACTGCAGCGTGGTAAGTGGTTACCGCTCGGCAGTAGCAGGCAGGAGTAGTTCCGTCGTTTGGCATCTTGAACCTCCATTTTCTCTTAGGATTTGATCCTATGGCTTAGGATGCTCTGCCCAGAGGTCATATAAGGACAAAAACATTCTAAACCCTCATTTATTTTCATTTTTAGAAAGATTTAGGGTTTGAGAGAGAGTTTGGAGGAGGAGGAAGAAGGCCTTTCTTCCTCCATTGACAAAGCTTCGGGTATCTGATCATCAATCCGAGATTAGATCCATGGAGAGGACTTGAAGGTGCATATTCTCATCTATGCAAATCAAGTTTTCCAAGGCTAGGAAGAGGAGTCATAAGGTAATGACACTTATCCTCTTGGTCTTTAGCATGCGTGCATGCCATCCATTTTTATTCTTGTTTTCTTTCAAGCTTTGGACACTGGATCTCTCAAATGAGATGGGTTTAGGTTGTCATGGTTCAAGAGGAGCCACCGTGTCGATTGTGTCAATCCCCGACATGATGTTGCATTAGAAATCCACTCCGCTAGTGGATTAGGCATTATGGGTGAAGCCGTAGTCGCAACCGTTAGTCTGACTTGGTGATGTTGCATAACGGGCCTTAAGGATTTTGCCAGAAATCTGTTTGAAGCAAAATGTCGTTCGAGATGTGGTTTCCCCTTGTTTTCGTATGAGTATGAATGGTGGATTGGGCGGGAAAGGCTTTTTATTGTGATGTGCTAAGGCACGACTTTGTCTCTGTGGTCGGCTGGCTAGCCCGTGACGTTGCAAAGTCGCATGGGGAGAGTGTCCTGGTGAGACAAGTCCGCTTCTATGAAACTAACGAGAACGCCATGGTTTGGACAAGCCCAGACGATGCCAGCTGGGTCCCGTTGGGCCTCCTTCGGTGGACTTAGTCCCGATTTGGAGTCGGGCTTGGTCGTCACGAGCGAGTGGGGTCTAGGAAGGGTTCTTAGCATCGGTTTGTGGTTTGTGAGATGGAATCCTTATGTGAGAAGTCAGAGCTTACAGGCAAGCCCGGGTTTTGAGTCCCACAAGTGGGTGGGGTCTTGTCAAGAGTTCTGTGTGACAGCTTGTATGTTGTTAGGGGAAATTGGAAGTACCCATGTGTTTGCGACTTGAACGTCGAATTAGAAATTGGAAGTACCCGATTGTTGATGCATGGTGATGCATTAGATTCATGCGTTATAGGGTGCCTTGGTTGAAACTCAGGTTTGCATACATGCTGCATAGTAGACCCCCTTTTTATTATATGCTCAACATAGAAACATATTTGTTGTATGAGACATCTAAACCCTTTTTTCTATAAAAGTGAGGGATAGATCTAACTAAATCTAGAGGGGGTGAATAGAGTATTTTAAAATTTTACTTTGTTTTTACAGCTGATTAAAATAGGTGATACTTATATATATATATATATATATATATATATATATATATATATATATATATATATATATATATATATATATATATATATATATATAGAGAGAGAGAGAGAGAGAGAGAGAGAGAGAGAAAATATCACAGCATAGAAAATAAACAAGTAAAGGCACAACCAGACGACACAAGGAGTTTATAGTGGTTCCCCAATATACCTGGATACATCCACTATTCTACCACTCTGGTAGGAATCCACTACAGGTTTTTGCTCAGGTGCCCTGCCACCACAGGTTTTTGATCAGGTGTCCTTTCACCATAATATATATTTTCTAAGGGAGATCTAGCAACCCTTTGATCTTTTGATCAGGTGCCCAAAAACCAAACCAAGTCTTTTGATCAGTTGTCTTGAGAACTAAAAGGTTTAACTTTTGAAGGGAGTTATAACCCTATACATAGTGAAAGAAAAGAAAATGATGTTGTCTTCTCTGTCTCAAATCTCTGAGAAGACTAGTGGATTTGTTGATGTTGTCAAAGCTCCCCCTAAGTTGTATAGATCTGATCAGGAGTGGAAGCTTTGCTTCTGGGTGTAGCCTTCAAAGTTGAAAACTTCTTCTTCCAGTATATATTTCTGAGAGATGTGAACTTTTTGTCTCAGATTGAAGATGTGTTGCTGGAAGAAAAGCTTGAAACAAAATAATGATGAACAAGATGTTTTTGTCTCTATCTCTTTCTGTTATTGTTGCAGAAAACCTTCTGAGCCTCAGTATGTTAATCAAGAGAAGAATTCAAATATTTGAATTCATTAATCCTGAAACGGCTGGATAATTCCCAAGAAGGTAACTGCTTTGGAAATTCGTTAGAATGGAAATAAGAACTCTGTGATTAAATCCATATTTAATGCTGCCTCTAAACAGCTATATTCATAAGAATATTGAACATTAAATATCAGAGTTATGGCTGCCTGTAATTAAGCCATTAAATATTTTGCCTTCAGAATATCCTGAAATTGAGCCTGTAAATATTTTGCTAACTGCCTAATATAATGCCCCCTATCCGTCACATAGCATATAGCAGTAGGTCCGACCGGGGCCCGACGTCATATACCACAGATGGACCGAAGGGTTATGCAATGAAACCATCCTTCCAATAACTAACGTACTACACATAGCACATTCTAGCAGAAGCATTTTAAATGTTGCAAAATAAGAACCCAGCCATAGCATGAATGTCCACTAACAATAATAACTCAAATGGAATGAGCGTACAAATTCACAAGTACTTGGCCTTATGGTCTTACAAGAGTTTACTTTAAACAAATAGTGTCTTCCAAACATCGGCGTGCAGGTCGGTCACATATGAGAATAAAAGTAAACATTAGCATAGGCCTTCGAGGTCCGGCTCAGCAACAAGGGCTTTTGTCCGCTATTTACCACTAGGCTTTGCAGCACCTGCAAGCAACAATACACCGAAGCGGTGGCAAACAAAAGCAACGGTCAGCTAAAGTTGACCAAATTATAACGACCCCGCCCCTAAACTCGGGGCAGCGATGCTCCTTCCCTGCACTTTATTAGCATAGCCAAACAGTAGTGAAATTACACATCATCACAGGCGTAGGCTCGCACGGCCACACACCCCATGCTCTCAGGGCCCATTCTCGGTGAACCCGGTCAAAATCAGCTGTCTCACCACCGCCCCATGGATGGCAAACCACGTGAGCATTTTAGTCTTTCCAGCTTAAGCCTAAGGCCCTCCATCTATGCCAACGGCAAGTCCCACGTACTTTAGGTTGCTTGTATTGAACGACATAGAGCGGGTATGGTTCCGCCTAACCCGTTTCTCGCACCGCAATGTCAATTTAAGCCATATGCGCGGGTCAAGCATCCCCGAATCCCAAATATATCACACACTTTACATAACCCAGTTATGTGCAAGTTTGCTCCCAGGCCACCAAGATGGCAGAATCACGCATCTGCCCAGTTTTTCGGATGCACCTTGGTGTTAGTCCCCAAGGTTCTCTGTTGCAATCTACCGCATAGAAAACCTGAAAAACAACCATCGGCGCGGAGTCTTCTCCGGCCATTCATGCAATGAAACATCACCGATCCAGACCAACTTGTCCGGGTAGGCTTCACACACCATGCCTATGTTCGTTCTTTGATTCCGGACTCTACATGCAAAACAACGGGGACTATTCATGTATACCCAAAGGAATACCTCACACTCACCGCATACTCGCATAAGCGGGCTTCCTATGCAAAAGGAAAGAGGACTTCGCATGTACAAGATGAGAATCGTTACCCTAGTGTTTCTCTTTGGCACCATGAAGATCTAGACGGGTTATAAACACCGCAACGGCCTCGCCTCCATAGATCTGAACTCAGCTTGCGATTTGGGGCTCCGAAGCTCCACCGGCGGCCGGAACTCTCCTTCTCCTTCTACCTTGCACTCCCATCTCTCTAAAGCTTTAAAAAGAGAAAGCTTGAAGTGGAATGAGGGTTTCAAACCCTATTCCTGGATTTAACACTGCGAGGACCAGCCAGGGCCCTTGGATCCCAAAAGAAGGAAATAGACGGCCACGATTCGCACTTAAAATCAAATTTCCTGGGCCGAACACGGCTTGTGATATGCCTGTGTCCAAGGCCGTGTGCCTCAATCGATGCCAAAACCGTCGCATCCAGACCAGGACACGGGCTCTTAACATACCTGTGTCACCCTTGACACGTATGTGTCATTCAGTACACACCCGTGTTGCGGGGAGTGTTCCTCCATCGACATAGGACCAAAAATAACCTGAAGAGAACACGGGTTCTCGACACGCCCGTGTAAATTTTGACATGCCTGTGTCATCCCGAACACGCATGGTCTCCAGGCCGTGTTCCTCCCCCGATACTGCCCGGCTAACAGCCCGAGCAGGACACGGCTTGGGACACGCCCGTGTCTCAGGCCATGTTCGTTGTCTCGAGGATCGTCGACTGCATTTTCATCGACTAATCGGCAAGATCGTCGAACCCGAGCACGACACGACCCTGGGATACGCCCGTGTTCCAGGCCGTGTGACCCCAACCAAGCACCAAACTTGGTTCTAAAAGTTGCCCATCCTTCTTTTGAGTTTCTGGGCGTTACAATCCTCTCCCTCTTAAAAGAATTTTGCCCCGAAATTACAGAAAGGGAAATATACGCAAAACTTAAACGGTACCTGAGTGGAATAACTCTAGGTACTCCTCATGCATGGTCTGCTCTCGCTCCCACGAGAGATCCTCCCGACCGCAGTTGTTCCAACGGACCTTGACCATCCTGATTACTTTGTTACGAAGTTGCATGACTTCCAATTCCTTAATGCGAATGGGCTTGACCTTCGTCTTCAACCCATTATCAACCGGTACTTGATCGACCACAATCACTTGTGAAGGCTCTTGCACCACCTTTCGCAACACCGATATGTGGAATATGTTGTGTAGACCACACAGTTCCACTGATTGCTTTCATCGATAAGCTGCATCACCAATCCCTCCAGGACCTCAAACGGTCCAAGGTACCTCAGGCTTAGGTTCTTCATGCGTCGTACCCGTGAGACGCCCTTGAACGGCTTAATCTTCAAATACACCCAGTCACCAACAGCGAACTCAACATTCCTATGCTTGGCATTATAGTACTGAGCTTGGTGGACCTGAGCGATTAGCAAACGTTCTCGAATAGTTCGTACCAATAAATTTGCATCTTCCACTTCTTGCAGCTTGTACAGCTTCGATTCCCCCGTTTCCAACCATGACAACAGCGTGCACATCTCCTACCATAAAGGGCCTCGAAGGGCGCCATTTGAATGATCGCTTGGTAGCTGTTATTATAAGAAAATTCCACCAAGTACAGGTGATCTTCCCACTGCTTCCCAAAATCCAAGACGCACATGTGAAGCATATCTTCCATCATCCTGTTGACTCTCTCAGTTTGACCATCTGTCTGCGGAAGAAAGGTCGTGCTAAAACTCAGTTTGGTTCCCAGCATCTATTGCACCAACCTCCAGTCATTGGACGTGAACCGCCCATCTCGGTCACTCACAATGTTGCGGGGCACACCGTGGAGTCAAACAATGTTGTCCACATAGAGTTTTGCCAATTTCTCTACCGAGTCATCCTTCCTATTCGGAATAAAGTGCGACATCTTTGTCAAACAATCTACGATCACCCAGATGGCGACGTTTCCCTTCTGCGACCTTGGCAACCCATGCACAAAGTCCAATTGTAATATCGTCAAACTTCCACTCCGGGATAGGCAAAGACTTCAAGAAACCTCCAGGCTTCTGGCACTCCACCTTCACTAAGGCGCACGTTTGACACTTCACCACATAAAGTGCCACATCCTTTCGTTAAGTCCTGGCCACCAGAACAACTTCTTCATATCACGGTACATCTTCGTTCTCCTTGGGTGAATCGAGTACTTGGCATGATGAGACCTCGTACATCAATTCCACCTGCAGTTTACCCACATTCAGGACGCACAGACGACTGTCCTTCCATAACAATCCATCCATAACAACAAATTGGGAATTTGACCCATCCAAAGCCTCAACCATGATTTGTTTCATGTTGTTATCCAAATCCAAAGCCTGCTAAATCCGATCAGCCAGGTCATACTGAACTTCTGTCCAGTTCAATAGCACATTGGCACTAGTCTGCTTGTCAACACAAGAGATCTCTAATGCCTCCAAGTCCCGTATCAAACGCTTGTCTTAAATTGACAACCAGTTAGCTTGTGTTGGGGCTCTGCGACTCAACACATTTGCAGCTGTATTGCCTTTCCCAGGAACATAGTGAATCTTGAATGTGTAGTCCTCAGGAACTCCATCCATCTCCGCTGCCGCATGTTTAGATCATTTTGATCCAACAAGTACTTCAGGATCTTGTGGTTAGTATAGATATTGACCTTCACTCCGTACAAGTAAATTCCTCCATAGCTTCAAGGCAAATATCATGGCCACTAACTCCAAGTCATGGACCGGATATTTCCTCTCATGGACCTTCATCTGACGTGATCCATAAGCTATTACACTTCCATGCTGCAGTAGAACACAACCCAATCCACTGCCCGAAGCATCGTTGTAGATCTCAAAGCCTTCGGTCCCACTCGACGAACTTAGAAAAGGCGTCGTGGTCAACCGACTTTTCAACTCTTCGAAAGCTTGTGCGCGCTCAGGCGTCCAAACAAACTTCTGCTCTTTCCTCGTCAGAGTCGTGTGGGGTAACGCTATCCGTGAGAAGTTCTCCATGAAGCACCTGTAATAGCCGGCAAGCCCCAGAAAACTCCGGACTTCCGCTACCATAGACAACATAGGCCACTCCTGTATAGCAACTATCTTCGCCGGATCCACCGCAATTCACTCTCCACCAACTATGTGACCAAGGAATGCTACTGAGGACAACCAAAACTCACATTTGGAGAACTTGGCGTACATTTGGTTCCTCCACAGTGTCTCCAACACCAAATGCAGATGAATAAAGTGATCCTCCTCACACTACGAGTACACCAATATATCATCGATAAAGATGATCACAAAATGGTCCAGGTACTTCTCTGAAAAGTTCTGTTCATCAGATCCATGAACACAGGATGGCTCATTAGTCAGCCCAAACGGCATGACGGTAAACTCATAGTGCTTGTATCTCGTGCTAAAAGCTATCTTGGGGATATCACTTTCTCTTATCCTCAGCTGATAATATCCAGACTTAAGATCCAATTTCGAGTACACCGATGACCCGACTAACTGATCGAACAGATCATCAATCCTTCGGATTTGGGTACTTGTTCTTCTCCGTTAACTTATTCAGCTCTCGATAATTGATACAGAGTCGCAAGCTTCCATCCTTCTTCTTAACAAAAAGGACCGGTGCGCTCCAAGGCGACGAACTTGGACGCACATAACCCTGTTCCAACAACTCTTGAAGTTGAACCTTCAGCTCCGTCATCTCCTTAGGTGCTAACCGATATGGATAGCGTGACATAGGTTTGGCACCTGGCACTAGATCAATAGTGAAGTCAATTTCCCGCTGAGGTGGGGCTCCAGGGAGATTGCCAGGGAACACGTCAGGGTACTCAGGATATCACTGGGATGCTGTCCAAAGCAGGCTTAGGCTTCGAAGCCTCCACTAGCATGAAGAACAGCTCTGCACCAGCACAAACTGCCTTAACAACCTGAAGAGCAGACATCAAAGTCTTGCTCGACCCTTTTAAGCCTGCAAATATCGTCTCATGCCCAGTTCCCAATTTGACCTCCTTGCGATTGCAATCAATATATGTCTGCTGCTCTGAGAGCCAGTCCATACTAAATATCACGTCGAACTCCACTAGCGGCAGTAACGACGCTTGCAAGTCGAACTCCTGACTCCCAATTTGTATCTTTACGCCATAGACTCTATCCGCGAGCATTGAACACCTATTCGGCAGCAACACATCCAGTTTGTCCTTTGTCATCGAAGAAGGTACTCCGATGCGCGATATAAATCCTTCAGACAAAAAGAGTGTGAAGCTACCATATCAAAGAGTGCTCTCGCTGGATTATCGCAAATCAAAACAAAGCCTAATACAAATAGTAATAAGCTAACATGTGCAAGGCAACAAGTATTTAAAGCTAACTTGCTATAAATTTAAACCGTACCTGTCACCACATCAGCTTGTTTTATGGCCTACTGCTGGCCAAGGTTATAGACTCTAGGTTGAGCTGGAGCAAAGTGGGATGCGGTTGACTCCACCGCCTTGCCCTTTTCCTCATAGGTTGCTCCTAGCTTCCTCTCGTACTTTGGACGTCCGCTCCAACAGTCTCGGGCAAAGTGTCCCAGCTTTCCACAGTTATAGTATGCGCCCGGGGTTCGGCTTGTAGTTGCCCCCGAAGCACCGGAAGAAGGGGCTGGACCTGAAGTCCTAGCCTTCTTATGGAACTTACGATACCCAGACTTTGAGGTATTCGGCACCTTGAACTCTATCTTCTTAGCACCAGAGTCTTTCTTCACTTGCACATTCCTCAGATCCTTCTCCAAAGACCGGGTCGTATTGACCAGAGTCAAGAAGCCCTGCGTCATAGGCCCCGAGAGCAGTATCCTTAGGTCATCCCTCAGACCCTCATAGAAATGGTTTGTCTTACGCTCCTCATCAGTAAATGTAGAGCTAGCGTACCGACCCAATCGTGTAAATTCGTGGAGATACTCGTCCACGCTACTCTCTCCTTGCATCAACTTCTGTAATTCATTCTCCATCGCGATCCTCTGAGCCAAGGGAAGGTACCTTGCCAAAAATAGTCTCGAAAATTCTTCCATCGAGACGTCTGTGAGTTGTCTTCCCCTCAGGTGATGTAACTTTAAACCTTCCCACCACAGCCTTGCATCTCTGTCCAACAGTAAAGTAGTTATGGTGGTCTTCTGCCACTCTTCCATTTCCGTAGCTGTCAGGACTCTCTTTACTCGGGAGAGCCAATCCTCGGCTTGGGATGGGGTTCCAGTCCCTGAGAACACCAGAGGATTGAAGCCCATAACATGCTTGAGCTGCTTTTCAGTTGCTCTCCTAGGTAACAACGGCTCCACCACCGCTTGCTCCACCTTTCTCGGTTCCGCCGCTTGAAGAGGTACCTGCTCCACTGCAGTGGCAGGTTGTTGCATTTGTCTTGCAGGTTGGGCATTTATCATAGCGAACACCGCTTTAGACACCAATCTTATGGTTTCTGCCGAGGGAGGTGTTGCAGGCACATCAATTGATGCGCTACTCGTCTCAAAAACCGGGCATTCTGACGTCCCTGCACCACTCTTGGTCACCTATAGTCATACAAAACACCGTTAAGTGACCGAACAATATTGCAAAAAGCAATTATAGGAACACGCAGGTTCCTCAAACATGTGTATTTTCATTCCTAAGTGGACATTCATGGGTTCTTTTTATGTTATAACGATGACGCACACACGTGTGCTCACCACGCCTTAAAAGAATTTGTCCACGAATTAATTTAAGTTGACCGAAACTGGTAGTCTGATACCAAATTGTAATGCCCCCTATCTGTCATATACCATAGAGCAGTAGGTATGGTTGGGGACCGACGCCATATACCACAGACAGACCGAAGGGTTACGCAATGAAACCTTCCTTCCAATAACCAACGTCCTACACAGAGCACATTCTAGCGGAAGCATTTTAAATGTTACAAAATAAGAACCCTGCCACAACATGAATGTCCACTAATAATAATAACTCAAATGGAATGAGCATACAAATACACAAGTACTTGGCCTTATGGCCTTACAAGAGTTTACTTTAAATAAATAGTGTCTTCCAAACATCAGCGCGCATGCCAGTCACACTTGACAATAAAAATAAACATTAGCATAGGCCTTCGAGGGCTGGCTCAGCAACAAGGGCTTTTGCTCGCTATTTACCACTAGGCTCCGCAGCACCTGCAAGCAACAATCCATCTAAGCGGTGGCAAACAAAAGCAACGGTCAGCTAAAGCTGACCAAATTATAACGACCCCGCCCCTAAACTCAGGGCAGCGATTCTCCTTCCCTGCACTTTATTAGCATAGACAAACAGTAGTGAAATTACACATCATCACAGGTGTAGGCTCGCACGGACACACACCTCGTGCTCTCATGGCACAGTCTCGGTGAACCCGGTCAAAATCCGCTGTCTCACCACTGTCCCATGGACGGCAAACCTCGTGAGCATTTTAGTCTTTCCGATAAAAGCCTAAGACCCTCCATTTATGCCAATGGCAAGTCCCACATACTTTAGGTTGCTTGTATCGAACGACATAGAGCGGGTACGGTTTCGCCTAACCCGTTGCTCACACTGCAACGTCAATTTAAGCCATATACGCGGGTCAAGCATCCCCGAGTCCCAAATCGATCCCACACTTTACATAACCCAGTTATGTACAAGTTGGCTCCCAGGCCACCAAGATGGCAGAATCACGCATCTGCCCAGTTTTTTGGGTGTACCTTGGAGTTAGTCCCCAAGGTTCCCTGTTGCAATCTACCGCATAGAAAACCAGAAAAACAACCATCGGCGTGGAGTCTTCTCCGGACATTCATGCAATGAAACATCACTGATCCAGACCAACTTGTCCGAGTATGCTTCACACACCATGCCTATATCTGTTCTTCGATTCCGGACTCTATATGCAAAACAACGGGGACTATTCATGTCTACCCGAAGGAATGCCTCACACTCACTGCATACTCGTGAGAGCAGGCTTCCTATGCAAAAGAAAAGAGGACTTCACATTTCCAAGATGAGAATCGTTTCCCTAGTGTTTCTCTTTGGCACCATGAAGATCTAGACGGATGAAAAGCACCGCAACGGCCTCGCCTCCGTAGATCTGAACTCAGCTTGATATTTTGGGCTCCGAAGCTCCACCGACGGCCGGAACTCTCCTTCTCCTTCTTCCTTGCTTTAGAAAGAGAAAGCTTGAAGTGGAATGATGGTTTCAAACCATATTCCTGGATTTAACACTGCCAGGACCAGCCAGGGCCCTTGGATCCCAAAAGAAGGAAACGGACGTGCACGATTCGCACTTAAAATCAAATTTCCTAGCCCGAACACGGCTTCTGACAAGCCCGTATACAAGGCCGTGTGCCTCAATCGATGCTGAAACCAACATATCCAGACCTGGACGCGAGCTCTCAACACGCCCATGTCACACTTGACACGCCCATATCATTCAGTACACGCCCGTATTGCAGGGTGTGTTCCTACATCGATACAGGACCAAAAACAACCCGAAGAGAACACGGGTTCTCGACATGCTCATGTCAATTTTTACACTCCCGTGTCAACCCGAACATGCCTGGTCTTCAGGCCATGTTCCTCCCCCGATACTGCCCGACTAACAGCCCGAGCAGGACACGACCTGGGACACACCAGTGTCTGTGGCCGTGTTCGCTGTCTCGATGATCGTCGACTGCATTTTCGTCGAATACTGGGTAAGATCATTGAACCTGAGCATGACACGACCCTGGGACATGTCGTGTCCCAGGCCGTGTGACCCCTACCAAGCACCAAACTTGGTTCTAAAAGCTGCCCGTCCTTCTTTTGAGTTTCGGGCATTACACCTAAGACATTGTCTGGAAATCGTCGAACAGCGTCTACATTTCGTCGACCTGAGCCTTGAGTTCATCGAATTGATGATGGCTTTCGTCGAGCTGAGATTCTGAGAAAAGATCGGAGTTCCTCGACCAGAGCTCAGCTTTAATTGAGCTGACTTCTGATATGAGATCACAGTTCGTCGATCTCAGCTAGACTTTCGTCCAACTCAACTCAGAGAAGGAATTTTGAGTTCGTCGATATGCGATTGATGATCATCGAGCGGAGTTCAGCTATCATCTAATGCCTTTTCTGCATTCTTTAAACTACCTTGTTTCTAAATTCTTTTATCTCTAAAGTCTTTTGAAGGTAGGTTCCAACTATTTAACCTCAAGTGACTGACCTTAACCCTAGATCTAACTTATGACCCTAGACTATACATGTTGGGTCATCTTAACAATCTTAATTGTGAACCTAGCACAAATCACAAGTAGGGTTCCAACAATATCCCCCTATTTGGGTAAGGTCGCTATAAAAATTAAAATAAAGAAAATCACAAAGCAATAAAAATATCTGATAGAATTACAGAACTTCAGCAGATATAAACAATTATGCCTTGTGAATATACATGTAGCAATAATAAAATTCAAAATGTATAAGCAAAAAATTATGAGTTTTTCTTTGGAGCATCTGAAGAAGGATCTGAAGCAGGTTTTGAGAAAACCATTATTCTTTTGGGGTCCTCTATTTATCTTTGAGTCATCTTTATTTCTTCAGCACCAAGAATCTTTACTGATGTAGCTCTAGGCACTATTGCTTCTGGATGGAGACTCATATAAGTATCAACATTAAAAATATTGTTCTTTTCATACATTTCTAATTCTTTCTTCCTGTAAGATGACATTATTGAATATTGAGAAGTATTTTTTTCCTTCTTCCCTGGCTTTCCTTATCTGTGAAAGAGCTATGATTTCCTTGAATCTGGTCATTCTAAAATTAGGATCCATTTTTGGATCATAGACTAGAGACATTGGCCTTTCTGGACTTGATTTTTCTTTCTGATTATCTTCAGATGTCTGCTGGCTGCTTTGAATATTATGTTGTTGTTGTCTTCTTTGTTGACTGATGGACAGTGATTCTGAACTTTAAGGTCTATCTCTTCTACTTTGAGTAGGTCTTGATTGAAGTGGGTGAGAAGTAGACTTATGAACTTGTGAAACACTTCCTGCTGATCCTGCTGTAGGAGGAGGAGGAGGACCTCTCCTAAGTTTTGAAGGTGGAGAGTATCTCCTACTCTTCTTCCTAGCTTTCAGCTCATTTTTAGAATACCTCATCCAGTGAGGAGTATCTGGAGTGAGAGTAATGTTATGTAGAATATAATAAGGGGTGTATGCAGTAGGAGAAGGTTTAGGAGCGGCCCTGGATGGAACCTTTTTCTTAAGTCTTCTCTTTTTAGAACAAGAATCTTCTGAGTCATCTGACTCTTCATCATCATCAGATTCATTAGCAGGATTATCATAGAGAGCATTAATCTTTTTAAGCATCTCAGCAGAAAATACTAGAGGATCCTGTGGTTGTATATCTGTATTTATTATCTCAGCCTGTAGCTATACAACTATATTTTCTTCTTCAGCCTAAAACCGTGGCACTATATTCTCTGTATCTTTATTTTCAAACATGAAATCATCAAGATTGGGCATGGGGGATTCAACCCAGCCAAAAGTTGGAGGTGAGAAAGCCTTTGGCTCTATATCTGTTACTTGTTCTATAATATCCTCAATAACTGTAAAACTTGCCCTTAGTTGTTCCAAAACTACATGATTTATTGGTGCTGTATAGCAAACTATAGCTTTAGAATAATTATCAAAAACTGGTAAATTGCTATTGGAAACTGTATCAAAAGAATGAAGTAATGAAGAAATGTTAACTGTGGGATTAATGATAAAATCACCAACATTGATGATTTCTGGAGTGGAAAAATATGCTGCCTCTTCATCTGTACAAACTGGAAGCATTTCTGCATCTGCTGCAACCTCTGGAATTACTTCATTAATTTCTGGAGCTTCTTTATTGATTGATATAGCTTCTTCATTGGACATATCCACCTGCCTAGATTCAGAGAGTCCTGAACCCAGGCCCCCAGAAGAAGGGATAGTGGAGGAGGAAGCAAGCTTTGAAGAAAGTTCAGAGATGGTAGCTACCAGAGGAGCAATTGCTTCAGCTATGAGGTTCTTGAGTGTGGGGGTACTGAAGTCAAGAATGTTAGCTGATATAGAAAATAAATCAACATACATATAATCATTTGGATTAGTAGATATGGAAGGTTGGTTGGCAGTAGAAGAGGATGGCATGGGTCAGGTTGGACAGATGGTGAATGCCTGTGGAATTGAAGGTGTTGGAATGTTAGATGGAGTGACATCAGGAATAGTGACTTCCTAAATAGGGGAATGTTGTGGAGATGGTTGTGGAGATGGAGATGATAGTAGATCAAAAGTTGGAGATGAAAGTAGTAGATCTGTAAGAAGAGAAGTGGATGGTATGTCATCAATATGGGATGGTAGATGTGATGGTGGAGGTGATTGAGGAGGTGGAGATGGTGTATCCTCAGAAATGTGGATTTGTCAGTGTGGAAGAGATGGTGTTCTGGATGGTGAGGTAGGAGGGATAGGAGTAGAAGGTGTGTCAGTAGATGGTTGTTGAAGTGGAGAAACATCAACAAGTGGAGTTGATGAAGGAAATAGAGAATGATGTGGAGATGGAGGAGGAGAGGGAATATGAGGAACAGGAGCTTCTATTGGGGTTGGTGAAATAGCTATTACGACCCTGGTGTCCTCAGAAGCTCTGTAAAAGGAGGCCCTGGAGGGCTTGGTGATAACCCTTTCACATCTTCCAAAGAGGGCTGGTGTGAGCCTCTTGGAAGCATTAATGAATATGGTCTGGGAGACCAATAATTCTGGGCATTTGGCCTGCAGGAAGAGCCCAAGAATTCTCCCATACCTTACATCCTTCTTATTTATCTTCTTCTTAATGGATCTAAACAGTATGACTCCCCAATTCACTGACTTTTGATTTACCAGGGCACACATCAGAAGAAATTGGCGCCTGGTAATGTAGTCATGGGCAGAGTGCTTGTCCAAGAGTACCTTTCCAACAACATCTGCTAAGAACTTGTATTCAACAGACAAGTTCTTTTTCAACATTTTGTTAGGGTTTCCCTGGGAGTGACCCATTTTAACAAGCATATCATCAAATTTAGCACTGGACAGTTCTATATCATCTTCTTCACCATTAACAAACAAAAAATATTCAGATAAAACTTCTGGTGAAAGAGGAACCTGATGTCCTGAGATAGATCCAATGAGAACCGGAGTTTCCTGAATCTTTGTTGTATAAAATCATTCCTTAATCTCCTACATTGGAAGCTTTATCCTTGTTGTCATGAACTTCCTTAACTGCTGAGTCTCAAATAACTGTAAGATATTCTTGAAGACTTGATCAGAATGACTGAAGGAATCCATATCAATGTCGAAGCGGACATCAAATTTCATTCTGAAAAAGGTCGCCGCCGAAATCGCCATTGCCTACATAAACAAGAGATCAAGTGCAAAAAACTGGAAAGCGCTGGATGGAGTTCGATGAAAACCCAATTATAAGTTTTCAGAAGTTGAAAAGACTAACTCCGTCCGATGAAAAATAAAAAACTTTGAACTCAGTTCGCCGAACATTCTCATAAAGAAATAAAAGCGTCGATCAAAGTTTGAAGAGGGGTAAAACAATTCTTTTTTTGCCGTTCGACGAAAAAAATTTCTGAAACAAACTTCGTTGATCTCTGTTCAACGAAAAGTTTCACAGAGGAAGGCTTGTCGATCTCCGTTCGATGAACACTCCATGAAGAGTTCATATTTCGTCGATCTCCGTTTAACGAAAAATGAACAGTTCGTCAACCACAGACAAAAATCAAATTAAAGCTTCTCCATTGATCATACCTAGCTGATTTAGGAAGAACAGATGTTTCTTTTCATCTAATGGTTTGGTCAAAATGTCTGCTCTTTGTATATCAGTAGATATAAAGATAAGTTTAATTTTTTTTGTTCACACAATCTCTAATGAAATGATTTCTAATCTCTATATGCTTTGTCCTACTATGATGCACTGGATTTTGTGCAATAGAAATTGCACTGCTATTATCATAAAAGATAGTTGAATTATTTAAGTTGAAACCATAATCCAGGAGCTGATTTTGAATCCACGGAATTTTTGAACAGCAACTACCTGATGTTATGTATTCAACCTCAGTTGTTGAAGTTGATACAAAAGTTTGCTTTTTGCAAAACTAGGACACAAGCCTATCACCAAGGAACTGACAATTTCCTGATGTGCTTTTCCTGTTAATTCTACATCCAGCAAAGTCAGCATCTGAGAATCCAGATAATTCAAATTCGAACTCAGTAGGATACCAGAGTCCTAGATTAGGACAATCCTTTATATATCTTAAAATCCTTTTTAGTAAAATAAGGTGAGATTCTTTAGGATTGACTTGAAATCTAATACAAATGCAAGTACCAAACATAATGTCTGGTCTACTAGTTGTAAGATACAATATGGACCTAATAATAGCCCTATATGTTTTCTAATCAACTGGTTTGCCCTGTTCATCAGAATCAACTACAGCATTGGAGGGCATGGGTGTTTTCTTGGCTGAGGCATTTGTCATCCCAAATCTTTTAAGTAGCTCTTTAGCATATTTTCACTGGGATATAAAGATACCATCAGGGGTTTGCTTCACTTGAAGACCAACGAAGTAGGATAGTTCAATGAACTTTGAATGCTACTCATTTCCAATATGTCATCCCATGTTACTCATTTCAAACTTTGAATGCATCAGGTCAGAAAACCTTTTGCAAAGTTTGGAATCAGTGGAGCCAAATATTATATCATCTACATATATTTAGACTAGCAAAATTTTAGATTCCTGATGTCTAATGAATAAGGTCCTATCTACAATGTCTCTAATGAACTTATGCTCTAAAAGAAAGCTAGCTAAGGTCTCATACCAAGCTCTTGGAGCTTGCTTTAGACCATAAAGAGCTTTATGAAGCCTAAAAACATAGGATGGAAGAGTTGAGGAGATAAAACATGGTGGTTACAGCGGCCTGACTCATGCTCTCTCATAGGTGACCTTGCCGCCAACCCGCCTTAGAGCGAGGATCAGCGGGTTGCAGCGGCCTGACTCGTGCTCGCCCAAGGAGCGAAGGCGAGCTGCGGGAGCTAGGTCGCGTCCGCCCCAGCGAGGCGGAGAGTCGTGACGAGTTGGCCTCCGGATCCTTGGGACCTGCCCAGTGGGGCCCAGAGGCAAAATTACCTAGGTTCCATTGCCAGGGGTCTAAATAGCTTAATAGAAAAGCAGAGTTACGTTGTTAGCTGACCCAGTTGGGTTGCACATAGTTGTTCAAAATAGCGGAGGTTGGCTATTTGCAGGTCGATTTCAGAAATTTATAAATAAGACTCAAGGGGCACCTCCGAGAGTACGCTTATTAATATTCAGATCTTCTAGCACTTTCTGAGATAGCCTTAGCTTGGCCTTTGCCAAAGGAGGGGAAGCGCTCTAAGATCTTTCGGGTGTGTGGTGGGACCTCCGCGCCGAGCCCTTGGGTCAGTTTTCATTTCTTTTTATTGTTTGGCTTGCAGGAGAGAAGTAGGTGCGCGATCACCTCTTCCCCAATGGTGAACTCCACAAGAGATCGAGTTTTCGGTTTCAATATTCTGGTGTGGTGAGCGTGGATAGTGGTCAGTACAGAAAATCTTCAACAGGCTAGATGGCAAGAGGAGAAGGACATGGCTCGGATAGGTCTGAATCGCCACCCCCACCACCTCTGGCCACGATGGGGATGTTCGAAGACTCTAGGCAGGAGGTGCTCCACCTCGTCAAGTTCGCACTTGACGCGCAGGACGAGTGCTCGACTCCAGCTATTCCAATCGTCGTCACCCCGTCTTTGGGCGAGGATGCTCCCGGCAGGCGAGCTGGGAAGGAGGTAGCCAAAGAAGGAAGGGGATGTGAGCTCCTCGGGCGCGTACTCTTCCCCGGCTTGGCAAGTGGAGGCCGGTTCGGCGATATGGGGGGAAGAGATCCTCCGGCTTGCCCAGCAAGGGGAGGCAGCCCCTTCAGCGAGCTGGTTTCCTCTGTCCTCGTACCAGAGGGGTTCAGGGAACTCGAAATGTCTTAATACACCGGGAAGGGAGACCCAGTCCAGCACGTCTAGTGGTTCGAGGACGTGGTCTCGATCCGGCAAATGTCGGATGGCTTAAAGTATCGGCTCTTTTCCATCACCCTCAAGGAGAAGGCGAAGGAGTGGTTTCACCAGCTACCGTCCAGCTCTATTTACTACTTCGAGGACCTACACCGGGGGTTCACGTTGAGGTTCACCACCTCCAAGAGGAGGAAGAAGGAGTCGGATTCCTTGTTCCATATCAAGCAGGGGGTGAATGAGACTTTGTGGAGTTACGTTGACCGATTTCAGGAAGAGGCCACCCAAGTCCAGGAGATGCCAGGTCATAGCTTGATGATGGCCTTTACCCTGGGGCTACAACAGGGATTCTTTAGAATTGAGCTGAAGAGAGCACCACCCCTCTCCTACGAAGAGATGATGAAGAGGGTGGCAAGGGAAGTCGGCGAAGAGGAATTGAATCCTGAGTTTGCCCGGAAGCTGGCCAGGTGGGCCACGGAGGAAGAGAAGGAGTCGAGAGGCGGCAAAGGGTAGGAGCAAAGGAGAGCTGAACCCTGGTAGAGGGAACAACGGCAACTGTAGGGGTAGCAGCAGCCCAGGTGGGGGCTTCAGGAGCCGGACCGTCGGCTGGGCTAGAGGCTCGAGTGGCACGACCAGGGGCCACTGAGAGGTTATCAGGGAAGGAACAACCACCAGGGGGCAGGATCAGTTCCACCCCCCAGGTTGGAGGCAAGCGCAAAGTCCTCCTCTCCCCGATCAAAATCAGGCTATGGCTATACCCATGGTGGAGAGGAGGAGAGCAGCACGAAGAAGGAGGAGAGAAGTTAGTGTTGAGTTTCCCTGCTGTGACTTCCACTAAGAGGAAGGGCACGTCGTGGCCAAGTGCCCGGAGTTCCTCAAGATTAGAGGAAATAGGGAGCAGTATCAGCAGCAAGTTCTCTAGGAGGTGAGGATTGAGGAGGTCCTGCCTCGGGCAGAGTGTACAACCTCGGGCTCGTAAAGAGCCCCCAAGAAGCAAATAGGTTGAGATAGACGAATGGGACCAGGGGGGACCACTCGCAAGAGGCGAGATGACGGACTCTCCAATGGGCAAGATAGCCCCATCCAGAGGCGAGAGAGCCTCCAAAGGCGAGAGGGCCTCCTTGGCCGAGAGAGTCTCCAGCAGCAAGGAGATCTCGCAGCAAAGGGCGAGAGGCGCCGGCGAGATGGGCAGTGGGGTCCCTCTCGCCGGCAGGCGCTTTTCCACTCGCCAGGGGGAGAAGAGGCCTTTTTTATATTTCCCTGTCAAACTGGGGTTTTTACTCTTCTACCCCGGGTATTTTTACCTTCTTACCCTTAGTGGACTGCATATAGCTCCTCAGAACAGCGGAGTTTGGCTGTTGGCAGACCCAGCCAAGGGTACCCCGGTAATTTTAGAACGGTGCAGTCTTGTTATTGGCAGTTCAGATTCTGAAATCTATTAATAAGCCCATAGGGGTTCTTCAGAAGGGACTTTTTTTCAGACTCCGAAGAGGATTCATTTGGCACAGTCTTTTGAGGAACTCCAAGCCCAGCTTTTGGCTTTGGAGGGGAAGCTCTCTGTGACCTTCCGGGTAAGCGGTGGGACCTCCCTGCTGCGGCTTTGGGCCAGTTTTCTAGTCCTTCACGACCAGTCGGAGGTCGGAGATTGGGCCAAGTAGGTGTCGGCTACGCCCTTATTTTGTGAACATTTGTCGGAGCCAAATTTTGGCTTCAACAGTTCTGGTGCGGTGAGCGTGGAGGTAGCCGGTTCAAGAAAAGTTTGAGTTTGGTCCTATGGCAGGAGGTGAAGGAGAAGGATCTGGTTCTGGAGGTTCCCCATCCCAGGTAGAAGAGGCGACGAGGAAAATGCTGGAGGACTTCAGGCGAGAGGTCATGCAAACCATAAGCTTGGCCTTCTCGGCAAGGAGCGAGTGGGCGACGCCTCAGGTCCCGATCGAGGTGGTCCCGCTTTTAGGCGAGAACGCCCCCGATCAGCGCCCGGGGAAGGAGGTCCCCGTGGAGGCTGGAGAGAGGGACGTGGCGGCGCGAGAGCTCTTCCCAGGCCAGCGTCCCGGGAAGGAGATCCCTGCAGAAGACGGTGAGAAGGAGGCAGCTGTGCGAGAGCTCTTCCCTGGGCACGGTCTCGCAGATCGGGCCAGCCAGCCGAGGCCGCGAGACGTGCCCTCTCGGCAAGCAGTCGGCGAGAGCCCGTTTAGTGAACTCTTCATCTCGGCTCCGGTGCCGGAGGGGTTCCGGGAGCCCGACACGTCCTACTACTCTGGGAAGGATGATCCTGTACAGCATGTACAATGGTTTGAAGATGTGGTTTCGATAAGACAAATGACGGATGCGTTTAAGTGTCGGCTGTTTGCCATCACCTTGAAGGAGAAGGCGCGAGATTGGTTCCACCAGTTACCAGCAAGATCGATTTATTGTTTCGAGGATCTACGGAGGGGTTTCTTATTGAGGTTTTCAACATCGAAGAAGCGTAAGAAGGAGGCGGAGGGCTTGTTCTCGGTAAGGCAGAGCCAGGATGAAATGTTGGGTCACTACGTAGATCGGTTATAGGAAGAGATCCTCCAGGTCCAGGAGGTCCCTGGGTATACGATGATGCTTGCATTCACCCTGGGACTGAGGCCAGGCTTCTTTAGCATGGAGCTGAAAAGGGTGCCCCCCTCTCTTTTGAGGAGCTTATGGAGAGGGCGGCGAAGGAGACGGATTTTGAGAGGGCCAATCCGACGTTTGCAAGGAGGTTAGCCAGGTTGGCGGAGGATGACGCAAAGGAACCAGGAGCAGGAAAGCAAAAGGATCAGAGGGAAGAGAGAAGGAGGGAGGAGCCCCGGAGCCAGGGGCCACAAGGGCAGAATCATCGGGGGGCCCGAGAGATGAACAACCGGATAGGTTGGAGGCCTCATGAGGGTCGCCCCCAGGAGTTAGGAGGAGGCTTCCAGGGAAGAGATAATTTCCGAGAGCCAAGGAGGTTCGATCAACCAGCATGGAGACAGGGAGCGAGGGATCGTTTTCAGCATCAGTAGGAGGCAATGGGGATCGGTCGAGGAAGAGGAGCTCGAGGAGGAAGGAGAGGAAGAGGAGAAGGAAGAAGGGGTGGGGTGGCGTTGCCTTTCTGTGACATCCATCAGGAGGGAGGTCACGCCACAGCCACATGCCCAAAATTCTTGGAGATGAGAGAGGCCAGAGGACTGAGGAGGCAGGATCCGCCGGTAAGGATCATGGAAGTACAGCAAGGGGAGGAGGAGGACAGGTGCGAGGACCGGGTGCATGTAGGAACCCGGGGAGGAATCGGGGCCATCCATGGAGGGATTGGGATCGAGGCCACCCGAAAGGGGAGCCTCCAGACCATGTTCCGAAAGGGGGTAGCCTCGACCTCCCAAACCCCGCCCCCGCTAGAAAAGATTACCTTCTCTTCAGAGGACATGCCGGAGTATGAGGACCCATTCTGCGATGCCTTGGTAATCCAGACGGCGGTAGAAAACTTTACGGTCTCCAAAATCCTGGTGGATAACGGGAGCTCCGTAAATGTGATTTTTAAGAGGGCCTTCGATGAGATGCAGGTGGAAGCCAAGAGGGTTTTGGCCTCGGATGGACCGTTGTTCAGATTCTCCAGGGAGAGAAAAGAAGTAGAAGGGGGAGTAAGGCTGCACGTGAGGTTGGGGGGCGTGTTACTGAACTGCCGGTTCGTGATTGTAGACGCCCCGAGCAGCTACACCGCCATCTTTGGGCGTCCCCTCATCAGCGCCTTTTGCTGCATCCCCTCCTCTTTCCATCAATGTCTCAAGTTTAACAATGGAGGGGTGCAGGTCAGGGTCAGGGGGATCCAAAAATGGCGAGATAGTGCTATGTCACAGCGGTTAACACCATATCTTGGATGGCAGAGGCGGAGGAGTTGGAGAAGTAGATGGCGGCGCAAGAAGAAGCTATCAGGGAAGAAGAGGAGAGCCCAGAGGAGATGAGAGGAGGAACCAAAAAGGAAGGCGGGGGAGAGAAGACTAAGAAGCAGTAAGGAGGAGGTATGCAGGAGGCTCAGGGGGATGTTGAGGTCGAGCAGCAATAGGAAAGCCCGGAGGGGGCAATGGAGATTGAGGAGGAGCAGTGGGGAGGAGATGTGCAGGAAGTCCGGAGGAGCGGGGAGTTGGAGTCACGGGAAAGAATGCAGGAGAAAGGGGGAGAAGAAGGGGCTGAGGAGGAAGCCAGGAGGGACACGGAAATTGAGCAGCAGCCGGACGAGGTGATAGAAGTTGAGGGAGCAGGAGGGGAGGAAGAGCTGGAGCAGGAAGAAGAAGCAGGGGACAGTTGGGAGCAGTCGCGGATGGAGGTGGCTGAGGAAGTGGTGGAGGTGGAGGTCCGCACCATCCAGGGGCAGGTACGAAGGGTACGGATCAGCGGGGGCTTGCGTCCCGAAGACCAGGAGCGGATGCGGGCCTGCATTCAGAGCAACGTCGACGGCCTTTGCTTGGAGCGCGGCGGACATGCCGGGCATTGATGCGGACGTGGCCTACGACTGCCTAAATCTGGACCCTCGGACGCTCCCCATACGTCAGAAGATGAGAGCCGTCGCCACCAAACTGGAGGAGCCCATTCGCGAGGAGGTCAAGAAGCTCCTGGAGGCGGGCTTCATCTCAGAGATCCAGTACCCAGGCTGGATCTCCAATATTGTAATGGTGAAGAAGGGGGGAGGAAAATGGAGAATGTGTATTGACTTTTCGTTATTAAATAAATCATGCCCTAAGGATTTCTACCCCCTGCCTCGAATCGACGCGCTGGTTGATTCAGCCGTTGGTTTTTCTGTTATGAGTTTTCTGGATGCTTTTTCAGGTTACCATCAGATCCGGATGCACCCTCCTGACGTCAAGGACGTCTCCTTCATCACAAGGGAAGGGTTCTTTAGTTATAACATGATGCCCTTTGGGTTAAAAAATGCGGGAGCAACATACCAACGGATGATGGATCGAATTTTCCAGGGCCAGAGGGGCCGGAACCTAGAAGTCTACGTTGATGATCTCATGGTAAAGAGCAAGGGAGTGAACTTGCATCTCCAGGATCTGGAGGAGATGTTCGCCACCTTGAGAAAGTTCAAAATGAGGTTGAACCCCCTAAAATGTGTTTTCGGGGCCAGTCGTGGGAAATTCCTTGGGCACCTTCTGACCCCGACAGGGGTAGAACCTAATCCTGATAAAGTAAAGGCCATTCTGGAGCTAGAATCACCGCGAAATTCTAAGGAGGTGCAGCGCTTGATAGGAAAGCTGGTCGGCCTTAGCAGATTCCTCTCTTGGTCAGGAGAGAAGTGCTCGCCTTTCTTTAAAGTGCTATGAGTGAATCAGAGATTTGAATGGACAGCGGAGTGCGAAGAAGCTTTCCAAAAGCTGAAGGAGCAACTCTCCCTGGCTCCTCTACTTCAAAGCCCAAAAGAGGGGGAAGATCTGACACTGTACCTAGGAGTGGGAGCAGAGGCAGTGAGCTCCGTCCTAGTCAGAGAAGAGGGAAAGAAGCAGCTACCCATTTATTATGTTAGCAGGATCCTAAGAAAGGCGGAGCTTCGTTACCCTATCCTAGAAAAACTGGCATACGCCTTGGTTGTTTCAGCCAGGAAGCTCCGGCCATATTTCCAGGCACATTCGATTAGGGTGGTCACGGACCATCCTCTCCAAAAGATTTTCGAAGGGGTAGAGCACTCGGGTAGGCTGGCCAAGTGGTCTATCGAGTTAAGTGAATTCAACATTTCCTTCGTACTAAGGCTCTCCATTAAGGAACAGGTGGTGGCCGACTTCTTGGCAGACTACGTCGCGGAGGTCGGGGCCGAGGAGTCGCGGCCACCGGAAGCATGGAAGATAATGGTCGACGGGGCCTCGGGAAATCACTCCCTTGGAGCAGGGGTGGTACTAACAAATCCTCAGGGGGTAACCATAAAACAAGTCGTCGCCTTGCATTTCCCCACAACCAACAACCAAGCAGAGTACGAGGCAGTGATAGCCGGCCTTCGCTTGGCTAAGGAGCTCGAGATCAAGGACGTGGAGGTTTTCACAGATTCATTGGTGGTGGCATCTCAGATACGTGGAGAGTTCGAGGCTCGGGAGCCCACCCTGGTGAAATATTTGTCCAAGGTAAGGACGATCATCGGAGGGTTCCGGACGTTCTCCATCCAACACGTCCCCAGAGAAGAGAACACTGTTGCCGATCGATTGGCTAAGTTCGGACCTTAGGAAGGGGGTGCCCTGACTGATTTATTCCGTCCAGCGATCGAAGAAGGGGAGCTAATGGAGGTTGATCGGCGGCCCTCGTGGGTAGATCATTTTGTTACATTCTTTTTGACATGAACCCTCCCTGAGGGGGTCAAGGAGGCAAGAAACTTCCGCCATAAGGCGGCCCATTATCTCATGCATGAAGGAGGACTACACCGAAGGATGCTTTCAGGTCTCCTAGCTCGATGCGTAACAGAGGAGGAGACCAGACACATTCTGGAGGAGGTGCACTCCGGGGAATGTGGTAGTCATTCCGGAGGGAGGACATTGGAAGCAAGGGTGGTCAGGCAGGGGTACTTCTGGCACACCCTGAGGAAGGATGCGATGGAGTTTGCGAGGAAGTGCCGAAAATGCCAACTCTGCGCCCCCCTCCAGCTCTTGCCGGCTCAAAGGCTCCGAAGCATCACAGCACCATAGCCTTTCGCCATTTGGGGAATGGACCTAGTAGGGCCTTTTCCTCCAGCTAGTGGACAAAGAAGATTCCTCCTGGTTATGATAGATTATTTCTCCAAGTGGCTGGAGGTTAAGGCACTAGCAAAGGTGACCTCCCAAGTCATCAGGAACTTCGTCTGGGGGGAGATCATCTGCAGGCACGGGCTGCCTCAGGCCATTGTCACGGATAACGGCACCCAGTTTGCTAGCGAAGAGTTCATCAGCTTCTACACTTAGCTGGGCATCGACCTCAGGTTTGCCTCCGTCCACCACCCCAGGAGCAACGGTCAGGTGGAGGCGGCAAACAAGATTATCGTTAACTTGCTAAAGAATAAGGTGGAGAATCTGAGAGGGAATTGGGTAGAGCAGCTCCCCTCGGTCCTATGGGCTCTGAGAACAACCCCGAACACGGCCACTGGTGAGACCCCTTTCAAGCTTTCCCATGGTTGCGAGGCGGTACTACCGGTGGAGTTCGAGGTCCGATCCCAACGAGTTGCGGCTGCAGGTGATGGAGACGAGGCATGGAGGATGAAAAACGAAGAAGTCCTGCGCCTCTCACTAGACCTGGCAGAGGAGCTACGAGACGTAGCAGCCATCAGACATGAAGAGATCAAGCGACGAATGGCAAAGCACTTCGACAAGCATATCAGGATAAAACAATTCGCGGAAGGAGACCTAGTACTAAAAAGGTTGATGCGGCAGGGAGGTCCGCCCCGGTGGGAAAGCTCAATCCAAATTGGGAGGGACCTTATATTGTAAAGAGAGTGTTGAAAGCGGGGGCTTACTACCCCCAGGATGTGGAGGGTAGGACCTTGAACCATTCCTGGAGTGGGGATGACTTGAAACGCTTCTACCCATGAGAGGGGAGAGTAGAAGATATGTACTCAAAGCATAATTAATATAATGTACTTCTCAAATTATTTCTCGTTCATTATTTCTCGTGAAGTCCTAATGACAGGAAGAGGTATCTTCATCGACACCCCGAGCTCAGCTCGGCCCCAGGTAGACCCGCTGCGCAGGCTCCCATCTAGCTGGCTGGTCTGAAGGCTTGCCTGTGGGGGATAGGTTTTGAGTTGAGATCTTCATCGGCACCTCGAGCTCGGCTCGGCCCCAGCTAGACCCGCTGCGCAGGCTCCCATCTAGCTGGCAGGTCCGAAGGCTCGCCTGTGGGGGATAGGTTTTGAGTTGAGATCTTCATTGACACCCCGAGCTCGGCTCGGCCCCAGGTAGACCCGCTGCGCAGGCTCCCATCTAGCTGGCAGGTCCGAAGGCTCGCCTGTGGTGGATAGGTTTTGAGTTGAGATCTTCATCAACACCCTGAGCTCGGCTCGGCCCCAGGTAGACCCGCTACGCAGGCTCCCATCTAGCTGGCAGGTCCGAAGGCTCGCCTGTGGGGGATAGGTTTTGAGTTGAGATCTTCATCGACACCCCGAGCTCGGCTCGGCCCCAGGTGGACCCGCTGCGCAGGCTCCCATCTAGCTGGCAGGTCCGAAGGCTCTCCTGTGGGCGATAGATTTTGAGTCGAGATCTTCATCGACACCCCGAGCTCGGCTCGGCCCCAGGTAGACCCGCTGCGCAGGCTCTCATCTAGCTGGCAGGTCCGAAGGCTCGCCTGTGGGGGATAGGTTTTGAGTTGAGATCTTCATCGACACCCCGAGCTCGGCTCGGCCCCAGGTAGACCCGCTGCGCAGGCTCCCATCTAGCTTGCAGGTCTGAAGGCTCGCCTGTGGGGGATAGGTTTTGAGTTGAGATCTTCATCGACACCCCGAGCTCGGCACGGCCCCAGGTAGACCTGCTGCGCAGGCTCCCATCTAGCTGGCAGGTCCGAAGGCTCACCTGTGGGGGATAGGTTTTGAGTTGAGATCTTCATCGACACCCCGAGCTCGGCTCGGCCCCAGGTAGACCCGCTGCGCAGGCTCTCATCTAGCTGGCAGGTCCGAAGGCTCGCCTGTAGGGGATAGGTTTTGGTTTGAGATTTTCATCGGCACCCCGAGATCGACTCAGCCCCAGGTAGACCCGCTGTGCAGGCTCTCATCTTGCTGGTAGGTCCGAAGGCTCGCCTGTGGGGGATAGGTTTTGGTTTGAGATCTTCATCGGCACCCCGAGCTCGGCTCGGCCCCAGGTAGACCCGCTGCGCAGGCTCTCATCTAGCTGGCAGGTCCGAAGGCTCGCCTGTGGGGGATAGGTTTTGGTTTGAGATCTTCATGGCACCCCGAGCTCGGCTCGACCCCAGGTAGACCCGCTGCGCAGGCTCTCATCTAGCTGGCAGATCCGAAGGCTCGCCTATGGGGGATAGGTTTTGGTTTGAGATCTTCATCAACACCCTGAGCTCGGCTCGGCCCTAGGTAGACCCGCTGCGCAGGCTCTCATCTAGCTGGCAGGTCCGAAGGCTCGCCTGTGGGTGATAGGTTTTGGTTTGAGATCTTCATCGGCACCCCGAGCTCGGCTCGGCCCCAGGTAGACCCGCTGCGCAGGCTCTCATCTAGCTGGCAGGTCCAAAGGCTCGCCTGTGGGGGATAGGTTTTGGTTTGAGAACTTCATCGGCACCCCGAGCTCGGCTCGACCCCAGGTAGACCTGCTGCGCAGGCTCTCATCTAGCTGGCAGGTCCGAAGGCTCGCCTGTGGGGGATAGGTTTTGGTTTGAGATTTTCATCGGCACCCCGAGCTCGGCTTGGCCCCAGGTAGACCCGCTGCGCAGGCTCTCATCTAGCTGGCAGGTCCGAAGGCTCTCCTGTGGGGGATAGGTTTTGGTTTGAGATTTTCATCGGCACCCCGAGCTCGGCTCGGCCCCAGGTAGACCCGCTGCGCAGGCTCTCATCTAGCTGGCAGGTCCGAATGCTCGCTTGTGGGGGATAGGTTTTGGTTTGAGATTTTCATCGGCACCCCGAGCTCGGCTCGGCCCCAGGTAGGCCCGCTGCGCAGGCTCTCATCTAGCTGGCAGGTCCGAAGGCTCGCCTGTAGGGGATAGGTTTTGGTTTGAGATTTTCATCGGCACCCCGAGCTCGGCTCGGCCCCAGGTAGACCCGCTGCGCAGGCTCTCATCTAGCTGGCAGGTCCGAGGGATCGCCTATGGGAGATGGGTTTGGATCGAGCTATCTCCATCGGCATCGAACTAACAGGACAGTGAATCCACTTTGATAGAATCGGGTGAAAAGTCTCCCTAAGCGACATTACTCAACTTAGTCCTAGGGAAAAAGAAATAAACTAAGGAAAAGGGGTGTGGAGTAAGGCAGCTGGCGGCACTCGCGGCGGATGGTTTTTGACGACCGTCTCGCCGCTTGCGAAGGGACACTCGCAAGGCAAGGCATTGCGTCAACTCGCGGCCGTAAGCGCGTCGAGAAGCCTTCTTGCGTAGAACATAAAACAAAAAATATATATATATAGAAAGGTTACGCGGCGAGACGAAGTGGTAGCACCGTCCCGCAGGCAAAAACAAACCAGAGATTAACTTCACAAAATAGAAAATAAAAATAGAAATAACAAAAATGAGCACTCGCTCATCACTCGACGGATGCCACAAAAATATGGTTTAAAAGTTTTTACAACATCAAAAAGAGGAGAGAGTGATTCTAAATCTTGGAGACGGCACATCAGTCCTCCTCGCCAGATGAAGAATCATCGCTCTCCTCGCTAAAAAGCTCAGGGACCAAGTCGCGCGCAGTCACCGTCTCGGATTCGTCCTTCACAACCCCCAGGTCTTTCATCATTTGCAGCACTAGCTCTGCCGCACGAACGCCAGCGTCTCGGCATTGTTCCTCGACTTCTTCATAAGAATAATGTGGCGGAGGCGTCTGGAAGGGCTCGCGGCGAGACGACAATGCAGCATCAGCCTGAAGGCGCGCGTTCTCAACTGTCAACACCTGGACCTCCTCCTCCAAAGCCGCCACGCGTGAACGCAGTTGTTCCGCCGTCTCGGCATCCTGCGGGATGACCTAGCAATTAGCCAAGAATGATGGGAAAGGAAAGAGACCCAAGAGAAAAGAAAGTCATGGCTTACCATGCCGCCTTGGGCCTTCGCGAGGAGGGACTCGGCATCTGATAACCTTCTCGCTAGACCGGTGGATTTCTCCCGCTCCGCCTCCAGATTTTCCTCGCTGGCCTTCCACTTAGAATTAATATAAATGAGGTGGCGAGAGGAACGGTGCGAGAACTCCAAGGCTCGCATTTGGTGATGGCAAGTTTTCAGCACAAGGTCCTTGGTGGACTCGCTTTCAGGCGATGCGGCGTCAAGGCCGCCATAGAGGCCGTACCCTATGGCGAAGGCGTGGCTGGAAGGGACCTCTTGCTCCTTCCATGATGGAAGGAGGGTGGAGATGGATACGCGGTTGGCGTCCCGCCCCCACAACAGAACCGGGTCACCGACGGCATCGTGAACCACGGAACCCAGATTGTAATTCATGTGAGAGGAGGGAGCGGGATGGCCAGAAGAGTCGCCCTCGCGAGAAGAGGTGGCAGCCGCCTGTTCAGGGGCAACAGCTCGCGGGTTGGAATCCGCGGCGGGCAGGTTGGAGGCGGCAGCAGGTTGAGCAGAGAGTACCGTCCCGCGAGTAGGCGAGACGGCCTGGTGATTAGGCGAGAGAGGCGGTGAAGTTTCCCCTATAGAGATAGGGATCCCTTGAGGAGCCTTCCTCCTTTCCTTGGAAATACCTACAGCCTTCTTCATCTTCTTTTTAGGAGGGCTGGAGCGAGAGGGGACCGTGTCATCTCCGGGACGCTTCGGCGGGATGACCGCCAGGGACTCTCTCGCCGCCTCTGCCGCTGCGTTGGCGAGATCAAGACCCTTGGCGGGGTGAATATTGCTCTTGTAAGGAGGGGGCGCTGGAACAATTCGCTCACCTAAAAGCGAGCAGCGGTTAGGAAGAAGCGAGACGACAAATAGCGAGGAGAGAGGGACGAAAGAATAAGATAAGAATACCCTCGCCCGGGAGCACGGGGAGAAGCGAGTCGAGACCTCGCCGCAAGAAGTTGACCTCGAAGTTCTTGCCAACTAGGTACTCGCACAGCAGCTTCTCTGGGCCGCTGACTTGGGGTGTGGCGTAGAAGCTCTCTGGCGGAGAGACCGGCGCGAGAGGGATGCCGCCGAAGTCCGCACGGTCTCCCCGGATGAAGACGAATCAGGTGAGCCAGTGATGGTTCTTGTTAGGCGTCTCGCATACCTTGAGCCCCTGCCCAGTAAAATACGACACGCCATCGGCGTTGGCGTGGTAGATGAAAAGCTTGCGGAAGGCCGTCAAGCTGAACTCGATGCGCTCCTGGCACATGTAGCAGGCAAACGCGATCAACACCGAGATTGTGTTAGGGTTGAACGGTGCCGGGACGACACCAAAGTATTTGAAGACCTGATTCACCTCAGGCCAAAGGGGCAGCCGCAGCCCCGCCTCGAAATGCGATACGGGGAAAGCGAGTTCCCCCGGGTAATAAGTGTTGATGCACTCGCCGACCTTGGGGGGACGTGACTCGACCCCTTCTCCCAGGTACTCGCAGACAAACTTATCATGATCTTCTAGAGGGAGCCGGCAGAGCGGGAAGTCATGGTCAGTAAACCTCTTCCCGCAGCGGCTGCGCCCCTCACCCCCCTCCACCTTCTTCTTACCCATCTTCTTTGGCGAAGTGGTCTTCGGCGAGACGAAGGAAGAAATAGGCGAGAGATCTAAGAGAGGAAGGCGAGAAGGGTCCGGTGAGACGGAAAGGTCAGAAAGCCAAGAACTCGGGTAACGGCATAAGCGGAAAGTGCGGCATCTAATCCCGGACTAGGCATATTTATAACTGATACATAGCCAATGATTAAATGGGCGGGAAAATATGGGGGGAGTGGAAGAGTCGATGTGTTTTCTCTCTCCTAAACCTCGATCGGCGCGACCCATCACAATCAGGAAAAAGTATATAAATATTTAGCATAAATTAAAAGGAGGATTAAAAAAGGGAATGAAAAATTAAGCCATAAAAATATATGTCCAGAAATCGTCCCGTAGGGGACCAAGCTCTCTGCATACTTTGACGAGACTACCATTATTACAACTTTTACGAGAAGAAGAAAAAGAAGAATAGCGAGACGGACATTCTTCAGTACGGGCGCCATTCCCAGCGGCCACAGCGAGCTCCCCCGCGAGGAGGTCTACTCCGCGAGTGGAAGGAGCGGATGGATTCAAGACCACGGCGCGCGAGACGGAGCTGCATATCGGTCTCATTGATGATGGCCTCGGGGTCGGTGTCGTCGACATCTAGCTCGGCATTAGCTCCAGAAGATAGACGAGCGCACTCGCCCTCCAGCGACTCGATGCGCTTCTCCGCGGCCTGCTTGTCTAGAGTCAAGGAGTGGATGAGGCGAGCGTGCTTCTGGAAGAGCTCAGCCGTCTTCCGCTTCATCTCCACTGGATTTGAAGGGTCACCCAGATAGTCTTCAATCCCGTCTACAGGAGGAGGCGAGATGGAGAGTCGCTTTGGCTGCTCCTCAATAGGAGAGTTGGCCCGAGAATCTGCGCAAGGGGTGCAGAGGCAAGGTGGAAGAGGCACTCGCAGAAGGGAGTGAGAATAGTGAAGGGGATTCAAAAGGGCGAGGGAAGGTCCCTTACCAGGATGGCGAGAGGTATCGGCGGCCGGGGAGGGGTCGTCCCTCCTCTCGCTGGTAGTAGTTGGGGGAGTAGATGAGGGCTGCAAATCGAACTCCTCGCAGCGGGCAGCAGAACCATCTCGCGGACTCTTCGGGGGCTGCGGAACCACAAGAGCCCCCTGAAAAAGCATTAGTCAACAAAAAAGAGCACCCGGTCGCGGAGATAATAGTGGTAAAAGCGAGTACCCATCTCTTTTTCCGTGGAGGGTGCATGGGGAGTGGGGATGGTTTCCAAAGCGACGCGAGACAAATCTCCCGCGGCAGGTGATGGGCCCCCAGCCTTCATCTTTTTCAGGCGAGACGACGGGGCGAGAGGGCGAACCAAAGAAGAGGTAAAAGAAGCCACGTTGGCCTTATGTTGCTCTCGCACCAATGCGAGACGTTCACGAAAGCTTTTACTGTGCGTCATTCCAAAAGACTCCAGAATAGGGAAGAAGAATATGCAGAGTGAAGCGCCAGGTGTGCGGGGCAGGAGTCATATATTTATAGTCCCCGGTGGGGGCCTCAGAAGATTCCTCATAAATACGTTTTTTAATGCACCTTGAATAACGAGCCTCGGTTGAACATTCTTTTTGAGCTTATAGTAATCTCAAAAAGAGCGGGGATTGTGTACAACCTCGGGCTCGCAAAGAGCCCCCAAGAAGCAAATAGGTTGAGATAGGCGAATGGTACCAGGGGGGACCACTTGCAAGAGGCGAGATGACGGACTCTCCAATGGGCAAGATAGCCCCATCCAGAGGCGAGAGGGCCTCCTTGGGCGAGTGAGTCTCCAGCAGCAAGGAGATCTCGCAGCAAAGGGCGAGAGGCGCCGGCGAGACGGGCAGTGGGGTCCCTCTCGCCGGCAGGCGCTTTTCCACTCGCCAGGGGGAGAAGAGGCCTTTTTTATATTTCCCTGTCAAACAGGGGTTTTTATTCTTCTACCCCGGGTATTTTTACCTTCTTACCCTTAGTGGACTGCATATAGCTCCTCAGAACAGCGGAGTTTGGCTGTTGGCAGACCCAGCCAAGGGTACCCCGGTAATTTCAGAACGGTGCAGTCTTGTTATTGGCAGTTCAGATTCTGAAATCTATAAATAAGCCCATAGGGGTTCTTTAGAAGGGACTTTTTTTCAGACTCGGCATCTGATAACCTTCTCGCTAGACCGGTGGATTTCTCCCCCTCCGCCTCTAGATTTTCCTCGCTGGCCTTCCACTTCGAATTAATATAAATGAGGCGGCGAGAGGAACGGTGCGAGAACTCCAAGGCCCGCATTTGGTGATGGCACGTTTTCAGCACAAGGTCCTTGGTGGACTCGCTTTCAGGCGAAGCGGCGTCAAGGCCGCCATAGAGGACGTACCCTATGGCGAAGGCATGGCTGGAAGGGACCTCTTGCTCCTTCCATGATGGAAGGAGGGTGGAGATGGATACGTGGTTGGCGTCCCGCCCCCACAACAGAATCGGGTCGCCGACGGCATCGTGAACCACGGGACCCAGATTGTAATTCATGTGAGAGGAGGGAGCGGGACGGCCAGAAGAGTCGCCCTCGCGAGAAGAGGTGGCAGCCGCCTGTTCAGGGGCAACAGCTCGCAGGTTGGAAGCCACGGCGGGCAGGTTGGAGGCGGCAGCAGGTTGAGCAGAGTGTACCGTCCCGCGAGTAGGCGAGACGGCCTGGTGATTAGGCGAGAGAGGCGGTGGAGTTTCCCCTATAGAGATAGGGCTCCCTTGAGGAGCCTTCCTCCTTTCCTTGGAAATAACTACAGCCTTCTTCATCTTCTTTTTAGGAGTGCTGGAGCGAGAGGGGACCGTGTCATCTCCGGGACGCTTCGGCGGGATGACCGCCAGGGACTCTCTCGCCGCCTCTGCCGCTGCGTTGGCGAGATCAAGACCCTTGGCGGGGTGAATATTGCTCTTGTAAGGAGGGGACGCTGGAACAATTCGCTCACCTAAAAGCGAGCAGCGGTTAGGAAGAAGCAAGACGACAAATAGCGAGGAGAGAGGGACGAAAGAATAAGATAAGAATACCCTCGCCCGGGAGCACGGGGAGAAGCGAGTCGAGACCTCGCCGCAAGAAGTTGACCTCGAAGTTCTTGCCAACTAGGTACTCGCACAGCAGCTTCACTGGGCCGCTGACTTGGGGGGTGGCGTAGAAGCTCTCTGGCGGAGAGACCGGCGCGAGAGGGATGCCGCCGAAGTCCGCATGGTCTCCCCGGATGAAGACGAATCGGGTGAGCCAGTGATGGTTCTTGTTAGGCGTCTCGCATACCTTGAGCCCCTGCCCAGTAAAATACGAGATGCCATCGGCGTTGGCATGGTAGATGAAAAGCTTGCGGAAGGCCGTCAAGCTGAACTCGGTGCGCTCCCGGCGCATGTAGCAGGCAAACGCGATCAACACCGAGATGGCGTTAGGGTTGAACTGTGCCGGGACGACACCAAAGTATTTGAAGACCTGCTTCACCTCAGGCCAAAGGGGCAGCCGCAGCCCCGCCTCGAAATGCGAGACGGGGAAAGCGAGTTCCCCCGGGTAATAAGCTTTGATGCACTCGCCGACCTTGGGGGGACGCGACTCGACCCCTTCTCCCAGGTACTCGCAGGCAAACTTATCATGATCTTCTCGAGGGAGCCGGCCGAGCGGGAAGTCATGGTCAGTAAACCTCTTCCTGCAGCGGCTGCGCCCCTCACCCCCCTCCACCTTCTTCTTACCCATCTTCTTTGGCGAAGTGGTCTTTGGCGAGACGAAGGAAGAAATAGGCGAGAGATCTAAGATAGGAAGGCGAGAAGGGTCCGGCGAAACGGAAAGGTCAGAAAGCCAAGAACTCGGGTAACGGCAGAAGCGGAAAGTGTGGCATCTAATCCCGGACTAGGCATATTTATAACTGATACATAGCCAATGATTAAATGGGCGGGAAAATATGGGGGGAGGGGAAGAGTCGATGTCTTTTCTCTCTCCTAAACCTCGATCGGCGCGACCCATCACAATCAGGAAAAGTATATAAATATTTAGCATAAATTAAAAGGAGGATTAAAAAAGGGAATGAAAAATTAAGCCATAAAAATATATGTCCAGAAATCGTCCCGCAGGGGACCAAGCTCTCTGCAAACTTTGGCGAGACTACCATTATTACAACTTTTGCGAGAAGAAGAAAAAGAAGAATAGCGAGACGGACATTCTTCAGTACGGGCGCCATTCCCAGCGGCCACCGCGAGCTCCCCCGCGAGGAGGTCTACTCCGCGAGTGGAAGGAGCGGATGGATTCAAGACCACGGCGAGCGAGACGGAGCTGCATATCGGTCTCATTGATGATGGCCTCGGGGTCGGTGCCGTCGACATCTAGCTCGGCATTAGCTTCAGAAGATAGACGAGCGCACTCGCCGTCCAGCGACTCGATGCGCTTCTCCGCGGCCTGCTTGTCTAGAGTCAAGGAGTGGATGAGGCGCGCGTGCTTCCGGAAGAGCTCAGCCGTCTTCTGCTTCATCTCCACTGGATGAACTGTAAATATACGTATTTTTATGCACATTAATTTAGTCATTTTCATTTATTTTCGTCATTTTTACTTATTTTTGTTCAATAAAATGTTCCTATTCTTGTAAATTTGCTTCTAACTTGTTTTATTTTATTTTGCAGAAAAATTCCAAAATCTGCCAAAATTTGGGCAGTACACGCCCGTGACACATTGGTCACGCCCGTGACCGGGCCGTGACTGCGCATTTCCCGTGAAATCGGAAAATTTGTGAAGTAAAAGCTCGACACGCCTGGCGACACGCCCGTGTCACCCGACACGGGGCGTGACCCAAGCCCGTGTCCTCTCCTCTCGACGAATTCATCTCGACGATCGTCGAGTGTCGACACCAACAGTCACGCCCAGCGTCACGCCCGTGACCTGGGGCGTGACTCAATTTCCGCTCGACGATTTCGACTCGACACTTTCCGCTCAACATTCGTCGAGTGTCGACACCAACTGACACGCCCAGCGTCATGCCCATGACCTGGGGCGTGACCTTTCCAGCTGGCCCGACAAGATGCTGACAAAGACTTTCGACGCAACCTGCGCCCGGTTCTACCTCCCCGACATGCCCAGAGTCACGCCCGTGACCTGGGGCGTGACTGCTGCGAACTCAGCCCGAAGTCAACTTTTCTGTCCAATCGCCAGCCGCCTTCATGAATAGTACTGTCACGCCCCCCCTACACGCCCGTGACCGAGGGCGTGTACTTAGAAATTTTTTCCTATAAATAGCCCAGTTCTGTAAGGTCCAACGGTTCAGATTTTTGGGCCAATTTAGTGTCTTTTTGTGGGCTGCATCCGTGATTTCTAAAGCTATGTAAGGAGATTTCTCCCTTTTTTATTTCATGTCTTGTTTTGCTTTAGCTTTAACCCTTGTAATAGCTTGTAATAGTTCCTAAAAATCAATAAAATGTTAGATTTTCTCTTCATATTTAGCTTTGGAATGAACACTTGTGCCCACTTTCCTTCTCCTTTTTATCCTTGGTTTTATCTTTGTTCTTCATTTAGTTCTTCTTTTATGAAATGTGTGTGTGTGTGTATGAGTGTTATTTATTTACTTTACATGCCTTTAATTTTTCTCAAGTTAGGTTTTGTTAGAAATTCATGAAATGATGAATTAGGTTTTTCATTTTTTTTCATGTCTTCTTTTAATTTCTTCAACATCTTCACTCTTATGAGTGTGTAAAAGAGTTACTAAAGTTTCTTTTGATTTTTTTTATTTATCTTTATTTTAGGATGAAAACCTTTTTTTTTTCTTTCTCTTTTATTTCAACTTTTTTTGCTCTTTTATGAAATCCTAGGAATGAAAATGTTGAAATTTTAATTTTCCAAAAACTTCGGTTTTTAATTTGTTTTGAAAAACTTTTGTCTTCTAAATTTGTAATTTCTTCTTTTTATTTGTTTTTGGCAAAACCTATGCTTGAAAAAGTTACAGTTTTAATTTTTAGGTAATTTTGATTTTTCTTTGTTATTAGTGTGTGTGAGTGTATGAGAATAAACTTTCTTTTGTTCTTATTTAATCTTCATGAAGTGTGTGTGAGTGTAGGTGTATAACTTTTATGCTTTGATTTAAATTGTGTAGAGTGTGTGAGTGTAGGTGTTAAATTTTAATGCTTTCTTTTAATTGCTTTCTTTTAATGCTTTATTCAAATTATGTAGAGTGTGTGAGTGTAGGTGTTAGCTTTATTGCTTTCTTGAAATTCATTTGGAGTGTGTATGTTTGTGTGCATTTATTTCCGCCTACTCGTTAAGAGTTAAATGGCGCACCGTTTTCATTTTCAGTCCTACTCGTTTGAGTAGGACTTGTAATTTTTCTTTCTTTATTTTTCCGCCTACTCACTTGAGTTTAAATGGCCGGACTTTATTTCCCGCCTACTCGTTTGAGTAGGATTTGTAATTTTTCTTTCTTTATTTTTCCGCCTACTCACTTGAGTTAAATGGCCGGACTTTATAACCCTGTAATCCCATTTATTTTCTCCTACTCATTTGAGTAGGACTCGCTTTCATTTCAGTCCTACTCATTTGAGCAGGACTTGCAATTTTCAGCTTTTATTTACCGCCTCCACTCGTTTGAGTGGGACTCGCAAATTTGAAATATGCAAATTTTTTTATGTGTAACTTAGTTCCTGTTTAATTTATAATTTGGAGTGTGCGTGAGTTCTTGTTTTAGCTAATTTTTCAGCTTTCTAAATGTTCTTTTATTTTTCTTATGTCCCCTTCTTATAATAATTTAGCGTTTAATTTCGAACTCGCGCCTCACTAAATTATAAGCCGTCCCCATACCGATGTGTGGCTAATCGCTATTAGCCTCGGCATCGAAGAGCATTGGGACATATAAAATGATTTATAATAATTAAAGCTCTTTATTTTCATTTTAATTTAAGCACTTAAGGTTTACCCCGGGTTTACGACGCGTAGGACCACATATTGATGTGTGGGCCCTATTTCCGTAGTTCATACGCTAGCTAGACGAGAGGCCGTGCATATGGACCGATCACCCCTGGGTAAATAGAGTTACGTGCATACCCTCGAGAGAGGACAAGCGTAATTCTACCGGATTGGGTCCCCCACCCAATAGCGGGGTTCTTAGCGTAAAGCGGGCGTTAAGAGGAATCCTTGTCGGACTAACGTTCGGTCGAATAGTCTTAACGTTTAGGTGAGCGATATCCCTATAGCTAGGTGAGCTCACATTTGTGGAACCTCCACGGCCAAGTTGTCTTATTATTAATTTGAAAACTAAGTCTTTTTATTATTAAAAATTGTTTTAGTCTTAATCCGATTCGATGCCGAGCGTTAACCCTTCATCGAATATTTTCTAAATCGTTTTTTTTTTGCTCCTTTGCTTTTCCGTCTTTTATTAAGTAAAAAAATCCACCTTACTTTCAGTAAAATAATAGTCCTCCCGGAGGAGTAAGAATAGTCAACACGACCCCGAGAACAATACGACCTCGGTATTCCCTCGAATATCGAGTACTACTTGCGATAGGTGCACTTGCCTCTATTAGCACGCCCGCGGCGATCGACTCACCGAACCAACCAGAGTAAGAGTCTGTTTGCGGGCGCATCAAGTTTTTGGCGCCGTTGCCGGGGAATCTCTTTTCGAGTTGCTATTTCGAATTCCGGAGTCTATTACTTTTACTTATTTTCTATATAAAAAAAAACAAAACTAAAAACTTTATTTTAAAACAAAAAAGAAGTTTATTTTGTTTTATTTTTGTTTGGGTGTATGACCCGTGGACAACCCTCAGAGTCTGAAGATTTTGACTTCGACCCTGAGATCGAACGCTCTCTTGCACGTATTCGATCTCAACGCCGAAATCCTTCTTTAGATCCCGAGGAATCTATCGGAGAACCCACTATTGTAGTTATGGCCGCGCCTAACCCTCCCCCGGCGGCCGAGCGTACTATGTCTTATTACGCCCGACCTAACCTGGATGATTCTGGGTCGAGTATTGTTCGCCCTGCGGTGGCCAATAATAATTTTGAAATAAAGTCAAGTGTCATTCAAATGGTCCAAAACGCCGTGCAGTTCGATGGATTGCCGGATGAGGACCCGAATGTCCACTTGTCCAATTTCTTGGAGATATGCGACACCTTCAAGATTAATGGCGTCACTGATGACGCCATTCGTTTGTGCTTATTTCCTTTTTTTCCCTTAAGTCCAAAGCCAAGGCGTGGTTGAATGCCCTCCCGCGAGGATGTATCACCACGTGGGCTGAGTTGACGGAACGGTTCCTAACGAAGTACTTTCCGCCCGCAAAAACTGCAAAGTTGCGGGCGGACATTTCTTCGTTTGTGCAGAACGATCCTGAGTCTCTATACGAGACTTGGGAACGGTTTAAGGAATTCCTCCGCCGTTGCCCGCACCACGCGCTGCCAACGTGGTTGCAAGTTCAAATTTTTTATAATGGGCTGAATTTTCAGACGCGTCAAATGATTGACGCGGCTGCCGGGGGTACGCTTAACAACAAAACCCCCGAGGCCGCCCATGCTTTATTCGAAGAGATGGCTATGAACGCCTATCAATGGAACGTCCCGCGGGGACGGCCAAAGCCGGCGGCTGGTCTTTTTGAAGTGGATGCCACTGCTCTCTTGACCCTTCAAGTTGAAAGGTTAACAAAGCAGGTGGCGGAGATGTCTGCTGCCTCCTCCACTCTGCCTTGTTTTATTCCCCCTAACGTCTGCGTGGCTGAAGAGTTCGTGGACTTCATGGGAAATTCGGGTCGTCCTCCCTTCAACCCCAACAACAACCCTTATAGTAATAACTATAACCCGGGTTGGAGGAATCACCCCAACTTCTCGTGGAGCAACCCGAATAATGCTCAGCGTCCCCCTATTTCTTTTGCGCCCGGATTTCTTCCTCCTCCTCCTCTTCCGAAACCCTCCCCGATGGAGGAAAATTTTTCGAAGTATATTGCGTCCAACGAGTCAAATATCCGGAACATCACCGGATCGCTAAAAACACTCGAACAACAGGTTGGACAACTGGCGAGGATGATGTCCGAGCGCGCGCTCGGGGCACTGCCGGGAAACACGGAGCCCAATCCGCGGGAGAACGCCAACGCTATAACCCTCCGTAGCGGAAAGGAGGTGGTCGATCCAAAACGGACCGACCCTCAGGTACATATTTCACCTCCGACCCCTCTTCCCCTTTCTTCGCTTACGCCGCCTTTACCTATTATAAAAGAAAAATTTATTTTAAACAAGGCTCTTCCGTATCCGCATAAATTAGATAACGAGCGTAAGGACGCGCAATATGAAAAATTTATTTTATTATTAAAACAAATTCACATTAATGTTCCTTTTTGCGAGGCTATCTCGCAAATGCCCAAATATGCGAAATTTTTAAAAGAACTACTTTCTAATAAACGCAAATTAGAGGATATTTCGCATGTATCTCTCAACGCTGTCTGCTCGGCGGCCTTTACTAATAAATTGCCCACAAAACAAAACGACCCGGGACGGTTTTCCATCCCGTGCCTTTTTGGCGATATATTAGTAAAGTACGCCTTAGCTGATTTAGGGGCTAGCATTAATCTGATGCCGTTCTCGCTCTTTTCGCGTTTAGGTTTGGGTACTCCTAGTCCTACGAATATGCGCATCCAATTAGCGGATCGCTCGGTTAAGTTCCCTATCGGGGTAGTGGAGGACGTCCTTGTCCGAGTCGACAAGTTTACCTTCCGGTAGACTTCGTCATCTTAGATATCGAGGAGGACGCCGAGGTACCAATAATACTCGGTCGCCCTTTTCTCGCCACCTCCCGCGCACTAATAGATGTTAGTAATGGTAGCCTTCTCCTCCGAGTAGGCGATGACCAAGTTACTTTCTCTATTAATCCCTCGATGGACAATTTGTCATCGAGCGACGATTTCTGCTATTCTTTAGATACCTTTTTCGGAGATCGTTCTTCTCCCATTTTCGAGTCCGTATTTTTAAACGACGATATTTATGCGCTCGAAAATTTTAACTGCGATGAGGATACGTCTATAGACTTGCCTTTCGAACCAATTGGTAAGAAAGACATAGGAATTAAAACCTCCCTAGAAGAACCGCCCATCCTAGACCTCAAACCCTTACCCGCATCGCTCAAATACGCTTTTTTGGGAAAAGGCGATACGCTTCCCGTTATCATTTCTTCGGACTTGAGTGATTCGGAGACTTCCGATTTATTGGAAGTTTTATTTAAACATCGCCACGCAATTGCGTGGCAAATCTCTGACTTAAAGGGGATTAGCCCCTCCTTTTGCACCCATAAGATTTTCCTTAACGATAATTGCCGCAAAACGATTCAGCCGCAGCGTCGTCTTAACCCAAACATGAAAGACGTCGTTAAAGCCGAAATCATTAAGTTATTAGATGCGGGAATTATCTACCCTATTTCGGACAGTGCATGGGTTAGTCCCGTGCATGTCGTACCCAAGAAGGGCGGTCTTACCGTAGTGGCGAATGAGCATAACGAGCTTGTCCCAACTCGTACTGTTACGGGTTGGCGAGTGTGCATCGATTATAGGAAACTTAATGACGCCACCCGCAAGGACCATTTCCCTCTGCCATTTCTAGACCAGATTTTAGAGCGTTTATCCGGTCATCCGTATTATTGTTTTCTTGATGGTTTATCGGGGTTTTTCCAAATCCCCATTTCCCCGATGATCAAGAGAAAACAACTTTTACTTGCCCGTTTGGCACCTTCGCATATCGAAGAATGCCATTTGGACTCTGCAACGCGCCAGCTACATTCCAAAGATGTATGCTAGCGATCTTTGGCGAGCTAGTAGAAGACATTATGGAAGTCTTTATGGATGACTTTTCTGTTTTCGGACGCTCTTTTCCCGATTGCCTTCAAATTTAGATCGTGTCCTTCAACGGTGCGAGGACACAAGCCTTGTTTTAAATTGGGAAAAATGCAACTTTATGGTTCGAGGAGGTTTGGTCCTCGGCCATATGATTTCGTCTAAGGGGATAGAGGTGGATAAGGCCAAGATAGAAATTATAGAAAAACTTCCGCATCCAACAAACGTAAAATCTATTAGGAGTTTCTTAGGCCATGCGGGCTTTTATCGACGCTTCATTCAAGACTTTTCAAAAATAACAAAGCCGCTAACTCACCTCTTGGAAAAGGAATCACGTTTCATCTTTAGTAGCGAATGCGAGTCCGCCTTTAATTTGATAAAACAAAAACTTATCACTTCACCAATTTTAGTGGCCCCTAATTGGTCCCTTCCGTTCGAAATAATGTGCGACGCTAGTGATATTGCCTTAGGTGCCGTTCTTGGCCAACGCGTAGAAAAACATTTTCATCCTATTTATTACGCTAGCAAGACGCTCACTTCCGCACAAGTAAATTACACGACAACGGAAAAGGAACTCTTAGCCGTCGTTTTCGCTTTCGACAAGTTTCGCTCGTATATAACGCTATCTAAAGTTATCGTTTTTACCGATCACTCCGCGCTTAAATATTTATTAGCTAAAAATGATGCGAAGCCCCGCCTTCTTCGATGGATTCTCCTCCTACAAGAGTTTGATTTGGAGATCCGAGATAAGCGGGGAGCGGAAAATCTAGCGGCGGACCACCTCTCCCGTTTAGAAAATCCGGGTGCGGAAGCGCTCGTCGAATCTGAAATAAATGACAGATTCCCCGAGGAACGCCTTCTTGCCATTAATAAATCTTTGTCATCTTCGCCTTGGTTCGCAGATTTTGCAAATTTTTTAGTAGCGCGGGTCCTTCCAAAAGAGTTTTCAAATCATCAAAAGAAGAAATTCTTTTCTGACTTGAAAAATTTCTTTTGGGAGGACCCATTTCTTTTTCGTATCTGCGCGGACCAAGCGGTCCGAAGATGCGTTGCGGGTGTGGAGTGCTTACAAATTCTTAAGCACTGCCACGAGGGTCCAGCCGGTGGGCATTATCAAGCCAACCGGACCGCTCGGAAGGCGCTAGAGGCGGGCTACTTTTGGCCCACTCTCTTCAAAGACGCGCATAATTTTGTGCGCGCATGCGATAGCTGTCAGCGGTCGGGTAACATCTCTCGTCGCGACGAGATGCCCCAAAACATGTTTTTAGAGTGTGAAGTCTTCGATTTGTGGGTCATAGATTTTGTTGGCCCCCTGCCTCCGTCTTTCAAAAATATGTATATTTTAGTGGCGGTCGACTACGTATCGAGGTGGGCGGAAGCGCAAGCTCTCCCCACCAACGATGCGCGAGTCGTCGTTACATTTCTTAAAAAATTATTTTCTCGCTTCGGCACGCCTCGCGCAATTGTTAGTGATAGGGGAACGCATTTCTGTAACGCTCTTATGGCTAAGACATTAGCTAAATACGGAGTCATGCACAAGCTTGCCACCCCCTACCACCCGCAAACAAGTGGCCAAGTCGAGGTAGTAAATCGAGAGATTAAGCGAATTTTAGAAAAAACCGTTTCACTAAATAGGAAAGATTGGTCCGTTAAACTCGACGACGCGTTGTGGGCGTATCGGACGGCATACAAAACCGCAATTGGTTGTACGCCGTTCCGGTTAGTCTACGACAAAGCGTGCCATTTACCCGTAGAATTAGAGCATCGCGCTCTTTGGGCTTTAAAACTCTTAAACCTCGACTCCAACTTAGCCGCTCAGAATAGAAAACTGCAACTAAACGAGCTCGATGAATGGCGTGCGAACGCTTACGAGAGCAATAAATTCTATAAGGAGCACTCTAAGTTATATCACGATCGAAAAATCAAGTCCCAAAACTTATTTTCTCCGGGCGATCTTGTCCTTCTTTACAATTCACGTCTTAGGCTTTTTCCAGGTAAATTAAAATCTAGATGGTCCGGTCCCTTCCTAGTTGAAGAAGTTTTTCCTTATGGAACCGTACTCGTCTCCCACCCAGACAAAGGCTCTTTTAAAGTAAACGGTCATCGGTTAAAGTCTTATATAGCAGGCGACCCAGTGATCGGTTTTAGCGAAACCATAACTTTCCTCCACCTAATAAACCCGCCAAATAGTCAAGCTACACGACTATAAACAAAGCGCTCCTGGGAGGCACCCCTCGCTTATCTTTTTCGCTCTTTCCTTATTACCTTTGCTGTTTTTTTTCTAATAAACGCAGGGTTTCTGATCGGCCTCCCCCTACGCGTTTCAGGGAAGCTTCTACCCCCTTCCCTTTCTTTTCTTTGTATATATTGTCTTTCCTTTCTGTTCCGCATACTTACGATACAACATTGGGAACAATGTTGGACTTAAGTATGGGGGTATTTTCGTGCTTTACTTTCTGCACTTCATTTTTTCTGCATTTCAAAAATACAAAAAAATACATATAACAACAAATCAAAAAAATATTTATTTAAAAAACATCTTACAATGAAAAATTTTTTAAATGAAAAATCCAAAAAAAAAATTTCTTTTTGTTTTCGTTGAACTCTCTTTCTTTTTTCCAAAAACTGAAAAAACAAAACAAAAAAAAATTTTATTTAGTTTCACTTTGTATATATTTTTTGTTTTTTCTCTCTCACCCTTCCTCATTCTTGTACAAACCTTTTTCTTTTTCTCCCTTATTTTTGTACATATTATGAAAATTCCTTTAAAAAATAATAATAATAATAAAAAAGATAATAGTTCAAAAGAAATTTCAAAAAAATTGAGAAAAACAAAAATACAAAAAAAAGATAATAAATGGAAAACAAAAAAAATGATAATAACAACTATAAAAATCAAAAAAAATGCTTGCAATAAATAAATTAAATATTCCATACTTAACTTTTCTGCTATCCAAAAATTCAGTTTTGAGTTTATTTATATGCGAATTTGATTAATTCTTTGTTCACTACCCGTTTATTAATTATTGATTGAAAAATTTAAATAGCCGGGTTTAAGTTTTAAAGAATATTTTACGCTTTGTTAAAACTAGCGAACTCGTTTTAGGCACTACTTCTAATTTTTCATTAATAGGAGCACGTATATTATGTTAGGAAATAACGACTATAGAATTCAATTATACTTACTTTTAGCTTTCTGAAACATTGGAACGTACAAATTATTAAGGTTGCTCTCAAAAATGTTTTAAGATTAAAACTCTAGTTTTCCTTTCTCCCCTAACCTTATCATAACCTACTTGGCATGATAAAATTTTCTATCCCTAAAAGATCCTATGTCAATGGGAATAAGATTTCGTTCTGTAAACATAGGCACCCAATAATTTAAAAAGATTATATGTGGAGTAAGAGGATAAAATTCATTACTCCTACAAATATACATTGGGTTAATTTTATTATTATGAAGTTGAAAAACAAAAATCATATTAGGAAAATAAGATTTCGTTTTCCTAATAATCCAAAAGAAAAAAAAAATGGAGGTTCGAGAAAAAATTACCTCACCTCAAATATCAAAACCCTCTTCATAAACCCACTACCCCTTTAGCCAATTACACGATTCTAGAATTAATTCAAAATTCTTTTTGAGAGCATAATTAGTAAATTGTATTATTTCCAGTAGCACTCGTATAAGCTAGAGTTCTTATAATTTCAAACTATTTTCGTTAATCTAACCATTACAAATGTTGCCTTCTATGTGATTACATCAAGAAGTCTTTTGGCCAAAACTTTTGCGCTATTTAAATCATCTACATAATTTTAGGACTTAACTCTTACACCCCGTATATTTATTTCGATCTCTCTTATAATTAATTAAGCGATAGCTAAAACTTAGAGTTTTTTTTATTCCATATAGATTCACCTCAAACTTTTGCTCTGGAATAGCAAAAGCCTAAGTATGGGGGTATTTGATGAACTGTAAATATACGTATTTTTATGCACATTAATTTAGTCATTTTCATTTATTTTCGTCGTTTTTACTTATTTTTGTTCAATAAAATGTTCCTATTCTTGTAAATTTGCTTCTAACTTGTTTTATTTTATTTTGCAGAAAAATTCCAAAATCTGCCAAAATTTGGGCAGTACACGCCTGTGACACATTGGTCACGCCCGTGACCGGGCCGTGACTGCGCATTTCCCGTGAAATCGGAAAATTTGTGAAGTAAAAGCTCGACACGCCTGGCGACACGCCCGTGTCACCCGACACGGGGCGTGACCCAAGCCCGTGTCCTCTCCTCTCGACGAATTCATCTCGACGATCGTCGAGTGTCGACACCAACAGTCACGCCCAGCGTCACGCCCGTGACCTGGGGCGTGACTCAATTTCCGCTCGACGATTTCGACTCGACACTTTCCGCTCGACATTCGTCGAGTGTCGACACCAACTGACACGCCCAGCGTCACGCCCGTGACCTGGGGCTTGACCTTTCCAGCTGGCCCGACAAGATGCTGACAAAGACTTTCGACGCAACCCGCGCCCGGTTCTACCTCCCCGACACGCCCAGAGTCACGCCCGTGACCTGGGGCGTGACTGCTGCGAACTCAGCCCGAAGTCAACTTTCCTGTCCAATCGCCAGCCGCCTTCATGAATAGTACTGTCACGCCCCCCCTACACGCCCGTGACCGAGGGCGTGTACTTAGAAATTTTTTCCTATAAATAGCCCAGTTCTGTAAGGTCCAAGGGTTCAGATTTTTGGGCCAATTTAGTGTCTTTTTGTGGGCTGCATCCGTGATTTCTAAAGCTATGTAAGGAGATTTCTCCCTTTTTTTATTTCATGTCTTGTTTTGCTTTAGCTTTAGCCCTTGTAATAGCTTGTAATAGTTCCTAAAAATCAATAAAATGTTAGATTTTCTCTTCATATTTAGCTTTGGAATGAACACTTGTGCCCACTTTCCTTCTCCTTTTTATCCTTGGTTTTATCTTTGTTCTTCATTTAGTTCTTCTTTTATGAAATGTGTGTGTGTGTGTATGAGTGTTATTTATTTACTTTACATGCCTTTAATTATTCTCAAGTTAGGTTTTGTTAGAAATTCATGAAATGATGAATTAGGTTTTTCCTTTTTTTCATGTCTTCTTTTAATTTCTTCAACATCTTCACTCTTATGAGTGTGTAAAAGAGTTACTAAAGTTTCTTTTGATTTTTTTTATTTATCTTTATTTTAGGATGAAAACCTTTTTTTTTCTTTCTCTTTTATTTCAACTTTTTTTGCTCTTTTATGAAATCCTAGGAATGAAAATGTTGAAATTTTAATTTTCCAAAAACTTTGGTTTTTAATTTGTTTTGAAAAACTTTTGTCTTCTAAATTTGTAATTTCTTCTTTTTATTTGTTTTTGGCAAAGCCTATGCTTGAAAAAGTTACAGTTTTAATTTTTAGGTAATTTTGATTTTTCTTTGTTATTAGTGTGTGTGAGTGTATGAGAATAAACTTTCTTTTGTTCTTCTTTAATCTTCATGAAGTGTGTGTGAGTGTAGGTGTATAACTTTTATGCTTTGATTTAAATTGTGTAGAGTGTGTGAGTGTAGGTGTTAAATTTTAATGCTTTCTTTTAATTGCTTTCTTTTAATGCTTTATTCAAATTATGTAGAGTGTGTGAGTGTAGGTGTTAGCTTTATTGCTTTCTTGAAATTCATATGGAGTGTGTATGTTTGTGTGCATTTATTTCCGCCTACTCGTTAAGAGTTAAATGGCGCACCGTTTTCATTTTCAGTCCTACTCGTTTGAGTAGGACTTGTAATTTTTCTTTCTTTATTTTTCCGCCTACTCACTTGAGTTTAAATGGCCGGACTTTATTTCCCGCCTACTCGTTTGAGTAGGATTTGTAATTTTTCTTTCTTTATTTTTCCGCCTACTCACTTGAGTTAAATGGCCGGACTTTATAGCACTGTAATCGCATTTATTTTCTCCTACTCATTTGAGTAGGACTCGCTTTCATTTCAGTCCTACTCGTTTGAGTAGGACTTGCAATTTTCAGCTTTTATTTACCGCCCCCACTCGTTTGAGTGGGACTCGCAAATTTGAAATATGCAAATTTCTTTTATGTGTAACTTAGTTCCTGTTTAATTTATAATTTGGAGTGTGCGTGAGTTCTTGTTTTAGCTAATTTTTCAGCTTTCTAAATGTTCTTTTATTTTTCTTATGTCCCCTCCTTATAATAATTTAGCGTTTAATTTCGAACTCGCGCCTCACTAAATTATAAGCCGTCCCCATACCGATGTGTGGCTAATCGCTATTAGCCTCGGCATCGAAGAGCATTGGGACATATAAAATGATTTATAATAATTAAAGCTCTTTATTTTCATTTTAATTTAAGCACTTAAGGTTTACCCCGGGTTTACGATGCGTAGGACCACATATCGATGTGTGGGCCCTATTTCCGTAGTCCATATGCTAGCTAGCCGAGAGGCCGTGCATATGGACCGATCACCCCTGGGTAAATAGAGTTGCGTGCATACCCTCGAGAGAGGACAAGCGTAATTCTACCGGATTGGGTCCCCCACCCAATAGCGGGGTTCTTAGCGTAAAGCGGGCGTTAAGAGGAATCCTTCGTCGGACTAACGTTCGGTCGAATAGTCTTAACGTTTAGGTGAGCGATATCCCTATAGCTAGGTGAGCTCACATTTGTGGAACCTCCACGGCCAAGTTGTCTTATTATTAATTTGAAAACTAAGTCTTTTTATTATTAAAAATTGTTTTAGTCTTAATCCGATTCGATGTCGAGCGTTAACCCTTCACCGAATATTTTCTAAATCGTTTTTTTTTTGCTCCTTTGCTTTTCCGTCTTTTATTAAGTAAAAAAATCCACCTTACTTTCAGTAAAATAATAGTCCTCCCGGAGGAGTAAGAATAGTCAACACGACCCCAAGAACAATACGACCTCGGTATTCCCCCGAATATCGAGTACTACTTGTGATAGGTGCACTTGCCTCTATTAGCACGCCCGCGGCGATCGACTCACCGAACCAACCAGAGTAAGAGTCTGTTCGCGGGCGCATCAGTGCCGTCGACATCTAGCTCGGCATTAACTTCAGAAGATAGACGAGCGCACTCGCCGTCCAGCGACTCGATGCGCTTCTCCGCGGCCTGCTTGTCTAGAGTCAAGGAGTGGATGAGGCGCGCGTGCTTCCGGAAGAGCTCAGCCGTCTTCCGCTTCATCTCCACTGGATTTGAAGGGTCACCCAGATAGTCTTCAATCCCGTCTACAGGAGGAGGCGAGATGGAGAGTCGCTTTGGCTGCTCCTCAATAGGAGAGTTGGCCCGAGAATCTGCGCAAGGGGTGCAGAGGCAAGGTGGAAGAGGCACTCGCAGAAGGGAGTGAGAATAGCGAAGGGGATTCAAAAGGGCGAGGGAAGGTCCCGTACCAGGATGGCGAGAGGTATCGGCGGCCGGGGAGGGGTCGTCCCTCCTCTGGCTGGGAGTAGTTGGGGAGTAGATGAGGGCTGCAAATCGAACTCCTCGCAGCGGGCAGCAGAACCATCTCGCGCACTCTTCGGGGGCTGCGGAACCACAAGAGCCCCCTAAAAAAGCATTAGTCAACAAAAGAGAGCACCCGGTCGCGGAGATAACATTGGTAAAAGCGAGTACCCACCTCTTTTTCCGTGGAGGGCGCATGGGGAGTGGGGATGGTTTCCAAAGCGACGCGAGACAAATCTCCCGCGGCGGGTGATGGGCCCCCAGCCTTCGTCTTTTTCAGGCGAGACGACGGGGCGAGAGGGCGAACCAAAGAAGAGGTAAAAGAAGCCACGTTGGCCTTATGTTGCTCTCGCACCAATGCGAGACGTTCACGAAAGCTTTTACTGTGCGTCATTCCAAAAGACTCAAGAATAGGGAAGAAGAATATGCAGAGTGAGGTGCCAGGTGTGCGGGGCAGGAGTTATATATTTATAGGCCCCGGTGGGGGCCTCAAAAGATTCCTCATAAATACGTTTTTTAATGCACCTTGAATAACGAGCCTCGGTTGAACATTCTTTTTGAGCTTATAGTAATCTCAAAAAGAGCGGGGATTGTGTACAACCTCGGGCTCGCAAAGAGCCCGCAAGAAGCAAATAGGTTGAGATAGGAGAATGGGACCAAGGGGGACCACTCGCAAGAGGCGAGATGACGGACTCTCCAATGGGCAAGATAGCCCCATCCAGACGCGAGAGGGCCTCCTTGGGCGAGAGAGTCTCCAGCAGCAAGGAGATCTCGCAGCAAAGGGCGAGAGGCACCGGCGAGACGGGCAGTGGGGTCCCTCTCGCCGGCAGGCGCTTTTCCAATCGCCAGGGGGAGAAGAGGCCTTTTTTATATTTCCCTATCAAACAGGGGTTTTTACTCTTCTACCCCGGGTATTTTTACCTTCTTACCCATAGTGGACTGCATATAGCTCCTCAGAACAGCGGAGTTTGGCTGTTGGCAGACCCAGCCAAGGGTACCCCGGTAAATTCAGAACGGTGCAGTCTTGTTATTGGCAGTTCAGATTATGAAATCTATAAATAAGCCCATAGGGGTTCTTCAGAATGGACTTTTTTTCAGACTCCGAAGAGGATTCATTTGGCACAGTCTTCTGAGGAACTCCAAGCCCAGCTTTTGGCTTTGGAGGGGAAGCTCTCTGTGACCTTCCGGGTAAGCGGTGGGACCTCCCTGCTGCGGCTTTGGGCCAGTTTTCTAGTCCTTCACGACCAGTCGGAGGTCGGATCTTGGGCCAAGTAGGTGTCGGCTACGCCCTTATTTTGTGAACATTTGTCGGAGCCAAATTTTGGCTTCAACACAGAGGATGATTGATGTGAAGATCAGGCAGACATCGGGACCCGGGGAGGGATCAGAGTGATCCACAGGGTGGGGATTGAGGCTTCCCAGAAGGCGAGCCTCTACACCTTGTACGGACGGAGCATTGGCTCCACATCGCAGACCCCACCCCCAAAAGAGAAGATTACCTTCTCAAGAAAGGATATGTCGGATCATGAGGATCCATTCTGCGATGTGCTGGTCACCCAGACGGCCATCGAGAATTTCACCGTCTCTAGGATCCTCAGTGACAATGGGATCTCCGTCAACGTCATCTTAAAAAAGGCATTCGACGTGATGAAGGTGGATGCGAAGAGGGTGCTGGCTTCAGATGGCCCCTATTTGGATTTTCAGGGGAGAGGAAGGAGGTAGGAGGAGTAGGGCTCCACATTACCCTGGGGGACAGTCCAGTAACTATAGGTTTGTCATTGTGGATGCCCCCGCAGCTACAATGCCATCTCTAGGAGTCCCCTCATCAGCGCCTTTCGCTATGTCCCCTCATCCTTCCACCAATGCCTGAAATTCAACTCCGAGGGGATCCAGGTCCGGGTTCGGGGTGACCCCAAAGTAGAGACGGAGTGCTACATCACCGCTGTGAACTCTATCTCCTGGTAGGAAGGAGCCAAGAAGATGGAGCGGAGAATGTAGGAGGCAGAACATGAGGACGGAGGAGAAGAGATGGAGGTGGAGAGCTGCACCAAGGTGGAGGTGACAGGAGGAGACCGGGAGGAGTCGGCTGAGACAATGTCCATGGAGGAAGAGGCGGAAGCTGAAAAGGTTCTTGTCCTGGAGGAGAGGGACGTTGGAGAATGGGGGGAGTAGTCCAGGCTGGAGACTGCAGAAAAGGTCGAAGAGATGGAGGTTCTCACCCTTGGAGGCAGGTTGGAGAAGATTCACATCAGCGGGTGCTGACCCCGGAGGCTCATTGCAGGATGCTGGCATGCATCCAAAAGAAGGTGGACATCTTCACATGGAGCACAGTGGAGATGCCTGTTATTGACGCGAACGTGGCCTGTCATCTTCTCAACCTGGACTCGGGAGCTCGACACATCCAGTAGAAGAAGAGGTCCACGGCGGACAAGTTGGCCAAGCCCATCAAGGAGGAGGTGGCCAAACTCATTAAGGCTGGCTTTGTATCCGAAATACAATACCTCAGCTGGGTCTCCAATGTTGTGATGGTTATAAAAGGAGACGACCTGTGGCGTATGTGTGTTGATTTTTATTTGCTTAATAAATCATGCCCTAAGGACTGTTATCCCTTGTCTTGGATCGATGCGCTGGTTGACTCAGACGTCAGTTTTTCTGTAATGAGCTTCTTAGATACATTTTCAAGTTATCACCAGATTAGGATTCACCCCTCGGACATCAAAGATGTCTCGTTCATCACGGGGGATGGGTGCTACAACTACAAAATGATGCCCTTTGGTCTGAATAATGCAGGGGCGATATACCAGAAGATGATGGACAGGGTCTTCCGGGAACAGAGGGGGAGAACTTGAAGGTGTACATAGATGACCTCATGATCAAGAGTCAAGACGTGGACTCTCACCTCCAGGACCTAGAGGAAACCTTCGCCACCTTGCACAAATATAAGATGCGATTGAACCGCCTGAAGTACATTTTCGGGGCCAGCAGGGGGAAGTTCTTGGGGAATCTCCTTAGCCCCACAGGGGTCGAACCAAATCCTGACAAGGTTAAAGCCATCATGGAGCTGGGATCGCCGCGGAATGCTAAAGAGATGCAGCGGTTGATAGGAAAGCTAGCAGGATTGAGCAGGTTCCTATTTAGGTCCAGGGAGAAATGCTTCCCCTTCTTCAATAAGTTGAGGGTGGGTCAGAAGTTCGAGTGGATAAAGGAGTGTGAGGAGGAATTCCAGGCACTGAAGAGGTAGTTGACCCAAGCTCAGCTGCTCCAAGGGCCGAAGGAAGGGGAAGACCTGTATTTGTATCTCAAGGTCGGAGTGGAGGCCTTGAGCTCCGTCTTGGTTCGTGAAGAGGGGAAGAGGCAGCTCCCCATATACTATATGAGTCGGGTTATGAGGAAGGTCGAGCTTTGATATCCCATCTTGGAAAGGCTGGCCTTTGCTCTGGTCATCTCGGCTCGGTCGCTCCGGCCCTACTTCCAGGCACACTCCATCCCCTCCACAACATTTTTGAGGGGGGTGGAGCATTCGGGTAGGCTAGCTAAGTGATCGGTGGAACTGAGTGAGTTAGACATCTCCTTCATCCCCTACCCCTCGATCATGGCCCAAGCAATGGCCGACATTTTGGTTGACTATGTGGCTGAGGTGGCGGAGGAAAACCTCACTCGCCCAACTTCGTGGAAGGTGAAGGTAGACGACACTTCGGGGAGACATTCTCTGGGGTGGGGGTAATCTTGGAAATCCTACATGGGACAAGAATTGAGCAAACGGTGGTGGTGCACTTCCCCATCACTAACAACCAGTCCGAGTATGAGGCCGTAATAGCAGGGATGTGCCTGGCCAAGGAGCTGGGGGTGCTCGATGTGGAGGTCCTCATTGACTCCATGGTGGTAGCTTCCCAGATCAATGGGGAGTTCGAGGTAAGAGAGCATACCCTCCGGCTATACTTAGCAAAAGTGAAGGGGGTCATCGGCATGTTTCAGGCCTTCTCCATCTAACAAGTGCCCAGAGAAGAGAACAAGCAGGTCGATCAGCTGGCGAAGCATGGTCCCCGGGTGGGGGGTACTATCATTGATCTATTCCACCCTTCCATCGAAGAGGGGGAGCTGATGGAGGTGGATCAACACCCCTCGAAGATGGACCCGTTCATGACTTTTCTCTCCACAGGGGAGTATCCAAAGGGGATGGACATGAAGAAGTTCAGATATAAGTCGGCATACTATCACCTCCGGGACGGGCAGTTTTATCGGAAGACTCTTTCGGGGATGCTGGCCCGTTGTATAGCCGAGAGGGAAGTGTAGACGATCTTGGAAAAAGTCCACTTCAAGGATTGTGGGAGCCACTCCGGGAGCCGGACCCTGGAAGGAAGGATTGCCAGACAAGGATACTTCTGGCCTACCCTGGGGCACGACGTTGCGAAATTCACAAAGAGGTGCCACAAATGACAGTTGTTTGGCCCCTCCAACTACAACCGGCCTAGTGCCTCAAGAGCATCACGCCCCCCGGGCCCTTTGCGATTTGGGAAATGGATTTGGTCAGGCCATTCCCCCAGGCCAACGGGGAAAGGAGGTTCCTGTTGGTTATGATAGATTATTTTTCCAAGTGGCTAGAGATGAAGGCGCTGGCCAAGGTGACCTCCCAAGTCATCAAAAATTTTGTTTTGTTTTTTTTTGGGGGGGGGGGTGGATCATCTGCCGCCATGGTCTACCCCAGGCCATTGTCACGGATAATGGGCCTCAGTTTGCCAGCGCTAAATTTATCAGCTTCTGCGAGCAGCTCGGAATTGACCTCTGATTTGCCTCGATCCACCACTCCAGGAGCAATGGGCAGGTGGAGGCGGCAAACAAGATTATTGTGAACCTCCTGAAGAAGAAGGTTGAAAACCTGAAGGGGAGTTGGGTGGAGCAGCTTCCCTCGGTCCTCTGGGCCCTGAGTACCACCCCCAACATAGCCACAGGGGAGACCGCCTTCAAGCTCTCTCATGGATGTGAGGCAGTACTCCTCATACAATTTGGAGTCCAGACACCTCAGGTGATCACGGCGCAGGAAGGCACAGAGGAATGGCCGACTGAAAATAGGGAGGAACTGCGGCTCTCCCTTGACATGGTGGAGGAGCTGTGTGACATTTCTACCATCCGGCAGGAAGAGGTGAAGAGGAGAATGGCCAAGTACTTTGACAAGAATGTCAGAATCAACAAATTTGCGGAAGGAGACTTAGACTTGAAGAAGGTAGATACAGCGGGAAGATCAGCAGTTGTGGGAAAGCTCAGCCCTAACTGGGAGGGTCCATACATTGTAAAATAGGCCTTGAAATCAGGATGGTATTGCCTCTGAAATGTGGAGGGCGAGGCCCGGAGTCTCACCTGGAGTGGTGATGACTTGAAGCGCTTTTATCCGTAAAACATGTAAGTGGTGCCTTTTTTTTCTTAATGAAGCTTTTTCATATGCCGAGTTGTTGGGTAAATTGAAAAATATGCACCAGATTTGGAGAAGCCTCACCTAACTCAATGATATTCATCAATGTGTATTTGATGATGTGTTGAGTTTTGATGTGCAGGTTAAGGAAATGCAGAAAATGTTTCTAAGTACAAGTGTCGACACTTGATAAGAATTGTGTCGACACTTGGTAAAGGCTATGTTGACACCAGGAGCCAGATTGTGTCGACACACTGAAATTCTGTCGACAACAACTGTGTCGACACACAGGACTTGTGTCGACACATGCCGGAATTCTGTCGACAACAATTGTGTCGACACACAGGACTTGTGTCCACACACACTAGAATTCTGTCAACACCAACTTTGTCAAGACTAGAAGTTGTTGTGTCGACATACAGGACTTGTGTCGAAACAATCCACAGAAGCTGTGGCAAGTAGATAAAGAAGGGCTATGTCGACACTATGAGAGTTGTGTCGACATCTTCAAGAATTGTGTCAACACATGGTCTATTTGTGTTGACACTTTTGGAGTATTGTCTCGACATCTTTCTGCAATGATAGAGTACAATGAGGCATCTGGTGTCAAGACTAAAGACTTGACAGCTGTCATAACTATTGCATCTGTTAGAGCTGTCAGAGGGCCGTTATGAACCGGATCAGCCGGTAACCTCAGAAGGATCTATATAAAGACTTATTCTATCATCAATAAAGAGTGTAGAAGAGAAGAAGGAGAAGAGAGATCTAAGAAGAAATGGCTTGACATTAAATCTTCAAGTCCTCAAGTGAAGGAAGATTCTGAACAAGTCTGCAAGAAGAATTCAGATCAAATTCTGAAGGAAGCTGGATTGAGGATCATCTTCAATTTCACAAGAAGTTCAACCTTACTTTGTTCAGATTCAAGAAGCTTTGAAGAAGCTAAGACAGGTTGAATATTCAGCAGTCAGATCAATCTAGATCTAATCAAGAAACCTTCACCCCTCTCTCTACCTGGGTGAAGGAGTTATTCTTTATATATTCAATTTTTCTCTGTAGGATCTTATATAGATCTGAGTGTAAGAGAATTATTTCTCTGAGTTGTAAGCCTAATATTATAAAGGCTGAGGTAGGGCTGAGTGCCTGAGGTAGGGGATTAATTTCTCTGAGTTATAGGCCTGGTGGAAGAGGCTGAGGTAGGGCTTGATTGCCTGAGTTGTAGGAGTATGGACTCACTCTGAGGTGGGATTCAATAAAATAATCTGAGTTGTAGGACTTGCTGAAGTCTGAGCTTTAGGAACCATTCTGGGTTCTGAGTTGTAAGATCTGAGGATCTGAGAATGAAGAAAGAAGTTAGGCCGAATCTAGTATACTGCTAGATAGGCGAAGGGGGAAAGTGGATGTACCCAACTTTTGGGGAACCACTATAAATCTGTGTGTATGCTATGATTGGATGTGTTTATTTTAATCTGTGTTGTGATAGTTGTTGCATAGGGTAATTACTAGTAAAATATACTGTCTGCCTTAATAAAAAGGAATTGAACCTATTCACCCCCCCCCCCCTCTTGGTGTTTAGGAAATCTTGAAACCAATTCTTTCAAGTGGTATCACAGGGAGGTTACTCAAAAATAGACTTAACAGTCAGAGTTGATCTATAAGGCAGTTATCAGTTAGACAAAATGGGTTCAGGTGAAAATCACAAGGAACTTGGATCCATGAAATTATCTATCTGTAGAAAGGAAATTTTTGGCATATGGAAAGAGAGAGTCAGATTGTTTATGGAAGCATCTGACCCAAGAATCTACATTACAGTTAAATAAGGGACATTCATTCCTATGAAAATCTCAGTTCTAGATGCAAATCTCAGGACTCCAAAAAGTTATTCTGAAATGACAAACGATGAGATCATCTTAGCCACTATGGATAAGAGAGCACAGAACATAATAGTTAGTGTTATAGATGACTCAACTTTCCAAAACTTGATTCACTACAAAACCTCCAAGGAGATGTGGGACACTTTGATTGTCTACATGGAGGTATCAGAAGAAGTGAGAGAGGACAGAAAGTCTATGCTAAATCAAGAATATGAAAGTTTTAGACAAGCCAAACAAACAGCATAACTGAGTGCTACAAACGTTTTTCAGAATAGTCAATGAGCTGATGTCATATGGAAGAGTCTTTAGCACATATGAGCTCAATGATAAGTTTCTTAGATCACTAACCAAGGACTGGGACACCAAGATATATTCCATCAGGGAAGTTGCCAGACTTGCAGACATCTCTCCTCCAACCCTATTTGGAAAACTGCTATCATATGAGATGCAGCTTATGGCCAGAAAGGAGGAGGAGAAAAGCAATAGGTCGGAGTACAAAGAGAAATTTGTGGCCTTCAAGGTTGAAGCCACAAAGAAGGACAGGAGGATGTCTCCATCTGCTCCTAGGAAAGCTGCTGAAGTTATCTCAGATAATTCTGACAACAACACATCAGATAGCCTTAATTCTGATGAAGACTTTGCTGCTTTCACAAGGCAATTTCAAAGATTCTTGAAGAAAAAACAGTGGAGATCCTCTCCATCCTCCTCACAGTTCAAGGATGATTATTACCAGAAAACGAAATCTTCTAGAAAGGACAAGTATGACACTAAACCTAGCAAATTAACTTCTACTAAGATTGTTTGTTATTGTTGCAACAGGAATGGACATGTTGTTGCTGACTGTCCTGATAAAAGAAAGGAATCTAATGACAAGAAGAAACATCAAAATAAGGGCAAGAAGGAGAGATCCTTTTTTGGAAAGAAGCAAAAAAGCTAGACTGATTCCTCATCATCAAATTTTGAAGCTGAGGCTGAAGGTGAAGCCTATATTGGACTGTTCACAACTGAAGAGGATTCAGAAGAGACAGAATACTTGTAAATGCTGGACTCTATCAATGGGATTGAAGATCTTCATTGCAAAGGGTTGATGGCTATATCTGAGGAAGATCAGTGTCAGGATCAGCCTGGTCCCAGAAAGGTAAACAACTTATCTTCAGTTTCTAATTATTACACTGGATTAGAATCAGAAGCATCTGCATCAAGAGATGAGGATGGTTCTAAATCTGAAGGGGATGTTCATCAACTAATTGATGAGTATGGTGATTTGTTGCAAGCTCTTAAGAGAAGCAGAATCCTTAATAAGAAATAGGCTAAGGAAATTGCATCTCTTAAATTAGCTGCATTAGATTCAGCAAAAATGCTGGATTTGAAGTTGAATGAAGTTGCCAAACTAAAAAATATAACTTTTATTCAGATGGGTACAATTACATTCAAAAATGATCAAATCAAGAGTCTGGAAGTCAGACTTCAAAGAGAGAAGGAACTTGTGGCTAAATTCTCAAAGACAAAGTCAGTCTTACCCTTAATTGATGACTTCATTCTCCAAAAGGGTAATACAGGATTAGGATTCAAGGGAAGAACTAGGGCAGCTAATTCCAAAAGAAAAGGCAAAGCCCCAGTTCAGGCACTAGACTCCAAACCCCCTATTTATTTCAGGAAAGTGATGCAGCCTACCAACAGTTATGACCATAACATTACACATGGTTACTGTAAGCCTGGTAATCTGGATGACAAGGGTGTAAGTTCCAATAGGGCATCCCATGAACAAACACATTATGATCTTCAGGAATCATCAATGTTTGATGCATCAGCCCCAGCACTCAAGAAAAGGACCACTGTACCTATAGTTTTGAGGTCTGTTGATAGCAATATAGTTAAGACTGTACTTAAAATAAGATACAATAGATATGAGTACCGGTGTTGTGGCAAAGTGGGTCATTATGCCATTGATTGTTGTCACAACATTACTATCAGGAAAAATGTCAGCTTACCTGTCAGAAAGGCTGCAGGCAAACAAGTCAAGTTTCAGTCTAACCTGAACGTAGAACCCAATAATTATTGGGGTTCTAAGGTTAAGTAATTTTATTTGATGCAGGTGAGTCCAAGTGGCCATACCCCAATATGGTACTTGGATAGTGGATGTTCCAGGCACATGACTGGAACAAGAAGGATGTTGAAGGATTACCTTCCTATAGAGAATAGACCCAAAGTGATCTTTGGTGGATCTGAAAAGGGGGTCATCAAAGGGTTTGGTAACATTTCCAATAGCTCTATCACTATCACCCAAGTTGCTTATGTGAAAGGTCTGAAACATAACCTAATAAGCATAAGCCAACTAAGTGATCTTGGTTATGACACTTCTTTTATTAAGAATGCTTATCAGATTAGAAGGACAAGTGATCAAGAGGTCATCTTATCAGGTTATAGAAAAGGAAATGTGTATTGTCTAAATTTTGTGTATGAGAACAAAGATTCTCCTATTTGTTTAGTTGTAGATGAGAAAGCTTCTCATTGTGTCAAATGGCACAAGAGGCTTGCTCATCTTAACTAAAAGACTATAGGTCAACTCTTTACTAAATAGTTAGTGAGGAATGGTCCTCAGGTCAAGTACATTAAGGAGGGTGTATGTTCAGCATGTGAAAGAAATTGTACCTAATCACCTAGAGGGGGGGTGAATAGGTGACTAAATCTTTTTAACTTTCAGGCAGAATTCAGATTATTTTCACAGAGTTATATCTACTTTTGCACAGCAATCACAGAATAACACATGCACACAATGGACACACAGATTTATAGTGGTTCCCCAAGGTTTGGGTACATCCACTTTCCTCCTTCGCCTATCTAGTAGTGTACTAGATTCGGCCAAACTCCTCCACTATCTCAGATCCTCAGATCTTACACTCAGAACCCCAAAACAGGTTCCTACAGCTCAGGCCCAAGGCCCTACAACTCAGCTTCTTCACAAAGCCTACACTCAGCTTCATCATAAAGCCTACACTCAGCCACAATAGGCCTACACTCAGCCACAACAGGCCTACACTCAGAGAATTTGATCTCCTACACTCAGGCACACAGGCCCTACCACTCAGCCTTTATAATTATAGGCTTACAACTTAGATCCCTAAGGATCCTACAAGAAAATAAGAATACAAAGTGTATATACCTACAACTCTGAATAGAGAGATGAGTTGATAGGTTCTTGATGAGTTCTTGGATGAACTCTGTTGAGATCAATCTGACTTGGCTTTCTTCAAAGCTTCTTGAATGTAGAACACAATAGGATTGATCTCCTCTGCAGCTGATCCTTGATCTCTGCAACTTAAGATTCAGAACAAAGTCTGAATCCTTCTTCACAGTCTGGTTCCAACGGCTGTCTTCTTGGATGGAGCTCTCTCTCTCCAACTACTTAGAACTTCACTTGAAAGTCTTCAATTAATTGTTTTTCAACAACTTTGATCATCTTTTTCTGTAGACGGTATAAGCCTATATATAGGCCTTCTTCATGGTAACCGGCTGGTCCGGTTCATAACTGATTTCTGACAACTCTGACAGGTGCAGTAGACCGGCTGGAATGGCAGCTGTCAAGTCATCCAGTCAGTTCTTGAAAAATCTGTAACTGTCTGAAAATGTCGAGACTGTTTGTCTTTAAGTGTCGACACTTATAGACTAAGTGTCGGCACAAGTTGACAAAGTGTCGACACTAGCCTTCAGGGTGTCGACACAACTCCTTGTGTTGTAGAATCCACTTCTCGACACAGCTTCTTCATCATGTGTCGACACTGATATTGAGTGTCGACACAAGTCCTTGTTCTTCAGTACTTTGTTGAATTCTTATAAGTGTCGACACATCTCTTTTGTGTCGACACATCTTCATGTGTTGAACTTGTTTAGTGTCGACACATCTTCTTGGTGTCGACACTTATCTTCAGTGTTGATACTTTTGCTGAGTGTCGACACAGCTTCCTTGTGTCGACACATTCTTCATCTGTTGAGACTTTGGCTGAGTGTCTACACATCTCCTTTGTGTCGACACTTGTACTTAGAATTTTGTTGAACTTTGCTAAGTGTCGACACAGCTCCTTGTGTCGACACTTTCTTTAAGTGTTGAGTCTTCTGCTGAGTGTCGACATATTCTTTCTTGTGTCGACACTTTCTTCAAGTGTTGACTCTTCTGCTGAGTGTTGACACATTCTTCATCATGTCGACACTTATACTTAGACTCTGCTGACTTTTGCCGAGTGTCGACACAGCCTCCAAGTGTCGACACTTTCTGATGTAGACACAGTTCCTCTGGGTGTCGACACAACTGCTAAGTGTCGACACTGCTTCACTGGACTTTTCTTCATTGAGTGTCGACACAGCTCCTTGTGTCGACACTTTCTGTCTGGTGTCGACTCTGCATCCCTGGTGTCGACACAATTACTCCAAGTGTTGACACTGCTTGCCTGGGTGTCAACACAAGTCTTCTTAAGTGTCGACACATTTCTTCTAGGTGTCGACACATGGACTTAGAATCTTTTCTGCTTTCCCTGCAAATACTTAACCTGCACAAGGCAACTCAAAAATACATCAAATATATTTTTATGTATATCATTGAGTAGGGTAAGGCTTCTTCAAATCAGGTACATTTTAAACCAATGTACCCAACAATCTCCCCCTATTTGGAGAAGTCATAACCCTTAGTCAATGATATACACCATACAGAATAAAATCATAGCATGATGTAAAGCAGGATTATATAACAGGGCAAATTCATAAACATGTATTAATCAAAGCATGTAAACACAGATATCATCTCAGAATAATTATGAAATAGATTTATAACACATCACATTGATCTAATCAACTTTGTCATATTCATTATACAAAAGTTTACAAAGTCTTTTAATACAAGTGATTACATAGTAAACTTAAGATAATGCAATTATATTTCTGATCAGCCTCCTTAATCACAATTCCTTTTCCTGATTGTACTTTGGCTTGTACAGGGGCTTCAGCAACTTCAGTATCAGCAGGCTTTTTTCCTTTCAGATCCTTCTTCTTTAGCTCTTCAGCTTTAATCTTTTGCCTCTCAAAGTAATGATATGGCTTGGGAAAGTACTTACTAGGCTCCTGAGCAGTAGGAGGTAGCTTTCCCATCTTTGCCTTTCTTCTATATTGCACTATAGCTTCTTGCCTAGATTCATGCTTTCTCCACTCAAGTTCAGAAAACCATTTATTTCTGTCTTGAACATTATCTTTGGCAGCCTTCCATGCAGTTAGAATGATATTCCTTGAAGTGGGGCTCCACTGTTCAAAATTAGGCCTTTGTTCAGCTTGCTCTCTGAACCTCTTCTTAGACAATCTAGTTTCTTGTTCAGCTTGTTCTTTCAATATAGCTTCCTGTAAACCCTCAGATACTGGTTGAACCACCTTCTCTATGATGACATTTTGCTTACCCTCAGGAGGGCTGTACATTGAATGTACATCTGCTTGTATCATATCAAAATCTGGTGGAGGATAGATCACCTGAGCTACTTCAACTTGCTCACCTCCAAGATAGGCAGGATTAATTCCAGATTCTGCTACATTATCATCATCACATAAAGGAGGATAACTAATAGTAGCTCTGATAGAATTAGAAATCCACTTGGCATGATCAGAGCTGGCTTTGACTAACACCCTCTCCCCCTTTATGATTTCTCTTTCCATGTGATCCCTTAGATCATCCTTTTGAAATCTGATTTGGTTATCCAAATAGTTGACTCCATCTTTAAAGAAAGGTTTCAATCTTTGGAGCTTTTCAGTTATCAACTTCTGAGAGTCTTGAATTGCAGAAGTAACATCAGTTAAACTCTTTTGCAATGCTTTATCAAACTCTGCTTTAGCAGTAGAAGTAGAAGTAGTCAGTCCAGCAGTTATGTTCTTCATCTCTGTGACAATGGCATTATGTGAAGCTGTTAACTTGTCATTCATTCTGATCTGGTTCTCAAGAACATACCCTTGCTTTACTTCAAGTTCATCTACTTGAGCTTTTATCTTCTCTTGATGTGTAGCCAAGTACACTACTGCATTCCCTCCCTTGTGGAAGTAGTCAGTCATTTCCTTTTTATTTTGATTCATCTCAAATCTTATGGACTTAATGTCCTGTGCCAGATCAAATTAGAGAGATTTCTATCCTTCATCTACATACTTTTCCAGTGCTTGTCTCTGCTCATCAAGCTTGATTTGCATAGCAACCATCAGAGCACTGAAATCTACAGATGGTGCTGGCTGTTGTGTTGGCTGTGGTACTACAGTTTGCAGAGCTTTCTTATAAGTCTGACTCCTCCTCTTGAATACTTGAAATTTTCTTTTCTTAGCTCTTGCAGCCTCCTCATCTTCAGAAGCAGATGTACTTGCAATATCTACCCTCTCCCTAGGTAGCTCCTCAACAGCTTTTGGCTTCTCAGGCTCTTGCCTTGCAGGTTCTTCATCAAGTATAACTTGCTCCCCCTCAACTTGGGACTTCTCCCCCTCAGCAGCAGCACTTTCCTTGTCAAAATCTGTCTGATCCAGATTAAGGAAGAGATCTTCCATTGTAAATTCTTATCGAGGAAGAGATGGAGATTCACTTGGCTCATCAACAACTTGATCAGAAACAACATGAGTTGCAACAGATGTGTCCTCCATGACAACATCTGGGAGTTGACTATCAATCTGAGGTTGCTGATTAGCATCAGATAAGTTGTCAATTATAACTTCACTCTCAATATGGAAATCTAATTGATTGATTTTTGAGATTACCTCAAGGATAGTGTGGATGGCTCTTTCACTTTCAAGAGGAGTTGGCTCTTCCATCACTAGAGGCTCCCCCTGGATTTGATCCTGGTGTATGGGGCTAGCTGGTGGTGGCTCCCCCTGCCTCTCTGCAGTATCTTGTTGAGCAGGAGATTTCCCAGCATCTCCTTCTACATCCTCATCTGGAGTAAAGACAACTTGCTCCTCAGAGCTACTAGATGAATCTTGAGCCACAGGGGCTATCTTCTTCTTCTTCTTTTGAGGAGTTATTTTCTCAGGAGTTGGCATCTCCTTAGACAAGACTCTATCCCATCTGGAGAAGATCCTCATGTCCATCTTCCTCATATGATTTATCTTAGTGCCAGCAGCCTGACTCATTACTTCTGGTATACTACCAGCCAAGTAAAGACTAAGTATTCTACCCAAATTGGGCTTCTTCATACTTTCTTTAATCTTATCAAAGACAACAATAGACCAATCAGTTTGCAGAGTGAAGATTATCCTTGTCATAAGATTGAACATATGGGCTGATACCCTGTCATGCCCTCCTGGCTTACTCAAGATCACCTTTCCAACAATTTCAGAGAGGAATTTTCCTTGGCTGTTCATGTCTTTCCTATTGAATACAAACCCAATTTTCAGCTTGGAATCCAGTCCACACCATGTTAAAGCTTCTCTGGTCTTAGAAGCAGTAACTTCATCCTCTTCTTTTGTCCTAGGTAGGTTTAGGACCTTTCTCAAACTTTTAGGTGAGACCTTCACCTTTTCTCCATGTACCCTTGACTTGATCTTGAATCCAGAGTCGTCTAGGGCTGCTCCAGTCAGAAATTCCAAGACTTCCTTCTTCCATATCTTTGTTGGCTTTGAAACAAGAAAATCTAACCCCGAGTCTGCAACTAGGGTTACCACTTCCTTGATTTCCAATCCTGCGTCATCAAACGCATGCCGCACCAGTTCATAGCCTTCATTCACGTTCTCCTCGAGCTTTGGCTCCATTAGGGTTTGAAGAATTTGAATTGAGAGAAGAGAGGTGTCGACACACAAGTTTGGTCCCGAAACTTTGGTGTGCGTGTCGACAGACAATGGCAAAATCCTATTTATACCTTTCTAGGATTGAAGATGAAAGGGCGGGTTTAGCAACTTAAATTGTGTCGACACTGTTGAAAAGTGTCGACACAGACTTATAATGTCTCGACACACTGTGTCGACATAAGTTTAGTCGACAGATAATATGTGTCGACACTTGTTTATGTGTCGACACCACTTAACTCGACACTTAGTCGAGACTTTACTTAGATAATTCTGAGTAAATACTAAGTGTCAACACCACCTTGGTTGTGTCGACACTGACTCTGTATGAGTCGACACTAATTTTCTGAAGTGTCGATACCAACTATCTAGATGTGTTGACACCTTTTCCCTGAAGTGTCGACACCTCTTTTCTGTGTCGACACAGATAACTCTGTGTGTCGACACCTTTTTACTTAGCCATTTCTGTAAACTTATTCTAAGTTTATCATACCTAATTCAATTTTGAACCTATTGAATTTGGTTTCTTTTAGGGGCTTAGTATACATGTCAGCTAGTTGATTATCTGTATTAACATATTCCAATGATATATCTTCTTTTTCTACATGTTCCCTTAGAAAATGATATTTTATCTCAATATGTTTAGTTCTACTATGGGAAACAGGATTGTTAGCAATAGATATAGCACTAGTAGAATCACAAAACAGTGGTGTTCTACTTACTTGAATACCATAATCCTCAAGCTGATGTTGTATCCATAGAAGTTGAGCACAGCAACTTCCTGCAGCCACAAATTCTGATTCTGCTGTGGAGATAGCCACACTAGTTTGCTTCTTGCTACTCCAAGATATCAGTCTTCCACCTAGAATTGACAGGTTCCAGTTGTACTTTTTCTATCTTCTTTGCAGCCTGCAAAGTCTGCATCTGAATAACCTGTTAGATCAAAGTCTCCATTCCTAGGGTACCAAAGGCCTAGATAAGGAGTGCCCTTTAGATATCTCAGTATTCTTTTGACTGCTGTCAAATGAGACTCTTTAGAGCATGCTTGGTACCTAGCACAGACACATGTAGCATACATAATATCTGGTCTACCTGCAGTCAAGTATAGAAGGGAGCCAACTATCCCTCTATACAAAGTCTCATCTACAGGTTTCCCTGCATCATCTTTGCTAAGAGACATACTTGACCCCATAGGAGTTTTCATGGTACTGGAAGAATCCATACCATACTTCCTTATCAGTTCTAGGGTGAACTTAGACTGGCATATGGATAAACCATTCTCAGTCTGTCTAACTTGGAGACCCAAGAAGAACTTAAGTTCCCCCATACTGCTCATCTCAAATTGTCCTTGCATTAGTTTTGCAAACTTTTTGCAAAGACTACTTTCAGTAGACCCAAATATGATGTCATCTACATATATTTGGACTAGTATAATCTTTCCTCTGGATTCCCTAAGGAATAGAGTCTTGTCTATTTTCCCCCTTGTGAATTTATTCTCAATGAGGAAACTATACAGGGTTTCATACCAAGCCCTAGGGGCTTGTTTTAACTCATACAAAGCTTTCCTAAGTCTATAAACATAATTAGGTTGAGTTGAATCAACAAAACCTGATGGTTGTTCCACATAGACTTCATCTTTTAGATTACCATTTAAAAAGGCTGACTTAACATCCATTTGGTAAACTTTAAATCCTTGAAAGGTTACATAGGCCAGGAACATTCTTATGGCTTCCAGTCTGGCTTTTGGAGCAAAGGTTTGATCAAAGTCAATACCTTCTTCCTGCCTATATCCCTTAGTAACCAGTCTTGCTTTGTTCTTGACAATCACTCCATGTTCATCCATCTTGTTCCTAAAGATCCACTTGGTTCCAATTATGTTGTGGTCTTTTGGTTTAGGAACAAGCTCCCAGACTTTGCATCTCTTGAACTGATTTAGCTCTTCTTGCATTGCCTCAATCCAATGACGGTCCAGGATGGCTTCTTCAAACCTTTTTGGCTCTATTTGGGATAGGAAACTGGAGTAGAGTACTGCATTCAGATTTCTGCTCCTTGTTTGTACCCCTTGTCTTAGATCACCAATGATTTGATCTGTTGGATGATCTCTTAGATGTCTATTAGCTGGAGGCATCCTGACTTCAGGTTGAACTCCTTCAGCTTCTTCATCTTGCTGCACTCCTTGAATTTCTTCTACATTAGGTACATGTAGTACTCCCCCTGGACAATAGCCATTATCTTCTACCTGCTGTCTTATAGTAGGTCCTTCTTCTATAGTGAGCTTGTCCATCTTCTCAGTCACACCTGTGGAGCTGCAAATACTACTAGACAACTCATTGTTAATAAGTCTAGTTTCATCAAATACTACATGTACTGACTCTTCTACAACTTGATTAGACAAGTTGTAGACTCTATAAGCCTTACTATTGTTGCTGTACCCAACAAAAATTCCCTCTTGGGACTTGGCAGCAAACTTAGTCAAGTAAGACTTTCCATTGTTAAGTATAAAGCATTTACAACCAAAGATCCTGAAATAGGACAGGTTTGGTTTTCTGTCTTTCACAATCTCATAGGGGGTCTTATTGTGGCTTTTAGTAATGGTAGCCCTATTAATTACATGGCATGCAGTATTAACTACCTCAGCCCAGAAATATTCTGGTAGAGATGTATCACTTAATAGGGTTCTACCAGCCTCAATCAAGGTTCTATTTTTCCTCTCAGCAATGCCATTTTACTGAGGTGTTCTTGGTGAAGAAAATTCCTGAAATATCTCAAATTCTTCACATAGTTTTGTCATACTATCAGACTGGAATTCAGTACCATGGTCACTTCTTATCTTGACCACTGTACTGTCTAGTTCATTCTGAATTTGTTTGACAAAGCTATAGAAGATACTAGGTGTTTCAGATTTCTGTCTAAGGAAGAACACCCAGGAAAACCTTGAGTAGTCATCTACAACCACAAAGGTATAGACCTTCCTACCTAGGCTGTGAACTGGCATAGGACCAAAGAGATCCATATACAAGAGGTATAAACACCTCACAGCATCTTTGTTTTCAATGCTACTAAAGGTGGATCTAGTCTGCTTGCCCTTTTGACAAGCTGAGCATATTCCATCTTTAATACACTTAACTTGAGGACCATTCCTCACTAACTCTTTGTTATAGATTTTGCCAATTGTCTTGTAGTTGAGATGGGCTAGCCTCTTGTGCCATTTGACATAATGAGAGACTTTCTCATCAGCTACAAGACATACTGGAGAACCATTGGTCTCACACATAATGTCTAGGCAATAGACATTCCTCTTTCTATAACCTGTCAAAATGATCTCTTGATCAATTGACCTCCTGATATGACAACCATCTTTGACAAATGAGATGTCATATCCTACATCACTCAATTGACTTATACTAATAAGGTTATGTTTCAAACCTTTAACATAAGCCACTTGAGTAATAGTAATATGGGTGCTAGAAATGTTACCAAAACCCTTGATGATTCCTTTTTCAGAACCACCAAAGGTGACTTTAGGACCATCCTTGATTGGTGTGAAGTCCTTTAGAAATCCCCTAGTTCCAGTCATATGTCTGGAACATCCACTGTCCAAGTACCATATTGGGCATGGTCACTTGGACTCACCTGCAAAACAGATTAGTTGACCTTAGAACCAAAGAATTCTTGGGTCCTTGGTGCTGGTTAGTTTGCCTCTTAACAAAGCTACCTGCAGGTTTTCCAACAGGCAGTTTGCTACTCACTTGGCACTAGAATTGTGCCACAGTCTATGGCATAGTGGCCTACCTTGCCACAGCACCAGCACTCAAACCTATTGTACCTTTGCTTAGGTACATTCCTAGCTGTTTTAACTACAGCTGGCTTGTTGAGAGCTGGGGCTTTGCCCTTAGACTTGGACTTGACAGTCCTAGCAGGTTTAGTAAACCCCAGTCCAGCTTTACCTTTTTGATGAACAAATTCATCATTAAGGGTAGAACAGACTTGGTTTAGAAAACCTAGCAACTAAATCTCTCTCCTCCTTCTGAAGACTAATCTCCAGACTTTGATTTGATCATTCTTAAATGTTATAGTCCCCATCTGAATCACAGTTATGTGCTTCAGTCTGGCTATTTCATTTAGCTTTTGATCATCATCTTCTCAAAATCAGTTGCAGCAACTTTGAGACTAGCAATTTCCTTTGCCTGACTCTTGCTAGGACTTGCTCTTCTTAAAAGCTTGCAACAGAACTTATATTCATCTATCAATTGATGAATATCCCCTTCAGACTCAGATGCACTCTCATCACTTGATGATGATGAATCTGATTCTGAACTAGCACAAGAAATTGAACTTAAAGAACAATTTTGTACCTTACTAGGTCCAGGCTGCTCCTGGATTTTGTCACCTTCTGTCAATGCCATCAGTCCTTGGCACTGACTGTCCTCTTGTTCATATATAGAGTTCATTATCTGGATGAACTCCTCTTCTTCTTCCTCAGCAAACAGTCCTATGTATGCTTCAGCATCTGACTCAGTTTCTGATGAAGATATGTCTGACAGGCTCTTATCCTTTTTGGCAACAAAAGACCTTTCCTTCTTGCCCTTGAATTGAGTCTTTTTCTTATCATTAGACTCTTTCCTTTTCTCAGGACAGTCTTAATAACATGTCCTTGTCTGTTACAGCAATAGCAAACAATTTTTGATAGAGTTGCTTTGCTTGACTTGGTCTTTTTCTGTGTCTTTCTTTGATGACTTTTTGTTCTGATAATAGTCTCTTTACCCTGTGAAGTAGATGGCTTTGTCCTCCACTGTTTCTTCTTTAGAACTTTTGAAAGTGTCTTGTGAAGCTGCAAAGTCCTCATCACTTTCACTGCTTTCAGACTTTCTGCTTGCTGACTCATCTGACTCAGTCTCAGCTACTTTGGAGGTGGAGATGGTGACTTACTTCTGTATTTTCTGGGGGCTTCTGTTTAAATGCCACTGTTCTTTCTTTATTCTCAATTCTGGTAGACTTCTCCTCTTCTTTCCTCACCATCAACTGCATCTCATAGGAAAGCAGTTTTCCAAACAGTGTTGGTGAGGATATTCTGCTAACTTTGTCATTTCCCTTATGGCACAGATCTTGGTGTCCCAATCCTTTGTTAGGGACCTTAGAAACTTATCATTTAGCTCATAATTACTGAACTCTCTTCCATAGGACATTAGTTCATTGACAATCCTATAGAACTTCTTATAGCATTCTGTGATGCTATCAGACCTACCTTACCTAAAAATTTCATATTCTTGGTTTAACAAGGATTTTCTATCTTGTCTCACTACTTCTGACCCCTCCATATACACTATCAAGGTATCCCACATCTCCTTAGATGTCTTACAGTGTATTAAATTATGAAAGGTAGCATCATCTATAGCACTCACAATGATATTCTGAGCCCTCTTGTCCATTGTGGCTAGAATTATCTCATCCTTTGTCATTTCAGAGAAGTCTTTAGGTGTTCTCTGATTTCTATCTAAGACTGAAACCTTCATAGGCACATATGGCCCTTCTTTCACTGTGATATATATTCTAGGGTCTGAGGCTTCCATAAACAGTCTCACCCTTTCCTTCCAGATGCCAAAGATCTCTTTTCTACATATGGATAACTTCATGGATCCAAGTTTCTTATGATTCTCTGTTGAACCCATGTTTTTTGATTTTCTTAATTTCACTTAATCTGCCAACAGGATCTACTCAGACAGTTATGTCCCTTTTTGAGTAACCTCCCTTTGATACCACTTGAAAGAAATTGTACCTAATCACCTAGAGGGGGGTGAATAGGTGACTAAATCTTTTTAACTTTCTAGGCAGAATTCAGATTATTTTCACAGAGTTATATATACTTTTGCACAGCAATCAATCAGCAATCACAGAATAACACATGCACATAGTGGACACACAGATTTATAGTGGTTCTCCAAGATTTGGGTACATCCACTTTCCCCCTTCGCCTATCTAGTAGTGTACTAGATTCGGCCAAACTCCTCCACTATCTCAAATCCTCAGATCTTACACTCAGAACCCCAAAACAGGTTCCTACAGCTCAGGCCCAAGGCCCTACAACTCAGCTTCTTCACAAAGCCTACACTCAGCTTCTTCACAAAGCCTACACTCAGCCACAACAGGCCTACACTCAGCCACAACAGGCCTACACTCAGAGAATTTGATCTCCTACACTCAAGCATACAGGCCCTACCACTCACCCTTTATAATTACAGGCTTACAACTCAGATCCCTAAGGATCCTACAAGAAAATAAGAATACAAAGTGTATATACCTACAACTCTGAATAGAGAGATGAGTTGATAGGTTCTTTATGAGTTCTTGGATGAACTCTGCTGAGATCAATCTGACTTGGCTTTCTTCAAAGCTTCTTGAATGTAGAACACAATATGATTGATCTCATCTGCAACTGATCCTTGATCTCTGCATCTTAAGATTCATAACAAAGTCTGAATCCTTCTTCACAGCCTGGTTCCAACGGCTGTCTTCTTGGATGGAGCTCTCTCTCTCCAACTACTTAGAACTTCACTTGAAAGTCTTCAATTAATTGCTTTTCAACAACTTTGATCATCTTTTTTTGTAGACAGTATAAGCCTATATATAGGCCTTCTTCATGGTAACCGGCTGGTCCGGTTCATAACTGATTTCTGACAACTCTGACAGGTGCAGTAGACCGGCTGGAATGGCAGCTGTCAAGTCATCCAGTCAGTTCTTGAAAAATCTGTAACTGTCTGAAAATGTCGAAACTATTTGTCTTTAAGTGTTGACACTTATAGACTAAGTGTCGACACAAGTTGACAAAGTGTCTACACTAGCCTTTAGGGTGTCGACACAACTCCTTGTGTTGTAGAATCCACTTCTCGACACAGCTTCTTCATCATGTGTCGACACTGATATTGAGTGTCGACACAAGTCCTTGTTCTTCAGTACTTTGTTGAATTCTTGTAAGTGTCGACACATCTCCTTTGTGTCGACACATCTTCATGTGTTGAACTTGTTCAGTGTCGACACATCTTCTTGGTGTCGACACTTGTCTTCAGTGTTGATACTTTTGCTGAGTGTCGACACAGCTTCCTTGTGTCGACACATTCTTCATCTGTTGAGACTTTGGCTGAGTGTCGACACATCTCCTTTGTGTCGACACTTGTACTTAGAATTTTGTTGAACTTTGCTAAGTGTCGACACAGCTCCTTGTGTCGACACTTTCTTCAAGTGTTGAGTCTTCTGCTGAGTGTCGACACATTCTTTCTTGTGTCGACACTTTCTTCAAGTGTTGACTCTTCTGCTGAGTGTCGACACATTCTTCATCATGTCGACACTTATACTTAGACTCTGCTGACTTTTGCTGAGTGTCGACACAGCCTCCAAGTGTCGACACTTTCTGATGTAGACACAGTTCCTCTGGGTGTCGACACAACTGCTAAGTGTCGACACTGCTTCACTGGACTTTTCTTCATTGAGTGTCGACACAGCTCCTTGTGTCGACACTTTCTGTCTGGTGTCGACTCTGCATCCCTGGTGTCGACACAATTACTCCAAGTGTCGACTCTGCTTGCCTGGGTGTCGACACAAGTCTTCTTAAGTGTCGACACATTTCTTCTGGGTGACGACACATGGACTTAGAATCTTTTCTGCTTTCCCTGCAAATACTTAACCTGCACAAGGCAACTCAAAAATACATCAAATACATTTTGATGTATACCATTGAGTAGGGTGAGGCTTCTTCAAATCAGGTACATTTAAACCAATGTACCCAACAGCATGTCAAAAAGGCAAACAGACCAAATCATCCTTCCACAGTATTGATACCAAAGACTCAGTGAGGTGTTTGTACCTCCTGCATATGGATCTATTTGTTCCTATGCCAGTTCATAGTCTAGGTAGGAAAGTCTATACCTTTGTGGTTGTGGATGACTATTCTAGATTTACATGAGTTTTCTTCCTGAGGCAGAAATCTGAAACCCCTACTGTCTTCCACAATTTTGTTAGGCAAATTCAGAATGAACTTAACAATTCAGTGGTCAAAATCAGAAGTGACCATGGGACTGAATTTCAGTCTGAATGCATGATAAAGTTTTGTGAAGAACTAGGGATTCATCAAGAGTTCTCCTCACCTAGAACTCCCCAGCAAAATGGGATTGCTGAAAGAAAGAATAGGACTCTTATTGATGTTGGTAGAACACTACTAAGTGACACTTCTCTCTCAGAATATTTCTGGGCTGACGCAGTAAACACTGCATGTCATGTTCTCAATAGATCTTCCATCACCAAAAGACACAAGAAGACACCCTATGAGATTATGAAAGGCAGAAAACCAATTTTTTTCCTACTTTAGGATCTTTGGTAGCAAGTGTTATGTACTTAACAATGGCAAGTCTTATCTAACTAAGTTTGCTGCCAAATCTCAAGATGGGATATTTGTTGGGTACAACAACAACAGTAAGGCATACAAGGTCTACAACTTGACTAGTCAAGCTGTAGAAGAATCTGTACATGTAGTCTTTGATGAATCTAAGATAATCAACTGTGAGCTGTCTAGCACCTCTTATAGCTCTACAGGTTTGAAGGAAAAGATTGACAAGCTAACCATTAGTGAAGACCAACCTGCAAGGCAGGATGAGGAAAATAGTGGATGTTGTCCAGGGGGAGTACAAGACCCACAAGCTGATGATGAAGATAATGAAGTACAACTTGATGGGGAGATTGGAGAAAATCAAGTTGTGGATAGATTGTCTTCTGTAATAAGACATCTAAGGGATCATCCAGCACACCAAATTATTGTTGATCCTAGACATGGTGTTCAGATAAGGAGCAATAACTTGAACACAGTTCTTTATTCAAGTTTTTTGTCCCAAATGGAACCAAAGAAATTTGAAGAGGTCATACAAGACCCAAATTGGATTGATGTCATGCAGGAGGAACTGAATCAATTCAGAAGATGTAAAGTCTGGAAGCTGGTTCCTAAACCAAAGAATCAAAATGTCATAGGGACTAAGTGGATCTACAGGAACACGTTAGATGAAAATGGCATTATAATCAAGAACAAAGCAAGTGGTAGCAAAAGTCTACAGGCAGGAAGAAGGAGTAGACTTTGACCAGACATTTGCCACAGTGGCAAGGTTGGAAGCAATAAAGTTGATCCTTGCCTATGCAGCTTACCAAGGGTTCAAGGTATTCCAGATGGATGTGAAGTCAGCATTTTTTGAATGGGGACTTAAAAGAGGAAGTTTATGTTCAACAACCCTCAAGTTTTGTAGATCCTCTCTATTCTAACTATGTTTATAGGCTTAAGAAAGCTCTATATGGACTGAAACAAGCCTCTAGGGCTTGGTATGAAACATTGTCTACATTCCTCATTGATAACAAATTCTCAAGGGGGAAAATAGACAAAACTCTATTCCTAAGGGAATCAAAAGGCAAGATCATCCTAGTCCAGATATATGTTGATGACATTATCTTTGGATGAACTGAAAACAACCTTTGTAGGAAGTTTGTTAAACTTATACAAGGGAAGTTTGAGATGAGCAGCATGGGTGAGCTGAAATTCTTCTTGGGACTCCAAGTTAGACAGACTGATGATGGCTTGTCCATATCCCAGTCTACGTTAACCAAGGAGTTAATTAAGAAGTATGGCATGGAGTCATCCTCCACCATGAGAACTCCAATGGGGTCAAGTATGCATATAGGCAAAGATGATGCAGGAAAACCTGTAGATGAGTCTTTGTATAGAGGGATAATTGACTCGCTTCTTTACTTGACTGCTAATAGACCATACATCGTATATGATACATGTGTTTGTGCTAGGTATCAAGCTTGCCCTAAAGAATCTCATTATACTGCTGTGAAAAGAATTTTGAGATATCTTAAGGGAACACCAAATCTTGGCCTTTAGTACCCTAAGAATAGAGATTTTCTACTAACAGGTTATTCAGATGCAAAATTTGCAGGATGCAAAAAAGATAGGAAAAGCACCACTGGTACATGTCAGTTCCTAGGTGGAAGATTGGTGTCATGGAGCAGCAAAAAGCAGACAAGTGTGGCTATATCCACTACTGAGTCAGAATATGTAGTTGCAGGCAGTTGCTGTGCTCAGCTGTTATGGATACAACATCAACTTGAAGATTATGCCATCAAGGTAAGTAGAACTCCATTATATTGTGATTCTACTAGTGTCATATCTATTGCTAGAAATCATGTTTCTCATAGCAGAACTAAGCATGTAGAAATAAGATTTCATTTCATTAGAGATCATGTAGAAAAAGAAGACATGAGTTTAGAATTTGTCAACACTAATTATCAGATTGCTGACATGTTCACCAAACCACTGGATGAAACAAAATTCAATTACTTTAAAATTGAATTAGGCATGCTAAACTTAGAATAGTATAACAAATTTGACTAAGTAAATTTATGTCGACACATAAAGACATAGGTGTCGACACTTAGTAGATGGTGTCGACACATAAGGGAAATTCTGTCGACACATCAAGAAGATTATGTCGACACTCAGAATTTTATGTCGACACATAGCTATCCTGACACTTAAATATTGGTATCGACACATACAGTTATCTGTGTCGACATGCAGGAATTAGTGTAGAGTCTTAAGATTGTTTGTGTCGACACATCTAATTGGTGTCGACACATAGAATAGTAATTCTCTGTCGAGACTTTAGTAGTCTGTGTTGACACAATCCCAACAGTGTCGACAAAATAAGTTTATTTCAACCCGCCTTTTGACCTTCTTTGTTCAGAAACATATAAATAGGTGAAAGTAAAACCATGTCGACTACACTCTCAGAATTTTCGAGACCCAACCTTTGTATCGACAAGCCTTCATCTTCCTTCTTCTCTCTCTATCTCATCCCTAATAGCGCCAAAGCTGTAAGAGAACATCAACGAGGGTTATGAACTAGTTTGTCATGTGTTTGAGACTGTAACGCCAGCATTCAAAGTCGTGATTACACTAATCATAGAAAATGGATTAGAGTACTTAGTCTCAGAACCTACGAGGATATGAAAAAAGGAGATTCTTGAATTCTACTCATCGACATCCATGGATTCGACGGGGATGAAACTTAAGTCATCTGTTCAAGGAACCAAGGTGAAACTCACCCAAAAGAGTTTAAGTAAGACACTACAACTTCTCAGGATTAAAGACGAAGGTGACATAACATTTTCCATGACAAGTGATTCTCTCCAATGGTGTGGACTGGATCCCACTACCAAGATTGGGTCATCCATGAATAGGAAGGGAATGAATTCCCCAGGCAAATTTCTTTCTGAAATTATAGGGAAAGTTATTCTGTGCAAATCAGGAGGACATGATAGGATTTCTGCTTATATGTTCAATTTAATGACCAGAGTTATATTCAAGGTGAAAACAAATTGGTCTGCTGATGGCTATAACAAGATCAAAGAAAGTCTTAAAAAACCTAATCTGGGCAGAATACTAAGCTTGTATCTGGCTGTGAATATTCCTGAAGTAATGAATCAGACTGCAGGTTCTAAGATTAATCACATGAGAAGAATGGACTTAAGGATACTGTCCATATAGGATAGGGTATTGACCAAGGATGTCTCTACACCCCAGAAACCCCAGAAACAGGTTCAGACAAAGAAGACATCTCAACACCAACCAGCTGAATCATCTAGTGATTCAGAAGAAGAAGTTGTTTTTACCTCAGATGAAGAAGGAGCAGAAAGGACTACAAAATCACCTGCACTAGAAACTGTACCTGAAGGTCAGATGTAGGGGGAGTAGACACCTGTAAGCACCATCCCAGTGGATCAAATCCAGGGGAAATCTCTTCAAGTTCTAGCTCCATAAGTAACATCAACTTCAGGGGGAGATCATGAGCAAGAACCAACTGTCCACATAGCTGCTTTTGACAGTGAAGCAGCCACACAATCTATACTTGAGCTACTACTGGATATCAATCAAGCTGCTATAGATACTGAGAATGATACACTAAATATGCATATGAATGATGTTGAACAGACTAACAAAGACAATGTACCTACACATGATATTACCATGGAAGACACTTTTGCATTTGAAGACAGTCTACCTGTTGAGAAAGAGACTGTTCTTCCATCAGTCCAAATGCAATAAGAGGTAACTCTAGAGGAGTTATTTCCTGACATACAAGGTGCAAGGACTGAGGGGTAGCAGTCAAGAACTGAGAAGGAGCTGCCCATTATGGCATCTATTCCAAAAGATACAACGGACATAAAAAGGTCATCTAATTCCTCAAAAGATGAAGAAGCCTCCCGGGAAAAGCAGAGAAAGCTTGTCGAACTAAGGAACAGGAGCTCTGGCTATAAGAAAGCCTTTCAGGCTGTTCCACAAACTCCAGCTCCAGCAGTAGACTTCAGTTCACTTCTGGTGCAACTACAAGTAAAGATGGATGAACAAAGAAATACACTTGAAAAATATGTTGATGAGAGCAATAAAGAATTGCAATTTCAGCTGGCCCAAGATATCAAATCTATCAGATTTGAAGTGAATTTTCATAAAAAGGAAATGACAGATTGCTTCCATAAGGGAGGTAATGTTGTAGTCTATTTATCCAAGCAACAACTGGACGCCAAAACTCAAATAGATGACATAGCAGTTAAACAAGGTTATGTTCTTGAAAACCAAATCAGAATGAATGACAATCTGACAGAATCCCATAATGTTATTGTCACAGAACTTAAGAATACCACAACTGCTTTCACAAAAAACATGCTTAAAGAAAAGTCTGAGTTTGATAGGCAACACAAAGCAGATTTGGCTAATGTTCACACTACTATCAAAGACTCTCAAAAAGTGATTGTTGATCAACTGCAGAAGTTCCGATCATTCTATAAAGAAGGCACCAATTATCTAGATGATCAGATCTGATTTCAAAAAGATGGTCTCAGAGACCATATTCAAAGAGATGTCATAAAGGGGGAGAGAGTATTAGTCAATACAGGCTCTAATCATGCTAAATGGATCACTAATTCTATCAGAGCAACTCTTGGTTATCCAACCCTGTGTGATGATGATAACACTGCTGAATCAGGTATTCAACCGGCTTCCAATGAAGGGGTTAAGCCGGAAGTAACTCAAATTATTTATCCACCTTCTGATTTTGAGGGAATTCAATATGTTTTTCAACAAATGTATAGTCCTCCAAAAGAGGAACAGAATGTCATTATTGAAAAGGTTAAAATGTCTGAAGCTGCTTTGAAAAGAGAGAAAGAAGCTCAACTTTCTAAGAAAAGGTTTAGGGAGCAGGCTGAATTAAAGCCTGATTTTGAAAAATGGAGTCCCACCTCCAGATACATTATTCTCACTGCCTGGCAAGCTGTTAAATACAACATGCATGATAGATACAAGTGGTATTCTGAACAAGAGTGGAGCAAATATCAGAAGCGGCAAGATGTCATATATCAGTTCAGAAGAGACCTCAAAGCTGGGAAGATACCTGCTACTTCTGTGGAGCCAAGCAAATATTTTCCAAAGCCTTATCATTACTCTGAAAGGCAAAAGGTCAAGGCTGGAGAGCTTAAGAAGAAGGATCTTAAAGGAAAGAAACTGATTGATGACATTGAAGCTAACATACAAGCTACGATTCAGTCTGGCAAAGGAATTGTTATCAAGGAGCATGATCAATCCTAGAATTAGATGGTCTAGGCTTTGGTTAATGTAAAATTTTGGACTAAATCATTGTTATTCTGAACATATATTAATAAAATTCCTTGGTTTAGTCTTAATTTGATATTGGATACTTAAAATTTTGTGATGTATGTTTATTATGTTATAACACATTCTGTGATAATAATGATACATGCTATGACTGCTTATGGTTTCCCTTGTCTTTGAAATAAATGTTTTCATCATCATCTTTGTTTTATTATAAGTGATGTATATCATTGACTAAGGGTTATGACTTCTCCAAATATGGGGAGATTGTTGGGTACAGTGGAAAATGTGTACCAGATTCGGAGAAGCCTCACCTAACTCAATGATATTCATTAATGTGTATTTGATGGTGTGTTGAGTTTTGATGTGCAGGTTAAGGAAATGCAGAAAACATTTCTAAGTACAAGTATCAACATTTGAAAAGAATAGTGTCAACACTTGGGAAAGGCTGTGTCGACACTAGGAGCCAGATTATGTCGACATGTAGAAATTCTATCGACAACAATTGTGTCGATACACAGGACTTGTGTTGACATATGCCGGAATTCTATCGACAATAATTGTGTCGACACACAGGACTTGTGTCGACACCAACTTTGTCAAGACTAGAAGCTGTTTGTCGACACACAAGACTTGTGTCGACAAATTCCACAGAAGCTGTGTCAAGTAGATAAAGAAGCGCTATGTCGACACTCTGAGAGCTGTGTCGACATCTTCAAGAATTGTGTTGACACATGGTCTATTTGTGTTGACACTTTTGGAGTATTATCTAGACATCTTTCTTCTATGATAGAGTACAATGAGGCATCAGGTGTCAAGACTGAAGACTTGACAGCTGTCATAACTATTGCATCTGTCAGAGCTGTCAGAAGGCCGTTATGAACCGGATCAGCCGATAACCTCAGAAGGATCTATATAAAGACATGTTCTATCATCAATAATGAGTGTAGATGAGAAGAAGAAAGAGAGGAGATATCTAAGAATAAAGGTATTGACATTAAATCTTCAAGTCCTCAAGTGAAGGCAGATTCTGAACAAGTCTGTAAGAAGAATTCAGATCAAATTCTGAAGGAAGCTGGATTGAGGATCATCTTCAATTTCATAAGAAGTTCAACCTTACTTTGTTCAGATTCAAGAAGCATTGAAGAAGCTAAGATAGGTTGAATATTCAGCAGTCAGATCAATCATGATCTAATCAAGAAACCTTCACCCCTTTCTCTCTCTACCTGGGTGAAGGAGTTATTCTTTATATAATCAATTTTTCTCTATAGGATCTTATATAGATCTGAGTGTAAGAGAGTTATCTCTCTGAGTTTTAAGCCTAAGATTATAAAGGCTGAGGTAGGGCTGAGTGCCTGAGGTAGGGGATTAATTTCTCTGAGTTGTAGGCCTGGTGGAAGAGGCTGAGGTAGGGCTTGATTGCCTGAGTTGTAGGAGTGTGGACTCACTCTGAGGTAGGATTCTCTAAAAGAATCTGATTTGTAGGACTTGCTGAAGTCTGAGCTGTAGGAACCATTCTGGGTTCTCAGTTGTAAGATCTGAGGATCTGAGAAGGAAGAAGGAAGTTAGGCCGAATCTAGTATACTACTAGATATGCGAAGGGGGAAAGTGGATGTACCCAACTCTTGGTGAACCATTATAAATCTGTGTGTATGCTGTGATTGGATGTGTTTCTTTTAATCTGTGTTGTGATAGTTATTACATAGAGTAATTACTAGTAAAATATACTATCTGCCTTAATAAAAAGGAATTGAACCTATTCGCCCCCCCCCCCCCCCCTCTAGGTGTTTAGGAAATCTTGAAACCAATTCTTTCACGAGTCTTGCAATGATCCACATGAGTAGGTAAAGATTCCACTCAGCAGACCCCGAGCAGATCCCGTTGTCAAGCTCTCACCTAGCTGGGAGGGCTGGATGTCACTCGATGGTGTCTACTTAGAACCCGAGAAGATCCCGCTGTCAGGCTCTCACCTAGCTGGCAGGGCTGGATGTCACTCGACGGCGTCAAATCAGACCCCGAGCAGATCTCGCTGATAGGGTCTCACCTAGTTGGCAGGGCTGGATGTCACTCGATGGTGTCTACTCAGACCCCGAGTAGATCCCGCTGCCCGACTCTCACCTAGCTGGCAGGGCTGGATGTCACTCGATTGAGTCAACTTAGACCCCGAGCAGATCCCGCTGCCATGCTCTCACCTAGCTGTCAAGGTTGGATGTCACTCGATGGTGTCTAATCAGACCCCGAGTAGATCCCACTGTTAGGCTCTCATCTAGCTGGCATGGCTGGATGTCACTCGATGGCATCAACTCAGTGCCCGAGAAGATCCCGTTGTTAGGCTCTCACCTAGCTGGCAGGGCTGGATGTCACTCGATGGTGTCTACTCAGACCCTGAGCACATCCTGTTGCCAGGATTTCACCTAGCTGGCAGTAATGGATGTCACTCGATGGCGTCTACTCAGACCCCGAGCAGATCCCACTGCCAGGCTCTCACCTAGCTGGCAGGGTTGGATGTCACTCAATGGAGTCAACTTATACACCGAGCAAATTCCGTTGTCAGGCTCTCATCTAGCTGGCATGGCTAGATGTCACTCGATGGTGACTACTCAGATCCTGAGTAGATCCCGCTGTCAGTCTTTCACCTAGCTGGTAGAGCTGGATGTCACTCGATGACATCTACTCGGACCCCAAGCAGATCCTGCTGCCAGGCTCTCACCTAGCTAGCAGGGCTGGATGTCACTTGATGGCGTCAACTCAGACCCCAAGCAGATCCCGTTGTCAGGCTCTCACCTAGCTGGCAGGGCTAGATGTCACTCGATGGTGTCTACCCGGACCCCGATCAGATCTCATTGTCAGGCTCTCACCTAGCTGGCAGGGCTGGATGTCACTCGTAGGGGTCTACTCCGGCACCCAATTGGCTGGCAATATATGTCTTGATGAATAAAGCGATGTTAGAAGTTGGGGGCCCAGGAATCCAAATGACTAAGGCAGAAGTCGTAAAGTTAGCGAAATGGGTCCAATGCAATCGACCAGCACCCAAGATAGCGGCCAAGGAGGCGAGAACCCAGGCCGTGTCGCATGAATATCAGCTCGCATGGAACTCGGCGGCCCGGGTGCAAGCCGAGTAGGCTCGCCTCTTCTAGCGAGCAAGCAGCACGAAGGATCTGGACTAAGTAGACGGGTTGCCACTCACGGGTCGGCTAACTAAGCCCTATGCTTCCTAAGCTAAGTCCTTGATAGGCGCGTGATCTCGCTGACAAAACACGGAATAAGGAACTGCGAGCGGTAGAATAAAAAACAAGCCGCGAGTATGAAAAATGAAAAAAAATCCACATTGCACAGAAGCATTACAAGCAGCAGTAACATATATATATACCGGCAGGAAGAATGTTGGTACCACGTCGCTCGCGGAAAGGCTCGCCCCCTCGCTCTTGATAAGATCGGCCCGCTGAAGATTCTAGAGGGTTTATTTCGCCGCGCAGGCAGCATTCCTCTGCATCATTTCCGCGAGCTCGTACTCGGTATAGTGCAGGAGTTGACAGCCACTGCTGGAGGGCGGCGGGAGAGCAGCTACGGCCTCTAGCTCTCGCACCCGCTCATGTAGCGCTTTTTTTTCATCCTCCAAAACGGCGACGATGGCATCAGTTGCATCCGCCCTCTCTCTCTCTGTCACTCCGCCTCCTCCTGGGCGAGGCGGTGAGCCTCCTCATTCTCATACACCAGCCTATTGAGCGAGGGGGCATTCTTCTCCATTTGGGTGCACCACCGGCTGACCATGTGAGCAAGCTCCAGGCTGCGGAGCTGGGCCCGCGCGCTCTCATGGATCAGCACCCGCGTGGCCTCCTCGTCATAGATGGCAGCATCCTCCCGCGAGTAGAGGCCGTACGAGAAGTTGTTGGCCTCCCCGTTGATAGTTTCCTGCTCCAGCTAGCTCGGCAGCAGGGTGGAGATGATTGCACAGTTCAACTCCTTGTCCCACCGCAGGAGGGGGATGTCGAGCTCATTCAGGCACTTCTCGTCGTATCCAAAGTTGCGGTGCCCTCTCGGCACCGGCTTCACGGCGGGCCGCATCTCTTTTTGCGGCCCGGAGGCGCCAAGCACCTCGCTAGGGGCGTCGCTGGGCGAAGTAGTCGTGGGGGCGGGGTCATTGGTCGGCTGGGCTGTGGGGGCCTTGACTTTTCTTTGGGCCGCGGTAGGCGCATCACCCGTGGCCTTCACCTTCTTGGGCGGCGGCGGTGGAGGTTATTTACGACTGGGCCGCTTCTGGGCAGCAGATGTCAGGGTCTCACAGTGTGCGGCGGCTGCGACTTCGGCGCGGGCGAGCTCGCTAGAAGAAAGCCACGCGCTCTCTTAAGGAGGGTGTAGGGGGATGTCACGCTCGCCTGCAAAAAGAAAGTTAAAACAGAAAAACTATCAAAGTAGAAAGGATAAGTGCGAGTAGCTTACCTCCCCCAAGCGGGACAGGGGCGAGCTTGTCCAGATTCCGGCGCAGGAAGGAGACCTCAAAGTTCTTCCCAATGAAGAACCCGCACAGCTCCGCATCGTGGCCCCCCAGACTAGGGGGCGGTAGCTCGCCTTGCTGAGTTGTACAGGCGATAAGGGGACGTTGTCAAAGTCCCCCCTGAGTAACACAAATTTCTTGAGCCAATTATGGCTCTTATTGATGATCTCCCACAACGTGACGTGGCCGCTGGAGAAATAGGCGGTCCTGTCCTTATTCGTGTGGAAGGAGAACAGCTTGTGGAAGACCGTGAGGCTGTACTCAACCCACTCTTCCCGCAGGAAGCAGGCGAATCCGACCATGACGACTATGGAACTCGGGGTCATCTAGCCTGGGATGACCCCGAAAAATTTCAGTATCTGGGGATCCTCCGGCTATAGTGGAAGCCAAAGGCCCGCCTCAAAGTGCGCCAAGGGGATGGAGAGGTTTCCTCCAGAGAGGTCGTTTATCTTTTCTCCCTCTCCAGGTCGCGTCGCCACGAAACCTGGCGGTACGTAGTGGCATATGGAGTTGAAGAATTCGTCTTCAGAAATGGCGGCGGGGGGAAATTCGTGCTCGGAAAAGGTCCACGCACACTTATCCCGCCCATCCACATCACCGCTGCCACCGCCCATCTTGCAGATAGCTTGCTAAGCGTGGTGAGGAAGTTCTTGCAGGAAGCGGGCGAGTCGAGGGTCGCAGGAAGCAAGAGAGAAGGTTCAATCTTAAATGCGGTGGGTGAGCAAGGGCCGGCAAGGCCTATTTATAGAAGAAAAAGGGCGGGAAAACATTCTGATGGCGGGAAAAGTGCGGATAGCAAAATGTTCCCTAACGTTTCGACTTCCCGGCTCGGAACCATTCCATGAAGTCTGTTCGACAGCAGGTTGCTCCCACCCTCGCCCGCGTGAGAGGCGGGCGGGCTGCGGCTCACACTCGACTGAAAAAGTAGGCAAGTCGCGTGGGTTTCAACATGTGAGCTCACGGCTCGCTCCTGCCAAGATTAGACAGGCGGTCTGGGCGAGCCGATTCAACAATCTCACGCCCGCTTGAAGAAGTGGTAGGCAAGCAGGAGCGCTTCATCTGCATTCTCCCCAGAGAACCAAACGGCAATACAATAAAAGCAATAGGAAACGAGCATTAAGCCCATTGGCGGGCAAGAGAAGTCTCAGATTATTACAGACATTAAAAATGTTCTTAGATAACCCTCCTAAGTGAGCTTGTCCAGGATACGAATGCGGTCCTGGCCCGACAATCGGTAGCGAGGAAGGGGTGGGTGGCTCAATATCGGATCCATTTCCACCTACCCCGCCCTCGAGTCCCAGATCGGGGGGCACGCGAGGATAGTGATAATCGCAAACCGCCACCTGCTCCTGCTGGGCCAGGCTGACTTGCTCTGTGGCATGCCTGAGCCGCTCCTCGGCCTGCATTATGTGCATCCCTAGAGAAGTAACCCCATCCCCATCAGCTGGGATCCTCGCTCCCTCCAGGACTGCAAGCCGCTCCTCCATTTCTCCCTTGTCCTTGTCGACCCTGTTGATGACCTCCCGTAGTAGTAGCGTGTGTTTCTAGAACAACCGCATCACCTGTTTCTTCATCGGCGTTGCATCCATCAGATCGCCCAAATAATTGGAAATGTGATCTGTATCAGGGGTAGGAGAATATCCTCGCTCATCTCGGCTTCGAAAGAGGAAATCACGTTATAACCTGCAAAGGGGTAGGTTAGAAAGAACGGGTGGTAACACATGCTCGAGTTTGAGCTCACCGGGAGTCAGCATGTCGCCCGCACTAGCTGGTGGCCGAGAAGAGCCCGGCCGGCCCTGGAAGAGTCCTCCCTCAAGAACCGCAAAGGATTTTCCCAACCCAGGGGGAATTGGTGACCGGTAAGTCTCCGGAGGGGGATGCTCCATGCCCGAGGGGCTGGCGACCTGCTCGGTTGACAGCGGGAGGGAATGATCCCCTTCACCTCCACCACATCCATCCTCATGAGGCTGCACCTACGGAAAGAGAAGTCAGAAGCAAAGCGATGAGTTAGGAGGGAGGTGCGCATACCTCATGGGCCACCTCGGTGCCCGCCGCCGAGCTGGAGCCCGGGAGGCCGTTTGCCGGAGACAGCCTGACGATTTTCCCTTTTACCGGCCTGAAAAGGGGGCCGGGCGATCCACGCGTCAGCCATGGAGCGGCCTCGAGATCCTCCTCCCTAGTCTTTTCCCTCGTGGTCGCAAGGTGAGCTCGCATCTCCTCGGACACATGCATCGTTCAGCTACGGCTCACAAGAAAACCTCAAAGAAGCCGAGATTTTTCCAAAGGCCAGATGATATATTTATAGTATGAATGTGGGACCCACCAAAAGATTCCTTCCAGCTCAGCAAAGCACTCACCAAACACGTGGGTTGGATGATTCTTTCCGAGCTTGGTCAAGCTCAAAAAGAGCGGGGATTGTGTACAACCCCGTGTTCACCAAGTGGGTCCACTAGGCAAGACGAGCGGACCAAGGCGACCTGCTCGTTCCAGAACATCATACCAGCGAGCTCAGAATGGTTAGCCCGCTCCAGCAAAAGCTAGGCGCGCGAGCTGCATAAGTTGGCCAACCTAGCCCGCGTCCGCCCGGGGTTCGTCAAACCGAGGCGGATTTCCGCCAAACTGAGCCTGAATTGAGATCGGCGTTTGTCGAGCAGAGCTTGGCGTTCGTCGAATGGAGCTCAGGATTCTTCGAGCTAAATTCTGGGAGTTTGAATCTGAATTCGTCAAGCCAAGATCAGCGAGCTCCTCTGGAGCTTCTGTTGTGATAATCTCAAACCGGCCAGCCCGCTCTCCCATAGGCGACCTGGCCATAAGCCCACCTCAGAGTGAGTATCGGTGGGCTGCGGCAGCCTGACTCATGCTCGCCCAAGGAGGGAAGGCAAGATGTTGGAGCCAGGTCGCGTCCTCCCCAGCGAGGCGGAGAGTCGCGGCGATCTGGCCTCCGGATCCTTGGGACCTGCCTAGTGGGGCCTAGAGGCAAAATTACCCGAGTGCTCTTTCCAGGGGTGTGAATAGCTTGATAGAACAGCGGAGTTACGCTGTTTGAAGACCCAGTTGGGCTACACATAGCTGTTCAAAACAGTGAAGGTTAGTTATTTGTAGGCTGTTTTTCAGAAATTTATAAATAAGACCCAAGGGGCACCTCAGAGAGCACATTTATCAATATTCAAATCTTCTTGCGCTTTCTGAGGTAGCCTTAGCTCGGCCTTTGGCTAAGGAGGAGAAGTGCTCTAAGATCTTCCGGGTGTGTGGTGGGACCTCCGCACCGAGCCCTTGGGTCAGTTTTCATTTCTTTTTATTATTTGACTTGCAGGAGAGAAGTAGGTGCGCGATCACCCCTTCCCCAAGGGTGAACTCCACAAGAGACCGAGTTTTTGGTTTCAACAGAATTATATTTTTTGTTGTGGGTTCAACTAATTCAACAATTTCTTCTTCATTATCTTCATCAATATGTGGAGAAGGATGTAATGTAACCTCTTGGGTAGGGTTTAAATCATCCAACTTCTCACATAGATAGGGTACCTGTAAAGTGTCTTTGGTAGAAGAATCCTTCTCCTTGTAAAACATGTTAGCTTCATCAAATGATATATGTATAGATTCTTCTATTTTTAATATTGATTTGTTAAATACCCTATAGGTCTTGCTGACTTGGGAATATCCAAGGAAGATTCTCTCTACAGCCTTGACTTTAAATTTTCTTAGGTGTTTCTTGTTATTGTTACGAATATAGCACTTGCATCCAAATACTTTAAAGTAATCTACTTTACGTTGCTTCTCTTTAAGTAATTCATAGGTGGTCTTACCCTTAAGTTTATGTATTAAAATTCTATTCAGAACATAATTTGTTATGCTTATAGCCTCTAATCAAAAGGATATGGGCAAATAAGCATCTGCAAGCAATGTCCCAGTAGATTCAATAAGGGTTCTATTTTTCCTTTCAGCTACCCCATTTTGTTGAGGAGTTCTAGGAATAGAAAAATAATGTCTGATACCTTCCTTCTCACAGAATTTTTGCATGAAAAGAGATTCAAACTCAGGGTCATGATCACTGCTGATCAATACAACCTGAGTAGAGTACTCAATCTTTATGCTCTTAAGAAAATTTGTAAAAACTTTAAAGTTATCTGACTTGTTTCTCAGAAATAACACCCAAGTGAATTTAGAGAGGTCATCAACAATAACTAGAGTGTATGACTTTGCTCTCAAATTTTATACAGCTATGGGCCAAAGAGGTCCATATGTAGAAAGTACAAAATCCTGGGTGAATCACTTTTATTAATGGATTTGAAACTATTTTTAATTTATTTGCTTAATTGACAAGCCTTGCAGAGTCCTTCCTTCTTATAAGAACTAGAAGGCAGTCCTCTAACAAGGTTGTCTCTAGATAATTTGGCAATATTTCTAAAGTTTACATGACCTAGTCTCTTATGTCATAAATCATTAGTTGAACTAATTTGAATAAATAAAAAAATTTCTGAATTAGTAGATTTGAAATTAACTACATATATCTTTCCCTGTCTAATTCTAGTTAAAACAGTATTGTTTTTATCACAAGTAATGATTCAAGATGACTGATTGAATGATACCTAATAACCTTCATCACATAATTAGCTTATGGATATTAGGTTATGTTTGAGACCACTTACATAGGCTACCTTACTGAAGGTAACTGCTCCAACTTTGATATTTCCATATCCTTCTGTCTGTCCATAGTTGAAGTCTCCAAATATCACTTTTGGTCCAAGCTTTGCTTTGAAATCAGTCAGGTTGTCTTTACTTACTATTGTTTTGAACATCCACTATCCAGATACCATTGTTCCTCTGTGGTGGGATGGTTCTTTACCTATAGGAAACAAGATTCATTGTTTGTGACCCAGGTAACCTTGGGTCCTTGATTTCTTTCAAATTTATAACTAGAAATATATGAAAATTCAGGTTGGTCCTTATAACCTAGTGGATGATATCTCCTAGGAAGAATAATCCACTGGGTAAAAGGATTAATAAAGGTTTTAGTTTGATTGAATTTTTGAAAAGAATTAAAGTTTCTGTTATATAAAATTGGGTTCGATGAAATGTAATTAGATCGTCAATCTGCATTCGATGAATAGGGTTGAGTTCGTTGAACTCCGTTCAAAAAATTAAAGTATTCATTTTCTGCGCCCCACATTCGTCAATCATGGTTCGACGAACCATATTGAGTTCGTTGAGCACAGTTAGATGAATAGTTATACTGAAAATATGCATTCATAGTTCATTGATCTGAGTTCAACGAACCATATTCATTTTGTCGAGCTTGGTTCGACAAAACATGTTGAATATAATTTTTGTTAAAAATTTTCTTTTTCTTTTGTGAATTTATAATTTTCTTATGTTGATTCTTTTGTGATACTTTAGCATTTGTATCTATGTCATCTACTTTTTCTTTTCCTTTGGAAGAAATAAATTTTATTGGTGTAGATAAAGTATTTTTCTGTAATAATGGGGCTGACTAGATGAAGCTCCCAAGCCCAGTTTGCCATTAAGCCTGACATTCACTGTACTTGTGATATCCGTCAATTTGATACTTCTCACATTGAGGAATTCTTCAAATTGCTTAGCCTCTTTTAATTTATTTTATAAAGTAAGTATATGTTTATTAGCATTTTTTAAATCTTCTTTATGTTTGAAGTTTTCTGAAGAAAAATTATCAAATTCAATTAGGTTTTCTCTGAGTAGTTTGATTTTCTTCTCAGATTTAATTAAATCTTTACATAATAATTTGAAATCAGTTTTAAACTGTTTAAAATTAAAATCAAGGGTTGAGATTACCTGATCTTCTTCTGAAACAGATTCATCTTCTGAGTTGTTAGCTTCTGAATTTGCTTCTTCAGAGCTGCTGCAAGATGCATTGATTATCATCAAGCAGATCTCTCTGGCCTTAGCCTCTTCTTCATCCTCACTGGAGCTGGATGAAGATTCTGAATCAGATTCACTCCAAGTCTCAGCAATAAATCCTCTATCTTTCTTTTTGTATTTGCTAGAGGAGGGTTTGCTGGAATTTTTTCTGGAGTCTTTCTCCTTTCTTTTATCTTTCTTTTGAGTTTCTGGGCACTCTGATAATATGTGTCCAGGTTTCCTGCATCCATAACAAACTATTTCTTTAGTAGGGGTTTTGTTATACCTTGGCTTATCATCTTTTCTGGAAGAACTTCTCATGAAATCCTTTTTTGCCATCTTGTAGAATCTCTTAGCCAAGAGACTCAATAGATCTTCATTGTCTGGAGTGGCTTCTGCTTCTTCACATGCTTTGAAAGCAATGCTTTGCTCTTTCCTTGCTGAAGAGGAAGTCCTTTGCTTAGCTTCTCTGGTCTTGATGAGCTGCTCATAAGACTTGAGCTTGTCTAACAAGGTTTCAGTGGAGATCTCATTTTGGCTTTTGGCTTCCTTGATTAGCCAGATCCTAGAGTCCCATGTGCTAGGGAACCACATAAGGATCTTGTCATTTATCTCTATTAATGAGATGTCCTTGTCCAGAGATTTCAGCTCATTGATTATGAGGTTGAGTCTATTATGACTCTGACTCTTCTTTCTTGAAATTCTCATACTGAGAGATCAAGTGTGATCTCCTATCTTTCCTTTCATCAGTATATCATGCTACCATAGCATTTATGGAGTACCAAATGGCCTTTGCTGAAGTATATTCAGCAACCTTCTAGAATATGTCTTCAGACATAGTTTGGGCCAGAATATTCATTGCTTTAGCATCAGCAATCTTGGCCTTCTTTTGTGCTTCAGTCCACTCAGGTGGTGGCACTGCACTTGTGCTTTTTATTTCCACTGGTAGTGGGGGACCTGTCAAAATGGAATTATATATATCTTCATAAATAGAATTCATATAAAGCCTAATCCTTGCCATCCAAAGTGCAAACTTATTAAGATTGCACACTGGAGCTCTTGTGCTTGAATACTCCTTATTTTGTGCCATGATATAAAAGACAACTAGAGTAAATAAGATCAATCAAAGATCTTTTGGTTCAGGTGTTAGCCTGTACAACCAAGTAACTTATCCCTCTGATACCAATTGAAACTGAGGGATAGATATAACTAACTCTAGAGGAGGGTGAATAAAGTATTTTAAAATTTTACTTTGTTTTTACAGTGGATTAAAATAGGTGATATATATATATATATATATATATATAAACAGAGAAATATCACAACATAGAAAATAAACAAGTAAAGGCACAACCAGATGACACAAGGGGTTTATAGTGGTTCCCCAATAAACCTGGGTACATCCACTCTTCTACCACCCTGATAGGAATCTACTATAGGTTTTTGCTCAGGTGTCCTGCCACCACAGGTTTTTGATCAGATCCCTGTCACCACAAGATCTATTTTCTAAGAGAGATCTAGCAACTCTTTGAGCTTTTGATCAGGTGCCCAAAAACTAAACCAAGTCTTTTGATCAGGTTTCTTGAGAACCAAAGGTTTAACTTTTGAAAGGAGTTATAACCCTGTACACAGGGAACGAAAAGAAAATGATGTTGTCTTCTCTATCTCAAATCTCTAAGAAGACTAGTGGATTTGTTGATATTATCAAAGCTCCCCCTGAGTTGTATAGATCTGATCAAAAGTGAAATCTTTGCTTCAGGGTGTAGGCCTTCAAAGTTAAAAACTTCTTCCAGTATATATTTCTGATAGATGTGAACTTTTTGTCTCAGATTGAAGATGCATTGCTGGAAGAAAAGCTTGAAACAGAAGAATGATGAACAAGATGTTTTTGTCTCTGTCTCTTTCTGTTACTGTTGCAGAAAACCTTCTGAGCCTCAGTATGTTAATCATGAGAAGAATTCAAATATTTGAATTCATTAATCTTGAAATAGTTGGAGAATTCCCAAGAAGGTAACTGCCTTGGAAATTGGTTAGAATGAAATCAGTATGTTAATCTAGAGAAGAATTCAAATATTTGAATTCATTAATCCTGAAATAGCTGGAGAATTCCCAAGAAGGTAACTGCCTTGGAAATTGGTTATAATGGAAATAAGAACTCTGTGATTAAATCCATATTTAATGCTGCCTCTAAACGGTTATATTCATAAGAATATGGAGCATTAAATATCAGAGTTATGGCTATCTGTAATTAAGCCATTAAATATTTTGCCTTCAGAATATCCTGAAATTGAGCCTAGAAATATTCTGCTAACTGCCTAAGACACTGTCTGGAAATCGTCGAACAGTGCCTGCATTTCGTTGACCTAAGCCTAGAGTTCGTCGAACTGATGATGGCTTTCGTCGAGCTGAGATTCTGAGAAAAGATCGGAGTTCGTCGATCGGAGCTCATCTTTCATCGAGCTGACTTCTGATATGAGATCACAGTTCGTCGATCTCAGCTAGACTTTTGTCGAGGTCAACTCAGAGAAGGAATTTTGAGTTCATCGATCTGATATCGACGATCATCAAGGTGAGTTCAGCAATCGTCGAACGCATTTTCTGCATTCTTTAAACTGCCTTATTTCTAAAGTCTTCTATCTCTGAAGTCTTTTGAAGGTAGGTTCCAACTATCTAACATCATGTGACTAACCTTAATACTGAAACCAACTTATGACCCTAGACTATACATGTTTGGTCATCTTAACAATCCTAATAGTGAACCTAGCCCAAATCACAAGTATGGTTCCAATATTCTACTTTTTGTGTTCAGGTATATTTGCATACGAAGTGCTAACCTGCAGGGTGATGGAGTGCCCTGGGGTCCACTAGGAATGGCCGGGAGGAGAAGTGTTGGTTACACAGTTGAGGTCAGCCTTTGTTGACATACGTTACCACCAATTTTTATATGACAAGGATCGCAAGCGGGAGCAAGTTTGTCGGCCAAAAAGGCCTAAGCCTCATGAAGTGAACTCTCTTGTTTTACTTATGTTTTGCTGAGTGCTTTGCTTCATGAACTGTGATCTAGCACGTATGTCGAGGTATCTTAGGTGTGCTAAAGCACGTTGATACGTTGATGTAATATTTCAGTATTTGGACTTGTGAATGTTGTAAGGCCTTAAGGATATTGGTTACTCTTATAGTAGTGGATAACTTCTAGTTTGGTTGTTTGTTTCTGCTGTGTTTATAGTCTGAGTTTTGAGTTGGGTAGTTTATATCATCTTATAATGTTTAAGCTGTAGAGTCTGTATGTTGTGGGTCCCAAGCCGGACACATATTATATGACTTTTACGGGGGGGTGGGGGGGCGTTACACTACTCGCCCAATCATGCGAGTTCCTCCAGGAAGTCATCTAGTCGCCGAGGGGTGGGGCTATAAATATGACCCCCCCCCCCCCCCCCCGCTTTGGATTTCCCTATAAATAGGACCTCAGGGGCACGAGGAAAGACACTTCAAAATCTCGCCAAGGGCTCGCAAGTTCTCCTTCTTGGACGCCAACTGAGCCTATGCATTCTTGTTTCATAGAGAACAGGTCGCGACCTTAGGACTATCCCTTTTAGTCGTCGCGATCTAGTTATCAGGTAGTCTCCCTCATACCCCGCTCGGCCACTTTTGATTGTTGAGGGGTTGCTTCTTTTAAGCTTTTGGGTACATGGTGGGACCTCCCTGTTGTAGCGCCTGGAGTCCTGTTTGTTGTTCGGTGACTTCTGAAATTGAGAGTTAGATCTGAAATGTACAACGCCATAGCCGGGCGAGTGGGACCCTCCCCAAATATCAGCCTAGGGGCGTGTTATGGGCGACAAGTTGGTGCGGCCCCGTTCGAAGACATGCGGGTCCTCGTGCGTGCGCGCGTGCAGAGGTTTTGTGCGTGTAGGCTTTTTACAAATGTTCGATTTATATTATAATATATTAATATATATTAATATTATAATATATTAATATATATTATATTTATAATATAATAATATATATTATATTTATAATATAATATATAGGATATATGAAGGGGGGCTCGGGTATAAGGTGGGGGAGAAGAATTAAACAAAGGGAAAAAGGAAGATATAAAAGAGGAGGAGAGGCGGGGTATAGAGGGGGGGAAGGGAAAAAGAAAAATCGAAGCAGGAAGAAAAACGGGGAACCCTAGCCGTGGATCTCGAGCCCAGCCGCCGCCGCCCCTCTCACTCTCTCCCGTCGGCCTGGAGCAGCGGCCCGAGCGCCGCCTTCCTCCCTCCCTCACTCTCGGCCTGGAGCAACAAGGAGCCGCCTCTCCCTCTCCCTCTCCGGCCACTGCAGAAGCTAGGGCACGGCCGCCCCTCTCCCACTTTTTCCCGGCCTGAAGCAACCCCATCCCGGCCGGCCCTCTCTTTTCCCGACCTGGAGCAGCAACCCCACCCCGACCTCCCTCTTTTTCCAGCTGCCTGGAGCAACCCGGCCCCCCTCCCTTTTTACCGGCCTGGAGCAGCACACCTCGACCTCCCCCTCTCCCGGCAGCAAGCTCGGCCTGGAGCGAGGCTCGGCCTGGAGAGAGGCTCGGCTTGGAGAGAGGCTCGACCTGGAGCGAGGCTCGGCCTGGAGCGAGGCTCGGCCTGGAGCGAGGCTCGGCCTGGAGCGAGGCTCGGCCTGGAGCGAGGCTCGGCCTGGAGTGAGGCTTGGCCTGGAGAAAGGCTCGGCCTAGAGTGGAGATCGACCGCCGACACTGCCGCATGCAGTAGGATCGACCCGGAGCTCCTCTCCCGGCCCCGCCGCCAAGCACGCGACAAGGGTAACGATGTTTCTACTTGGGTAGGTGAAGCCCTCAGTTTACATACTTGCATGGAAGCCCCTCTCCACCAACGGGTGGGGGGAAGGGAGCTTTCCGATGAGTTGACGTGTACGTCCCCGCAGTTAATTGCATTAGTAGCCGGAAGCGTGAGTACGGGTTTAGGCATGTTGTGTGAAGCCCATCCGGACGTGTGAGCCGGATTGGTGATGTTCTGGGGTTCCCGGAGAAGACTCCGAGGAAGTTGTTTATTAGCCGTTTGCAGGGAATGCGCACCACAAGCCCCAAAAAAGGGGGTATGCGCAATATGTTTGGCCCGCTTATGTTATCCGACCGATGCCTAGTTGGCCGCCGCTCGTCGAGACGTTGGCGTACAGGTGTTGCAGTACCAGGCGGGGAGTAGCGGGCTTAAGCCCAAGCTTGTGTCGACCCTCGAAGACCTTTTTTGTTTATATTGCCGGCCTGCGTGCTGAGTATGGAATTTATATTCCTGTAATATTTTTTCATATCTGTGATGCTCTGTGAATATGTAGTTTACACCAGTCTTGGGTGAGCGGTGTGTTCGTGAATCGCTCCCCACATGTGGGCCCCGAGGAATAGATGCCGGGAAGCCCCAGATGGCATGTTGTCATCCTTTCAGAATAGCGGAGTTCCGCTGTTAGCGGCCAAATTTGGGCTGCGTAGAGCAGGGCTGCTGGGCGGTTTTGTGTCAATAGTAAGGCGGGCGGGGAACATTTTACATAGACCCTAGGTGGCACCTCTAGTTTGGGAGCGAGAGCAGACGATGCTTGACGAATATCCGGAGTTGTTCCGCTCAGGTACAAAATTTTGTTTTGTACATGTTTTTCCCTTTATGTAATTTCGTGGGCGAAATTCTTTTAAGAGGGGTAGAGTTGTAACGCCCTGAAACTCAAAGGAGCAAAGGGGGACGTTTTGGGCCAGTTTTGGTTTCTGGCTGAAGGCACACGGCCTGGGACACGGGCGTGTCCCAGGGCGTGTCAAGCGTGTGTCGACACTTAGCCGCGAAGTCGTCGAGTTATTCTCGATGATTCGTCGAGAATGGGCACACGGCCTGCGACACGGGCGTGTCGCAGGGCGTGTCGACCCGTGTCGACACTTAGCCGCGAAGTCGTCGAGTTATTCTCGACGATTCGTCGAGAATGGGCACACGGCCTGCGACACGGGCGTGTCGCAGGGCGTGTCGACCCGTGTCGACGAGCGTCAAGGTGAAATCGTCGAGATTCACTCGACGATCGTCGAGACAAGGCACACGGCCTCGGACACGGGCGTGTCCAAGGCCGTTTCAGCGAGTCGTCGTTCTCCCCTCGACGAAATGTCCGGTGTACACGGCCTGGGGGCCCAGGCGTGTCAATGTGACACGGGCAAGGACACAGGCGTGTCCTAGAACCCGTGCAGTGCTCGGGTTGGAAACGGGGGAAAAATCATGGGTACACGGCCGGCTACACGGCCGTGTCAGCTGGAACACGGGCGTGTCAGCTCGAACACGGGCGTGTTCGATACCCGTGTGCGTGTTCAGAAGATTCGATTTTGACGGCGAATGCGGCACACGGCCCTGGACACGGGCGTGTGCCAAGCCGTGTTCGGCCCAGATTGGGCATTTCAGCCCCGAATCAAAGCCGCTCGTTTTCTTAGGTTGAGATCCGACGGCTGGGGATGATTCCTGGGAGGATATACACGGGTTTGACTTAGAAAAATCCACACTTTTCATCACTTGATCTCTCTCCAAACCCTTGGAGAAAGAAGAGTCAAGGCTAGAGGAAGAGGAGCTAGATCCGCCATTGGAGGAGCTTCGGAGCTCCGAATCGCAAGCCGACTCCGGATCCACGGAGGCAACGCAAGCGCGGTGATTTCCATCCGATTACTTTTTGATGGCGCCAAAGAGGACCGCAAGGGTAACGATCCTCACTTGTGAGCTTGATAGCTTTCTTTCTTAGCATAGGAAGCCCTCTCTCGCGAGTTTGCGAAGAGTTGGAGGCATTCCTTCGGGTAGATATGTAAAGTCCCCGTTGTTTAGCGTCCGTATGCGAGAACGGACATAGGCATTGTGGTTGAAGCCCACTCGGACATGTTAGTTCGGATCGGTGATGTTGCATTGCATAAGGCCGGAGAAGACTCCGTGCTATTTGGTGTTTTCGGGTTTTCTACGCGGTAGATTGCAGCAGGGAGCCTTGGGGACTAACCCAAAGGTGCACCGGAAAACTGGGCGGACACGAGGTCTTGCCAACTTGGTGGCCTGAGTGCCAACATGAACATAACGGGGTTATGTGTCTTGCGGTAGAATGGGACTCGGTGAAAGTTTGACCCGCGCAAATGGCTTAAATTGTCGTTGCGATGTGAGCACGGGTTAGATGGAGCCGTACCCGCTTTATGTCGTTCGGGTTAGAGAGACCTAAAGTTACATGGCACTCGCCGTTGGCATAGATGTGAGTCTTCGGTGGTCAATGGCTTAAATTGACGTGACCAATACCATGAAGACGAATTGCTCATAGGAATGGCCGTCTAAGTGGCGGTGGTGAGTCCGGAATGTTAATGGCTTAATTGACGTGACATCGACCGGTTCGCCGAGAATGTGCCCTGAGTGCACGGGACGTGTGGCCGTACGAGCCAACGTCTGTGATGAGATGGCTATGGTTATATGCATTGCTCGCTTGTGCTAATGAACTGCATGGAAGGAGCATCGCCGCCCCGAGTTGGGGGCGGGATCGTTATAATTTGGTCAGCATTGCTGACCGTTGCTTTGTTTGCCACCGTGCGGTGGTTTGTTTGCTTGCAGGTGCAGCTGGACCAAGCGGTCAATAGCGGGCTAAAGCCCTTTTTGCGAAGCTGGCCCTCGAAGGCCCAAGTGGAAATGTTTTCTATTTTATTCATGTATGGCCGGCCTGCGTGCCGAGGTTGGTAAATCATGTAATAGACAAATGAAACATCTCGTAAGGCCTTAAGGCCGACTTTTGAGTATTTTGTAATGACATTCCTTTTGGTTTTAGTGGACATTCATGCTTGTGCTGGGTTCTTGATTTGTAACTCTTATAAATTGCTTCCGCTAGAATGCTCTGTGTAGGACGTTGAGATTGGTTGGATGGTTTCCATACGTAACCACCCGGTCTGTCTGTGGTATATGGCGTCGGGCCCGGCCGGACCTACTGCTATATGCTATGCGACGGATAGGGGGTGTTACAGGGACCCTCCCCAAATATCAGCCTAGGGGCATGTTATGGGCGACGAGTTGGTGCGGCCCCGTTCGAAGACATGCGGGTCCTCGTGCGTGCGCGCGTGCAGAGGTTTTGTGCGTGTCGGCTTTTTACAAATGTTCGATTTATATTATAATATATTAATATATATTAATATTATAATATATTAATATATATTATATTTATAATATAATAATATATATTATATTTATAATATAATATATAGGATATATGAAGGGGGGCTCGGGTATAAGGTGGGGGAGAAGAATTAAACAAAGGAAAAAGGAAGATATAAAAGAGGAGGAGAGGCGGGGTACACAGGGGGGAAGGGAAAAAGAAAAATCGAAGCAGGAAGAAAAACGGGGAACCCTAGCCGTGGATCTCGAGCCAAGCCGCCGCCGACCCTCTCACTCTCTCCCGTCGGCCTGGAGCAGCGGCCCGAGCGCCGCCTTCCTCCCTCCCTCACTCTCAGACTGGAGCAACAAGGGGCCACCTCTCCTCTCCGGCCACTGCCCAAGCTAGGGCACGGACGCCCCTCTCCCTCTTTTTCCCAGCCTGAAGCAACCCCATCCGGCCGGCCCTCTCTTTTCCCGACTTGGAACAGCAACCCCACCCCGACCTCCCTCTTTTTCCAGCTGCCTGGAGCAACCCGGCCCCCCTCCCTTTTTCCCGCCTGGAGAAGCACACCTCGACCTCCCCTCTCTCCCGGCAGCAAGCTCAGCCTGGAGCGAGGCTCGGCCTGGAGCGAGGCTCGGCCTGGAGAGAGGCTCGGCCTGGAGAGAGGCTCGACCTGGAGCGAGGCTCGGCCTGGAGCGAGGCTCGGCCTGGAGTAAGGCTCGGCCTGGAGCGAGGCTCGGCCTGGAGCGAGGCTCGGCCTGGAGCGAGGCTCGGCCTGGAGCGAGGCTCGGCCTGGAGCGAGGCTCGGCCTGGAGCAAGGCTCGGCCTAGAGTGGAGATCGACCGCCGACACAGCCGCATGCAGTAGGATCGACCCGGAGCTCCTCTCCCGGCCCCGCCGCCAAGCAAGCGACAATGGTAACGATGTTTCTACTTGGGTAGGTGAAGCCCTCAGTTTACATACTTGCATGGAAGCCCCTCTCCACCAACGGGTTGGGGGAAGGGAGCTTTCCGATGGGTTGACGTTTATGTCCCCGCAGTTAATTGCATTAGTACCCGGAAGCGTGAGTACGGGTTTAGGCATGCTGTGTGAAGCCCATTCGGACGTGTGAGCCGGATTGGTGATGTTCTGGGGTTCCCGGAGAAGACTTCGAGGAAGTTGTTTATTAGCCGTTTGCAGGGAATGCGCGCCACAAGCCCCAAAAAATGGGGTGTGCGCAATATGTTTGGCCCGCTTATGTTAGCCGACCGATGCCTAGTTGGCCTCCGCTCGTCGAGACGTTGGCGTACAGGTGTTGCAGTACCAGGCGGGGAGTAGCGGGCTTAAGCCCAAGCTTGTGCCGACCCTCGAAGGCCTTTTTTGTTTATATTGTCGTCCTGCGTGCTGAGTATGGAATTTATATTCCTGTAATATTTTTTCATATCTGTGATGCTCTATGAATATGTAGTTTACACCAGTCTTGGGCAAGCGGCGTGTTCGTGAACCGCTCCCCCCGTGTGGGCCCCGAGGAATAGATGTCGGGAAGCCCCTGATGGCCTGTTGTCATCATTTCAGAATAGCGGAGTTCTGCTGTTAGCGGCCCAATTGGGGCTGCGTAGAGTATGGCTGCTGTGCGGTTTTGTGTCAATAGTAAGGCGGGCGGGGAACATTTTACATAGACCCTAGGTGGCACCTCTAGTTTGGGAGTGGATCTCGAGATCCTCCTTGGATGTTCCGGTCGGCTAAGAGAGCCCTCCGAAGGTGCCTTAGCTCAGCCCTTGGCTTGGGAGGGGAAGAGTTTGTTAGTCTTCCGGGTATGCGGCGGGTCCTCCACGCTGAGACCTTGGGTCTATCCCTTGTGTTCCTAGTCTTGTGCCTAGATCGTTCGCTTGAGGGTAGTAGGTGCGCGGTCACCCCCTTCCCCAAGGGTCGAACTCCACAGGAGACCGATTTTCGGTTTCAACATGAAATACTCCAGAGGGGGGGTGAATAAAGTATGCTTAAAAATTATTAAGAGCTATTACAGCTTTGGCTATAAATTAAAAGTACAGAATTAATAAACTACCAAGTAATAAACCTAAAGCACAAGCACAGCAAAAACATAAGAAAATGAGGCAACCAGACGACACAAGAATTTTATAGTGGTTCCCCAACCTGGGTACATCCACTCTTCTACCACCCTTGGTAGGAATCCACTCAGGTTTTTGATCAGGTTCCTGACACCAATGCGCTTTTGATCAGGTGCTCAAAAACCAACCCAAGTCTTTTGATCAGGAGACTTGCAACCAAGGAATCACTTTTGAAGGGAGAAGTCAACCCTTTATACAGTGAGGGTGAGAGATGATTTTCTCTTCTCTTTCTCAATATACAACTGAGAAGACTGTGGGTTGATTATAGCTTATGGCTCCCCCTGAGATATAGAATGGATCAGGGAAAAATAAGAGCTAAGCTTCAGGGTGATAGGTCTTCAAGCTGAATCCTTGACCAGCAATAATCTTCAGGAACTTCTTTGACAGATTGAACTGAAGTTGTCCTTTTGAAGTGTCCTGGAGTACTTGAAGAAAGAAGACTCTTGATATAGGTATTGTTGTTCTTCTTCTTTAGATGCTTATGAGCTTCTGGTCAATCAGAAAATGCTTCTTGTTGATAGAGCAGATTGATCAAGACTGAATATTTTTTTCTGTGTCCCTGTATGCTTCTCAGTAAGTTGTGCTCTGTGTGAAGCTTTCTCAATGATGCTTGATTCTGTCTATGAGTCTGTATGTCTCTGTGTGTACGTTATTGTCTTCTTCTCTATCTTTCAAAAATTTGAATGCATCTGCATTTAATGTTGACAGCCTTGAGAATAATCGGCATTGATTTATTTCCCCCACTGTCCCATGGAAAAAATGGCAAGCAATAATCCTAGAGAATACCATATTTATTGCTCCTTCTAACAGATACATTCAGAGAATTTTAGAGCATTAATTAGTCAGGAATTATCACATTAGAGTGGGGACAGAAGGCCGGAAATAACTAATTCTGGAATCGTCGAACAGTTGTAGAATTCGTCAAATTGAGTCCACAGTTCGTCGAGCTGAGATGTTGTATTCGTCGACCAGACGGCTTCTGTTCGTCGAGCTAAGTTCCATGATCGTCGAGCTGGAAACTGAACTGCTGTCTATTTTGATCTTTGCCTATTCGTCGAGCTGGTAAATGTGTTCGTAGACTGGAGTTCAGCAATTATTCTGGAGTTATCAAATATTCTGTGTGGTGTCTACATAGCCTTTACACAATGTCGACTGTTGATATGGATGTCGACACAAATGCTTCTAGTTTCGACTTAGTTGGTGTTGACATGTGCTCTAAGTGTCGAAACAAGTCTTCTGGTTCCAGAATTCATCGAGCAGAGAACTAAGTTCGTCGACCTGAGACTAGAGAACATAGTCTCGATAGAATGTTGTAGTAGTCCAAAGATTCATCGACCAAAGAATGGTGTTCGTCGAGCTAAGTCTAGAGAACCTTGAATTTGTTGAGCTGAAAATGATTATGGACTTAGAGAAAAATTGTTGAACCTATGGCAATAGAGTTGAAGTGGAAGTCCAGAAATCGTCGAGCAAAGAATGAAGTTCGTCGACCTGAGAACTAGGTTTGTCGACCTGAGTCTAGAGAACAGTCTGGACTTAGATTACTGAAGGTAGAGTCCAAGGATCATCGACCTGTGACTGAAGTTCGTCGAGCTCAGCTCAGAGAAAATATCTCTAAGATCGTCGAGCTGAGAACGACTATCGTCGACCTGAGTTCGACGAACGTCGAACTCATCTTACTTAGTTTCTTGAGAAATATTTGAATCTCTGGAAAAAAACTCTAAGTCTTGAGTCTCTGGCAGTCTGATGTTGGCATGTCCATGTGATTTTGACTCTTAGGACTTGGCCTAGACTCTAGGACATAACTTTGACCATGGCTATATGTAACACCCCCTATCTGTCGCATAGCATATAGCAGTAGGTCCGGCCGGGGCCCGACGCCATATACCACAGACAGACCGGGTGGTTACTTAAGGAAACCATCCAACCAATCTCAACGTCCTACACAGAGCATTCTAGCGGAAGCAGTTTATAAAGTTGTACACAAGAACCCAGCATCGAAGCACGAATGTCCACTAATACAAAATAGGAATGTTATACAAAATACTCAAAACAAGCCTTAAGGCCTTACAAAATGTTTCACTTGAATATTACATGTTTTACAAACCACGGCACGCAGGCCGGTCATACATGAATATAACAGTAAACACTTCCACTTGGGCCTTCGAGGGCCGGCTTCGTAAAAAGGGCTTTAACCCGCTATTGACCGCTTGGTCCAGCTGTACCTGCAAGCAACAAACCACCGCACGGTGGCAAAACAAGGCAACGGTCAGCAATGCTGACCAAATTATAACGATCCCGCCCCCAACTCGGGGCAGCGATGCTCCTTCCCTGCATTTCATTAGCATAAGCGAGCAATTTATAACAATAGTCATTTCATCACAGACGTTGGCTCGCTCGGCCACACGCCCCGTGCACTCAGGGCACATTCTCGGTGAACCGGTCGATGTCACGTCAATTAAAGTCATTAACATTTCGGACTCACCATCGCCACTTAGACGGCCAAACCTATGAGCAATTTGTCTTCCTGGCCTGGGTCACGACAATTTAAGCCATTGACCGCCGAAGACTCACATCTATGCCAACGGCAAGTGCCACGTAACCTTAGGTCTCTTTAACCGAACGATATAGAGCGGGTACGGTTCCATCTAACCCGTGCTCACATCGCAACGACAATTTAAGCCATTTGCGCGGGTCAAACTTCCACCGAGTCCCATTCTATCACAAGTCACATAACCCAGTTATGTTCAAGTTGGCTCTCAGGCCACCAAGTTGGCAAGATCTCGTATCCGCCCAGTTTTCCGGGTGCACCTTTGGGTTAGTCCCCAAGGCTCCCTGCTGCAATCTACTGCGTAGAAAACCCGAAAAACAACCAATAGCACGGAGTCTTCTCCAGCATTATGCAATGCAACATCACCGATCCAGACCAACATGTCCGGGTAGGCTTCACACATCATGCCTACGTCCGTTCTCGCATACGGACTCTAAACAACGGGGACTTCACATATCTACCCGAAGGAACGCCTCCAACTCTCCGCAAACTCGCGAGAGCGGGCTTCCTATGCTAAGAAAGAGAGCTATTCATGCTCAAGATGAGGATCGTTACCCTTGAGTTCCTCTTTGGCGCCATTGAAAAGTAATCGGATGAAAACCACCGCACTAGCGTTGCCTCCGTGGATCCGGAGTCGGCTCGCGATTCGGAGCTCCGAAGCTCCTCCAATGGCGGGATCTAGCTCTTCTTCCACCCTTGGCTCTCCTCTCTCTCTAAGGATTTAGAGAGATGATAAGTGAAGAAAAGTAAGGGTTTTCTAAGTCAAAACCCGGGTATATCCCTTCAGGAACAACCCCCAGCCGTTGGATCTCAACATAAGGAAACGAACGGCTTTGATTCGGGCTGAAATGCCCAATCTGGACCGAACACGGCCTGGCACACGCCCGTGTCCAGGGCCGTGTGCCGCATTCGCCGTCAAAATCGAATCACCTGGAACCTCACACGGGTATCGAACACGCCCGTGTTCGAGCTGACACGCCCGTGTTCCAGCTGACACGGCCGTGAGGCCGGCCGTGTACCCCATGATTTTTCCCCTTTTTCAACCCGAGCACTGCACGGGTTCTAGGACACGCCCGTGTCCTTGCCCGTGTCACTTTGACACGCCTGGACCCCAGGCCGTGTACACGGTCTCGACATTTCGTCGCGTGAAGATCGATGACTTGATGACACGGACTTGGACACGCCCGTGTCCTAGGCCGTGTGCCTTGTCTCGACGATCGTCGAGCAAATCTCGACGACTCCCCGGGACGATCGTCGACACGGGTCGACACGCCCTGCGACACGCCCGTGTCGCGGGCCGTGTGCCCAGTCTCGACGAATCGTCAAGTAACTCTCGACGACTCCGCGGCTAAGTGTCGACACGGGTCGACACGCCCTGCGACACGACCCGTGTCGCAGGCCGTGTGCCCATTCTCAGCGAATCGTCGAGAGAATCTCGACGACTTCGCGGCTAAGTGTCGACACACGCTTGACACGCCCTGGGACACGCCCGTGTCCCAGGCCGTGTGCCTGCTGCCAGAACCCAAACTGGCCCAAAACGTCCCCCTTCGCTCCTTTGAGTTTCGGGGCGTTACAACTCTACCCCTCTTAAAAGAATTTCGCCCACGAAATTACATAAAGGAAAGACATGTACAAAACCAAAATTTGTACCTGAGCGGAACAACTCCGGATATTCGTCAAGCATAGTCTGCTCTCGCTCCCAAGAGAGCTCCTTACGACCGCAATTGTCCCACCGGACCTTGACCATCCTGATCTCTTTATTGCGTAGCTGCTTGACCTCCGAGTCTTCAATCCGCATGGGCTTGACCTTTGTCGTTAGTCCACTATCCACCGGCACTTGATCAACTGCGATCACTTGCATAGGCTCTTGCACCGCCTTCCGAAGCACCGAAATATGGAATACATCATGTAAACCACTTAGCTTCCACTGAAAGCTTCAACCTATAGGCCGCTTCACCAACTCGCTCCAGGAACCTCAAACGGTCCAAGGTACCTCGGGCTTAGCTTTTTCAATCGTCGCACCCGCAAGACACCCTTGAACGGCTGTATCTTTAAGTATACATAATCGCCCACAGTGAACTCCACATTCCTGTGCTTGGCATTATAGTACTTTGCTTGCCGGTCCTGAGCGATAAGTAACCTCTCCCGAATGGTTCTCACCAAAGAAGTAGCATCCTCCACTTCCGATCGCTTATACAACTTTGACTCACCCGTTTCTAACCAAGACAACGGCGTGCGACATCTTCTACCATATAGGGCCTCGAAGGGCGCCATCTGAATACTCGCTTGGTAGCTGTTGTTGTATGCGAACTCCACCAAATATAGGTGGTCTTCCCATTGTTTTCCAAAATCCAAGACACACATGCGAAGCATGTCTTCCATGGTTCTATTAACCCTCTCGGTCTGCCCATCCATTTTTGGATGGAAGGCTGTGCTGAATTTCAGCTTTGTTCCCAACATTTGCTGCACCAGCCTCCAATCATTGGACGTGAACCGCCCATCTCGGTCACTCACGATGCTGCGGGGCACACCATGAAGCCGTACTATGTTATCCACATAAAGCTTTGCCAGCTTCTCCACCGGATCATCCTTCCTATGCGGAATAAAATGCGACACCTTCGTTAATCGATCAACAACCACCCAAATGGCGTCGTTCCCTTTTGCGACCTTGGCAAACCGTGCACAAAGTCCATAGAGATGTCGTCGAATTTTCACTCTGGACTAGGCAAGGACTTAAGAAATCCTCCCGGCTTTTGGCACTCCGCCTTTACCAAGGCGCAAGTTTGGCACTTCGCTACGTAGAGCGCCACATCCTTTTTCAAACCCGGCCACCAAAACAGTTTCTTCACATCACGGTACATCTTCGTGCTCCCCGGGTGAATCGAGTACTTGGTATGGTGCGCCTCGTACAACAACTCCACCCGTAAATTTCCCACACTTGGGACGCATAAACGACCATCTCTCCAAAGCAATCCGTCCTCCACGACGAATTGGGAATTTGACCCATCCAGAGCCTCTACCATGAACTGCTTCATATGAGCATCCATATCCAAAGCTTGTCGAATACGATCAGCCAGGTCATATTGGACTTCAGTCCAATTCAGAACTGCTTCAGCACTTGATTGTCTTTCCACACAAACAATCTCCAACGCCTCCAACTCCTGCACCAACCGCTCATCATGCACCGATAGCCAATTGGCTTGAGCTGGGGCTCGGCGACTCAACGCGTCCGCAACCGCATTCCCTTTGCCAGGCACGTAGTGGATCTTGAATGTATAGTCCCCCAGGAACTCCATCCATCTACGCTGCCGCATATTCAGATCCTTCTGATCAATAAGATACTTCAGGCTCTTGTGGTTGGTGTAGATATCAATCTTCACACCGTACAAATAGTGTCTCCACAGCTTCAAGGCAAAAATCACGGCCGCTAACTCCAAGTCATGGACAGGATAATTCCTCTCGTGCACTTTTAGATGTCTCGAGCCATAAGCTATCACGCTTCCGTGCTGCAGTACCACGCAACCCAAACCGCTGCCCAAAGCATCGTTATATATCTCATAGCCTTTGGTTCCACATGGCGAACTCAGCACATGCGCCGTGGTCAACCGACACTTCAATTCCTCAAAAGCTCGCGCGCACTCCGGCGTCCAAACGAACTTATGCTCCTTCCTCGTCAAAGTAGTGAGAGGTAACGCTAACCGCGAGAAGTTCTCTACGAAGCGACTATAATAGCCGGCAAGCCCCAAAAACCTCCGGACTTCTGCTACCGTAGCAAGCTCAGGCCACTCCCGTATCGCAACAATCTTCGTCGGATCCACAGCAATACCCTCTCCACTCACTATATGACCGAGGAACGCCACTGAGGATAGCCAAAACTCGCACTTCAAGAACTTGGCATACAACTGATTTCTCCTTAGCGTCTCCAACAACAAATGAAGATGCTTGAAGTGATCTTCCTCACTTTGCGAGTACACCAAAATATCGTCGATGAAGACGATCACGAAATGGTCCAAGTACTCCCTGAACGTCCTGTTCATCAAATCCATGAACACTGACGGCGCATTAGTCAGCCCAAACGGCATGACCGTAAACTCATAATGCCCGTATCTCATACTAAACGCTGTCTTCGGGATATCACTCTCCCTTATCCGCAGCTGATAGTATCCAGCCTTGAGATCCAACTTCGAGTACACCGTCGACCCGACTAACTGATCAAAGAGATCATCAATCCGGGGGATCGGGTACTTGTTCTTCTCTGTCAGCTTGTTTAGCTCTCGATAATCAATACACAACCTCAAGCTTCTGTCCTTCTTCTTAACAAAGAGGACCGGTGCGCTCCAAGGAGAAGAACTCGGGCGCACATACCCTTGCTCCAACAACTCTTGCAGTTGAACTTTCAGCTCCGCCATTTCCTTAGGCGCTAGCCGATACGGAGATCGTGACATAGGCTTTGCACCTGGCACTAGCTCGATCGTAAAATCTATCTCCCGCTGAGGCGGGGCTCCAGGAAGATCCGCGGGGAACACATCAGGGTATTCCGATACCACTGAAATACAATCCAACACGGGCTTCAGCTTTGCAACCTCCACTAGTGTAAAGAACAGTTCTGCACCAGCACGAACCGCCTTCACCACCTGAAGAGCAGACATTAATGTCTTGCTCGACCCCTTTAAGCCCGTAAAAGTCGTTTCACGACTTGCTCCCAGCTTGACTTCCTTGCTACCGCAATCTATATGGGCCTGCTGCTCCGAGAGCCAGTCCATGCCAAATATGACGTCGAACTCCACTAACGGAAGTAAAGACGCCGCAGGTCGAACTCCTGCTCCCCAATACGAATCTTAACATCGCAGATCCTATCCGCTCGCATCGAACACCCATTGGGCAACAACACATCCAACTTATCCTTCGCCATCGAAGAAGGGACTCCGATGCGTGATATAAATCCTTCGGACAAGAAGAGTGTGAAGCTCCCGTATCGAAGAGTGCTCGTGCCGGATTTTCACAAATCAATACAAATCCTAAACAAGTAGTGGTAAGGTAACATGTGCATAACAAGTATTTATAGAAATTGACTTGCTATAAATTAAATCGTACCTGTCACCACATCAGCTTGTTTAATGGCCTCCTGTTGGCCAAGATTGTAGACCCTTGGTTGGGCCGGAGCATAATGGGATGCGGTCGACTCCACCTCCTTTCCCTTTTCTTCATAAGTAGCTCTTGGCCTCCTCTCGGACTTAGGACGTCCGCTCCAACAATCATGGGCAAAATGCCCCGTCTTTCCACAAGTAAAACACGTGCCCGGGGTCCGACCCGTAGTCGCCCCAGAAGCGCCAGAAGGAGCTGGACCAGAAGTCCTATGCTTCTTGAAAGACCTCCGATAGCCGGACTTTGAAGTAGTCGGCACTCTGAACTCAGATTTCTTCTTACCCAAGCTTTTCTTCGCTTGCACGCTCTTCATGTCCTTCTCCAAGGACCGGGCAGTATTGACCAAGGTTAACAAACCCTGCGTCATCGGCCCCGAAAGCAATAATCTCAACTCATCTCTCAGGCCTTCATAGAAACGATTAGTCTTGCGCTCCTCATCCATGATGGTGGAGCTAGCATAACGACTCAGACGAGTAAACTCGTGGAGATATTCATCCACGCTCCTCTCACCCTGTACCAACTTCAGAAATTCGTTCTCCAACGCTATCTTCTGCGTCGAAGGGAGGTATCTTGCTAAGAACAATCCCGAGAACTCTTCCTTCGGAACGTCTATCAGTTGTCTACCTCTCAAATGATGCAGCTCCAATCCTTCCCACCACATCCTCGCTTCACCATCCAGCAGGAACGTAGCGATGGTGGTCATTTGCCACTCCTCCGTCTCCATCGCTATCATGACTCTCTTCACCCTGGAGAGCCAGTCTTCAGCCTGAGATGGGGTTCCCAACCCCGATAATAACGGAGGGTTAAAGCTCATTACGTGCTTCAGCTGCCTCTCAGTTGCCCTCCTTGGCACCACCGGTTCCACAACCACTTGCTACACCCTCCTCGGCTCAGCCTCTTGAAGAGGTACTTGCTCCATCACAGGAGCGGGCTGCTGTGTTTGCCTTCCAGGCTGCGCATTTATCACGGCCAACACCGCTTCAGCCACCAATCGAATATTCTCAGACGACAGAGGTGTTGCGGGAGCAACATCCGGTGCACTACTAGCCTCAGAAACTCGGCGTTCTGACGGCCCAACACCACTTCTGGTCACCTATAGTGGTACAAAACACCGTTAAGCGACCACATAAAATTGCAAACAGCAATTATAGGAACACGCAGGTTCCTCAAACACGAGTATTTTCATTCCTAAGTGGACATTCATGGGTTCTTTTACTGTTATTACGATGACGCACACAACGTGCTCACCACCCCTTAAAAAGAATTCGCCCACGAATTCACTTTAAGCCCGACCAAAAACCAGTAGTCTGATACCAAATTGCAACACCCCCTATCCGTCGCATAGCATATAGCAGTAGGTCCGGCCGGGGCCCGACGCCATATACCACAGACAGACCGGGTGGTTACTTAAGAAACCATCCAACCAATCTCAACGTCCTACACAGAGCATTCTAGCGGAAGCAGTTTATAAAGTTGTACACAAGAACCCAGCATCGAAGCACGAATGTCCACTAATACAAAATATGAATGTTATACAAAATACTCAAAACAAGCCTTAAGGCCTTACAAAATGTTTCACTTGAATATTACATGTTTTACAAACCACGGCACGCAGGCCGGTCATACATGAATAAAATAGTAAACACTTCCACTTGGGCCTTCGAGGGCCGGCTTCGCAAAAAGGGCTTTAGCCCACTATTGACCGCTTGGTCCAGCTGCACCTGCAAGAAACAAACCACCGCACGGTGGCAAAACAAGGCAACGGTCAGCAATGCTGACCAAATTATAACGATCCTGCCCCCAACTTGGGGCAGCGATGCTCCTTCCCTGCATTTCATTAGCATAAGCGAGCAATTTATAACAATAGCCATTTCATCACAGACGTTGGCTCGCTCGGCCACACGCACCGTGCACTCAGGGCACATTCTCGGTGAACCGGTCGATGTCACGTCAATTAAAGCCATTAACATTCCGGACACACTACCGCCACTTAGACGGCCAAACCTATGAGCAATTTATCTTCCTGGCCTGGGTCACGACAATTTAAGCCATTGACCGTCGAAGACTCACATCTATGCCAACGGCAAGTGCCACGTAACCTTAGGTCTCTTTAACCGAACGACATAGAGCGGGTACGGTTCCATCTAACCCGTGCTCACATCGCAACGACAATTTAAGTCATTTGCGCGGGTCAAACTTCCACCGAGTCCCATTCTATCACAAGTCACATAACCCAGTTATGTTCAAGTTGGCTCTCAGGCCACCAAGTTGGCAAGATCTCGTATCCGCCCAGTTTTCCGGGTGCACCTTTGGGTTAGTCCCCAAGGCTCCCTGCTGCAATCTACCGCGTAGAAAACCCGAAAAACAACCAATAGCACGGAGTCTTCTCCGGCATTATGCAATACAACATCACTGATCCAGACCAACATGTCCGGGTAGGCTTCACACATCATGCCTATATCCATTCTCGCATACGGACTCTAAACAACGGGGACTTCACATATCTACCCGAAGGAACGCCTCCAACTCTCCGCAAACTCGCGAGAGCGGGCTTCCTATGCTAAGAAAGAGAGCTATTCATGCTCAAGATGAGGATCGTTACCCTTGAGTTCCTCTTTGGCGCCATTGAAAAGTAATCGGATGAAAACCACCGCACTAGCGTTGACTCCGTGGATCCGGAGTCGGCTCGCGATTCGGAGCTCCGAAGCTCCTCCAATGGCGGGATCTAGCTCTTCTTCCACCCTTGGCTCCCCTCTCTCTCTAAGGATTTAGAGAGATGATAAGTGAAGAAAAGTAAGGGTTTTCTAAGTCAAAACCCGGGTATATCCCTTCAGGAACAACCCCCAGCCGTTGGATCTCAACATAAGGAAACGAACGGCTTTGATTCGGGGCTGAAATGCCCAATCTGGACCGAACACGGCCTGGCACGCGCCCGTGTCCAGGGCCGTGTGCCACATTCGCCGTCAAAATCGAATCACCTGGAACCTCACACGGGTATCGAACACGCCCGTGTTCGAGCTCACACGCCCGTGTTCCAGCTGACACGGCCGTGAGGCCGACCGTGTACCCCATGATTTTTCCCCTTTTCAACCCGAGCACTGCACGGGTTCTAGGACACGCCCGTGTCCTTGCCCGTGTCACTTTGACACGCCTGGACCCCAGGCCGTGTACATGGTCTCGACATTTCGTCGCGTGAAGATCGACGACTTGATGACACAGCCTTGGACACGCCCGTGTCCTAGGCAGTGTGCCTTGTCTCGACGATCGTCGAGCAAATCTCGACGACTCCCCGGGACGATCATCGACACGGGTCGACACGCCCTGCGACACGCCCGTGTCACGGGCTTTGTGCCCAGTCTCGGCGAATCGTCGAGTAACTCTCGACGACTCCGCGGCTTAGTGTCGACACGGGTCGACACGCCCGTGTCGCAGGCCGTGTGCCCATTCTCAGCGAATCGTCGAGAGAATCTCGACGACTTCGCGGCTAAGTGTCGACACACGCTTGACACGCCCTGGGACACGCCCATGTCCCAGGCCGTGTGCCTGCTGCCAGAACCCAAACTGGCCCAAAACGTCCCCCTTCGCTCCTTTGAGTTTCGGGGTGTTACACTATACATATTGGGTCACATCATCCTAAGTTAGTGAACCTAGCCCAAATCAAACTAGGGATCCAACAATCTCCCCCTATTTGGGTGAGGTCACTAATAGTTTCAAAATAGAAACATAAAGTAAACAAAGCAGGAAAAAGATATATCTGGCAGAGATAATTAACACATGCAGTAGATATATTTACACAGAAGCTTTGTTCAGACAATATGAAACAGTTTAAGAGAGAAAATAGAAATAAAATGGTTCATATTTCACTTCTTCTGCTTCTTCTCCTGATGCTTTACATCCTTGCCCTTGTCTCCTGGCTTGGTAAAGACTAATTCCCTGTTTGGATTTAAAGCTTGTTCCATAGTCATTGTCATGTATGCAGCCCCTATAATCTTCAGAGATGTAGCTCTAGGGACCACTGCTTCAGGATGTAATTTCATATAATCATCAACATTAAAAATTTTGTTAGCCCTTTCAAACCTTTTCATTTCTTCTCTCCTGTATTTTGACATTGTAGTGTATTCAGAAGTATCCTTCCCTTCAGCCTTTGCCTTGTTGATCATAGAAAGTCCTACTAGTTCCTGGAACCTGGCCATTTTGGCTGAGTTGGCTATTTCTGGATCTTCATAAGGAACAGGAGGAGAGGGTGGTCTTTTAGGACTTTCAGCTTGTTGATGTTGTTGCTGCTTATGTTGTTGTTGCTGTTGATGTTGTTGTTGTTGCTGATGTTGTTTTCCTGAGGGTTGTTGCCTGTGCTGGTTCCTTTCATGATGGGATCTCCCTTGATGTCTTTGATATGTTTGAATAGGGGAAGATCTCTGAGAACTAGAACCAGAAGAACCAGCTGCAGGAGGAGGAGGAGGTGGTGGATCTTTTCTATACCTTTGAACTTGTGGAGGAGAGTATCTTCTACTCTTCTTCCTTTCCATTTGCTGATTCTTAGATAGCCACATCCATGTTGACATCCCTTTGTATGGAGTTATCTTTTGAAGAATATAGTAAGGGGTGTCATTGTTTGGATTAGGCTTAGGAGCAGGAGGAGGAGGAGCTTTTCTTTTCTTTGATACTTGCTTCTTCTTCTTTGTATCCTCCTCATTTGAATCCTCATCCTCATCTTCATCATCATCATTCTCAGAACCCTGAGGGTTATCATATAGATCATCCAAGGCTTTCAAAGCTTTAGCAAAAATAGCAGCCTTTTCTGGAGCAGGAGCAGGAATTTCAACAGGAGTTGGAGTTTCAGCAGGAGTTGGAGGAGAAGCTACACAAAACTCAGAACTAAGTTGGAGAGAGCTTTCAGCTGCTGCCTTATTTTCATCTGCAATATCATCCAAGATCTGTTCATCTAGATCTGGCATGGGAGATTCATCCATTACAAGAGTTGGTGCTGAAGACATTATTGAAGAAAAGGGAATAGCCACAACTTCTGGAAGTGGAGTGACTACTGGCTGTGTAATAGCAAAACTGTCCCTAAGTTGCTTAACAACTTCTGAAGAGATGGGGGAAGTGTATGGTATAATAGTCAAGGATGGCTTAGTAATCTCAGCTGGAAGGTAATGCAAATGTACAGTATTAAAAATTCTCAACAAATATTCTAAATTAACTGTGGGATTAAGCATGAAATAACCAACAGTATTAGGTTCTTCAGAATCTGAATCATCAAAGTCCATATCAGTTTCAATAAATTCAATCAAATCTTTATCTATGTATTCGGTACACTCTGCTACTGTTGCTGAAGCTGGAGCATCTGCTGCTCGAGCTGAAGCCTCTAGAGTTGTAGCTGCTGCTTCATCATCAGGCATCTCCCCCTGCCTGGTTTCAATGGCAACTGAGGCCAGGCCCTTGTCTGAGGATGGGGAAACAGAAAGAGCAGAGATTTTGTCAGAGAGAGGAGATGGTGGTAGCAAGAGGTGTAATGGCCTCTGCTATAAGGGACTTGAGGAGGGGAGTGATTAGGGAAATGATAGAAGATATGGTTGAGTGGTCCAATGATGGAGTGGTAGAGGGTGTTGCAGAAGGTGTAGAAGTGGGAACTATGGGAGGGATAGAAAGTGGAGCATCGGGTATGTGAACATCTGGAGGGATGGTAGATGTTGATGGGGATGGATGGGTGGCATCTTGCATGATGATGTCTGTTGGTAGATGGTAAGATGGTATTGAAGAGAGATGTTGGGGAAGAGGAGATTATGGTGGTGTAGGAATGTAGGTGTCACGGGGGGAATCAGGAGGTGTTGGTGGTTGATTATCTTGAAGAGGGGAAGATGGAATGTCAGTGATGTCAATTGGTGGAGATGGAGCTGGTGAAGCATGTTGAGATGGAGGTGGAGTAGGAACATGAGTATGTTGTTGTGATTGTGGTGTTGAAGAGATAATTGAAGATGGAGGGATTTGTGTTGCTGGAAGGGGAGCTGGAAGAGATGGTGGTGTTGGATGATTCTCTTTAGCAGGTGGGGGAGTGGCTTTAACAGCCCTGGTACCTTCAGAAGCTGGGGTGGAAGAGGTGGAAGCCTTGGTTGGCTTGGTTATTGTTCTCTCCCACCTGCCAAATAAGGCACATGTGAGCCTTTTACTAGCATTGATGAATATGGTCTGGGATACCAGTGATTCAACAGCCTTCTCTTATAAAAAGATCCCTAGGATCATTCCAAAGCAAACTTCCTTTTTGTTATTTTTCTTCTGTATCAAATCAAAGAGAATTTGTGCCCAATCCACTGGTTTCTTGTTTATAATTGCACACATGACCAAAAACTGGTGTCTGGTGATGTAATCATGGGCAGTATGTTTCCCAAGCAGAACCTTTCCCACCAAATCTGCCAAAAACGTATAAGTGACGGAGAGGTGTTTCTTCAAGAGTTTGTTAGGGTTATCTCCAGTATAACCCATGAGGCTCAGCATCACGTCAGATTCCTCTATTTCAATCTACAGTTGCTCTTCTTCATTCCTTAATCCAAAAATTTCAGTTAAGATTGCGGGAGTTAAGGAGGCGGAGTTACCCGTAATTGTGCCTGCCATTGTATTATCCTCTGTTGGCGATAGGGTGTAGACTCATTCCCTGATTTCAGTGTTGTGTAGTTTGATTCTTCTAGTCATCAAGGTTTTGAGTTCTTATTCTTCAAGGAGTTCCAGAATGTAAAGGAAGATGGGATCAGAATGTTGAAATGAATCAAAGTCCACGTCAAAACCTGTATCGAACTTCATGTTTGCAAGAATGCCTGCCTGAATCGCCATGGAATCACCTGTAAGAGAGACACAAAAATGGCGATCAAGTGCAAAGGAAAAGAAAGCGTGGGACGGAGATCGACGAAAACATAAATATAGGGTTTTCAAGAATATGAATCGACAAACTCCGTTCCACGAAAATAAAATGGATTCTTCGAACTGAGGTCGACGAAATAATTTGACTGAAATAATTCTTCGATCTCATCCAGGAGAATTAAAGATAGTTCGTCGAACTCCGTTCGGCGAATATCTTCTGAAGCAAGTTCGTCAAACTCCGTTCGATGAAAATTATTTCACTCACAGAGAGTTTGTCGATCTCCGTTCGACAAATATCTCTCAAACTTTCCCTGGTTCGTCGATCTCCGTTCGACGAACTTTGGAAAATTCGTCGAGTGCAGACAGAAATTAAATAAAGTCTTCTCCATTGATCATTCCAAGTTGATTTACAAAGAACATGTTGTTTCTCTCATCCAGAGGTTTGGTGAATATATCAGACCTTTGTAAATCAGTATAGATATAGACAAGCTTGATTTTATTTTTGTCTACACACTCTCTGATGAAATGATGTCTTATATCAATATGTTTTGTCCTATTATGGTGAACTGGATTCTGGGCTATGGCTATAGCACTTGTATTATCACAGAGTAGGGTTGAATTATTTAAGTTGAACCCATAATCTAGAAGCTGATTTTGTATCCAAAGCATCTGTGAACAACAGCTGCCTGCTGCAATATATTCTGCTTCAGCAGTTGAGGTTGACACTGATGTTTGCTTTTTACAAAACCAAGATACTAATCTCATACCCAGGAACTGGCAAGTTCCTGAAGTACTTTTTCTATCTACCCTACATCCAGCAAAATCAGCATCAGAGTATCCAGTTAACTCAAATTCTGATTCAGCAGGATACCATAGGTCTAGATTAGGACAACTCTTTATATATCTCAAAATTCTTTTTAGTAAAATTAGATGAGATTCTTTAGGGTTCACCTGGAACCTAGCACAAAGACATGTGGCAAACATAACATCTGGCCTACTTGCTGTGAGGTATAATAGGGACCCAACAATGCCCCTATAAAGTTTCCGATCCACAGGTTTCCCTGGTACATCAGAGTCCACAACAGCATTAGTAGTCATGGGAGTTTTCTTTACTGAGGAATCAGCCATCCCAAACTTCTTTAGAAGTTCTTTAGCATATTTTGCTTGAGAGATGAAGATGCCATCAGGGAGCTGCTTCACTTGGAGACCAAGGAATTAGGAAAGCTCACCCATGCTACTCATTTCAAATCTGGAATGCATGAGGTCAGAAAACCTCTTGCATAATTTGGAATCTGTAGAGCCAAATATAATATCATTCACATAGATTTATACTAATAAGATTTGGTCCTTATGATGTCTAGTGAAAAGAGTTTTATCTACAGTTCCTCTTGTAAATTTATGCTCTAATAGAAAACTAGCTAAGGTCTCATACCAAGCTCTTGGAGCTTGCTTTAGACCATAAAGGGCATTATGCAATTTAAAAACATGAGAGGGATAAGTTGAAGAGACAAAACCTGGAGGTTGTTCTACATAAACCTCTTCTTTTAGCACTCCATTTAGAAAAGCACTCTTCACATCCATTTGGAAGACCTTGAACCTCTTGTATGCTGCATAGGCAAGAAATATTCTTATGGCTTCCAACCTTGCAACAGGTGCAAAGGTTTGATCATAATCAATTCCTTCTTCTTGCATATATCCTTGAGCAACAAGCCTAGCCTTGTTTCTCACAATGACTCCTTGGGCATCCAGCTTGTTTCTGAAAAACTATTTGGTTCCAATAACTGGGAAGTTTTGGGGTCTTGGAACCAAATCCCAAACTCTACATCTCTCAAATTGATTTAGTTCCTCCTACATTGCAAGGATCCAGTGGGGATCCTGCTCAGCATCATGAATGGATAGAGGTTCAACCTGAGAGAGAAAATAGGCATGCATCAAATCTTGAGTGAGTTGATGTCTTGTCTGTACACCTGCTGATATGTCTCCAATTACTTGAGATCTGGGGTGATCCCTAAGTGTGACAAAATCAGTGGATGAAGTTGGTTGTGCAACAACATTTGGACTTAATTCCTTCTGTGGAATTATATTTGCTGTTGGTAGAGATTCATTATCTTCAACTTATTCTTCTTCACTTTCTTCAATAGCTTGTGGAGAGGGATAAGTTGGCATCTCATGGGTGAGGTTTAGTCCATCCAAGGTCTCACACAAGTGGGTTACCTATAAGTTGCTATTGGTAGAAACTTCTTTCTCCTTGCAATATATGTTAGTCTCATCAAATGAAACATGAATAGACTCCTCAATTTTTAATGTTGATTTATTAAAAACCCTATAGGCCTTGCTTACTTGGGAGTATCCTAGAAAAACTACCTCTTCAGCCTTAGCCTCAAACTTTCTAATGTATTTTTTGTTGTTGTTATGAATGTAACATAAGCATCCAAATACTTTGAAATAGTTGATTTTAGGTTTCTTCCCTTTGAGCAATTCACAGGGAGTCCTGTTCTTCAGTTTGTTAATTAAGCTCCTGTTCAGGAAATAATTTGTTGTGCTTACAGCCTCTGCCCAAAAGGTTAGGGGCATGTAAGCATCTGCAAACAATGTACCTGCAGCTTCAATGAGTGTCCTATTTTTCCTTTCAGCTACCCCATTTTGTTGGGGAGTTCTAGGAGTTGAGAAGCAATGCCTGATACCTTCCTTCTCATAGAACTCATGCATAAGAAGAGACTCAAACTCTGTACCATGATCACTTCTGATCAATGTAACATGAGTAGAGAACTCAATTTGTATGGTCCTGAGAAAATCTATAAGAACCTTGAAGGTATCTGACTTTGATCTCAGAAATAATATCCAAGTGAACCTGGATAAGTCATCCACTATAACCAAAGTGTAGGATTTCCCTCCTAGGCTTTGTACAGTAATGGGTCCAAAGAGATCCAAATGTAGTAAGTACAAAATTCTAGGTGAATCACTCTTATTAACTGATTTAAAACTAGTTTTAGTTTGCTTACCTAATTGACAAACCATGCATATACCTTCCTTCTTGTAGGGACCAGAAGGTAGACCTCTAACAAGGTTGTGTTTAGATAGCCTAGCAATGTTTTTCAGATTTACATGACCTAGTCTTTTGTGACATAAGTCATTCTGATTACTAGTTAAATTAAGTAAACAGATATCAGTTTTGGCAGAAAGAAAATTTACTAAGTATATGTTGTCTTGTCTACTTCCAGTTAAAACTGTTTGGTTGTTTTTATCAATAATAGAATAAGTGGATGGGTTAAAGTATACATGATAACCATCATCACATAACTGACTTATGGAGATGAGGTTATGCTTGAGTCCACTTACATATGTCACCTTTTTTAATGTGACAGCTCCTATTCTTACTTCTCTAAAACCTTCTGACTGACCACATTTGGAGTCACTAAAGATAACCTTTGGCCCCAGCTTGGACTTGTAGTTGGTTAAGATGTCCTTGCTGCCAGTCATGTCTCTGGAGTAGCCACTGTCTAGGTACCAAGTTTGATTTACCCCTGGACAACTCTTCACCTGCAATAAAAACAGTTAATGGTTTTTGACCCAGGTTACCTTGGGTCCTTTGTATTGTTGATAAGTGAAGCTAGAAATAACAGAGAATTCAGGTTGGGATTTATATCTTAGAGGGTGATATCTCCTAGGTGGTATGATCCAGTCAGCTAGTGGATTAAATGGTTTCTTAGAAGTATTTAAGTTGTTGTTGGAACTATAGTTTTGATTAAGTCTTCTTGGGTTTGACGAATTGCTGTAAGTTCGTCGACCAGAGTTCGACGAATTGGGTTGAGATCGTCGATCTCTGCCTAGAGAATGAACATGTTCATTCTCTGTGCCCCACGTTCGTCGACCTCTGCTTGACGAACCATACATAGTTCGTCGATCGCAGTTAGACGAATAAATGTAACTATAGTTTGCATTCAGAGTTCGTCGATCTGGGTTCGACGAACTGGCCCCATTTCGTCGATCTGAGTTCGACGAAAATTGTTGAACCTTGTTTTTATTAGGTGTTTTTTGGTTTTTGGTTTTCTGTCCTTTGGTCTTAGAGATCTTTTCTACTGTTTGTTTGTCATTTACTTTTTCTTTTCCTTTAGCAGATACAAATTTTCTTGGAGTTGATAAAATGTTCTTCCTGAGAATGGGGGGCAAACCTGATGGAGCACCCAAGCCTTGCTTGCCATTAAGTCTGACATTAACAGTACTTGTGATATCCATCAGCTTGAGGCTTCTCCCATTGAGAGTTTCCTCAAGTTGTTTGGCCTCACAAAGCTCAGTTTTTAGTGAGATTATCTTTTCATTTGTTAAGGTTAGTTCATCTTTTAACCTAATGTTTTCAGATTGAACATGCTCTAAGTTTCCTAATTTTTCTCTAAGAATTTTAATTTCCTTTTCATAGTTAATTAAATCTATGCACATTAATTTGAAATCAGATTTAAATGTTTCAGAGTTGTAGTCAAGAGAGGACATTACCTGATCTGCCTCTGATTCAAACACTCCTTCATCTTCAGATTCTTCTTCTTCTGAGTGACTTCTGGAGGCATCAATTACCATGAGGCAAACCTCCTTTGCTCTTTCTTCTTTCTCATCTTCACTGGAGCTTGAAGATGTTAACTCATCTTCTGTCTCACTCCAAGTCTCAGCCACAAAGCCCTTTTCCTTCTTCTTGTGCTTGCTGGAAGAGGGTTTGCTGGTGTGCTATCCTCTGGTTTCCTTCTCTCTTCTCCTCTCTTTCTTCTAGTTCTCTGGACACTCAGAGAGGAAATGCCCAGGCTTTCTGCATCCATAGCACATAACTTCTTTGGTGGGTGTCTTGTCATATTTTGGCTAGTCATCTTTTCTTGCTGACTTTCTCTTGAAATCCTTTCTGGCCATCTCGAAGAATCTCTTAGCAAAGAGACTCATAAGCTCTTCATTTGATATTGTAGTCTCTGTCTCTTCAGTGGCTTTGAAATCAATACTTTCTTCTCTTCTGGCTGCTGGAGGTGTTCTTTGTTCAGCTGCCTCCCTAGTCTTTATCAGCTGCTCATATGACTTCAGTTTCCCTAATAGAGATTCAGTTGAAATCTCATTCAGGCATCTGGCCTCCTTGATGGGCCAGATTCTTGTATCCCATGAACTTGGGAAGCATATCAGGATCTTGTCATTCACTTCAGTAAGAGTGATGTTCTTATCCAAGGTTTTCAGCTCATTGATAATTGAGCTTAACCTATTGTACATATCAGAAACTGTCTCAGCTTCCTCCTTCTTAAAGTTCTCATATAGGGATATGAGATTTGATCTCCTATCCTTTCTCTCATCTGCTGATCCATCCACCATTTGGTGTAGAGAATCCCAAATGGCTTTTGCTGAGGTGCACTCAGGAACCTTCTGGAAAATATCATCTGACATAGTTTGTGCCGGGATATTCATAGCTTCAGTATCTATAATTTTTGCTCTCTTCTGGGCTTCAGTCTACTCAGGTGGTGGGACTGCATTGTTGCTGGAAGATGTTGTAGATGTAGATGCCTGTGGGGGACCTGTCAAAATTGAATTGTAGATGTCTTCATCAATGGAATTCATGTATAACCTAATTCTTGCCTTCCAGATGGCAAACCTATTAAGGTTGCAAACTGGAGGTCTAGTGCTTATATAATCCTTATTCTGTGTCATGGCTGTGTTTATAATTTAAATGAGAATAAATTGATGTGTGGATCTAACAAAGGATCTTTGGTTCAATATTTAACTTGTACAACCAAAGGAACCAACTCTGATAAAAATTGAAAGTGAGAGTTAGATCTGAAATACTCTAGAGGGGGGTGAATAGAGTATGCTTAAAAATTATTAAGAGCTATTATAGCTTTGGCTGTAAATTAAAAGTGCAAAATTAATAAACTACCAAACAATAATCCTAAAGCACAAGCACAGCAAGAACACAAGAAATTGAGGCAACCAGACGACACAAGAATTTTATAGTGGTTCCCCAACCTGGGTACATCCACTTTTCTACCACCCTTGGTAGGAATCCACTCAGGTTTTTGATCAGGTGCCTGACACCAATGAGCTTTTGATCAGATGCTCAAAAACCAACCCAAGTCTTTTGATCATGAAACTTGCAACCAAGGAATCACTTTTGAAGGGAGATGACAACCCTTTATACAGTGAGGGTGAGAGTTGATTTTGTCTTCTCTTTCTCAATATACAACTGAGAAGACTGTGGATTGATTATAGCTTATGGCTCCCCCTGAGATGTAGAATAGATCAGGGAAAAATAAGAGCTAAGCTTCAGGGTGATAGGTCTTCAAGCTGAATCTTTGACCAGCAATAATCTTCAGGAACTTCTTTGATAGATTGAACTGAAGTTGTCCTTTTGAAGTGTCCTGGAGTACTTGAAGAAAAAAGACTCTTGATATAGGTATTGTTGTTCTTATTCTTCAGGTGCTTATGAGCTTCTGGTCAAGATCTTATGTGTATCAGAAAATGCTTCTTGTTGAGAGAGCAGATTGATCAAGACTAAATATTTTTTTCTGTGTCCCTGTATGCTTCTCAATAAGTTGTGCTCTGTGTGAAGCTTTCTAAATGATGCTTGATTCTGTCTGTGAGTCTGTATGTCGTTGTGTGTACGTTATTGTCTTCTTCTTTATCTTTCAAAAATTTGAATGCATCTGCATTTAATGCTGATAGCCTTGAGAATAATCGACATTGATTTATTTCCCCAACTTTCCCATGGAAAAATGACAAGCAATAATCCTGGAGAAGATCATAATTAATGCTCCTTCTAACGGATACATTCAGAGAATGTTAGAGCATTAATTACTCAGGAATTAACGCATTAGAGTGGGGAATGAAGGCCGGAAATAAATAAGTCTGGAATTGTCGAACAGTTGGTAGAATTCGTCGAACTGAGTCCACAGTTCGTCGAGCTAAGATGTTGTATTGGTCGACCAGACGGCTTTTGTTCGTCGAGCTGAGTTCCATGATCATCAAGCTGGAAACTAAACTGTTGTCTCTTTTGATCTTTGCCTATTCGTCGAGCTGGTAAATGTGTTTGTCGACTGGAGTTCAGCAATTATTCTGGAGTTGTCAAATATTATGTGTGGTGTCGACATAGCCTTTCCACAATGTCGACTACTGATCTGGATGTCCACACAAATGCTTCTAGTGTCGACTTAGTTGGTGTCGACATGTGCTCTAAGTGTCGACACAAGTATTCTGCTTCCAGAATTCGTCGAGCAGAGAATTGAGTCCGTCGACCTGAGACTATAGAACATAGTCTTGATAGAATGCTGTAGTAGTCCAAAGATTCGTCGACCAAAGAATGGTGTACGTAGAGCTAAGTCTGGAGAACCTTGAATTCGTCGAGCTGAAAATGATTCTGTACTTAGAGAAAAATTGATGAACCTCTGGCAATAGAGTTGAAGTGGAAGTCCAGAAATCGTCGAGCAAAGAATGAAGTTCGTCGACCTGAGAACTAGGTTCGTTGACCTGAGTCTAGAGAATAGTCTGGACTTAGATTGCTGAAGGTGGAGTCCAAGGATCGTCGACCTATGACTGAAGTTCGTCGAGCTCAGCTCAGATAAAATATCTCTAAGATCGTCGAGCTGAGAATGACTATCGTCGACCTGAGTTCGAAGAACGTCAAACTCATCTTACTTAGTTTCTTAAGAAATCTCTGAATCTCTGGAAAAACTCTAAGTCTTAAGTCTCTGGCAGTCTGATGTTGGCTTGTCCATGTGATTTTGACCCTTAGTACTTGGCCTAAACTCTAGGATACAACTTTGACCCTGGCTATACATATTGGGTCACATCATCCTAAGTTAGTGAACCTAGCCCAAATCAAACTAGGGATCCAACAACTTCCATTCTTTTGCCCGCTAGTCGTTGAGCTCATCTGTTGAGTCGATAACCTTAAGCTGCCTTGATCTGATTTGTGAGATTAGGATTTTCCTGGCTTCAACAGCACTGTTCTTACTTACTCTACTGCCCCTTTTATTATTGTTCTATTGTTTATTATTCTTCACTTTTGTTAGTCATATAGAACTGCTAGTATAATGATATAGACAATGTTAGATGTTTATTCATGATAGAATAGTTTCACTGTCACCTGCTATTTTAATACTGCATTTATTGTCCTCTGCTTTTCGTTATGTCGCACAATGCCTAGGAGTCGTGGGGGTGAGGCGAGAACAAAATGGCTTAGTATTTATGATTAACGGTCAGTTGTGACCATAGGAGCTTGAGGAGATGGAGCGCCAGCATGACCAGCAGGGCAAGGTGGACGGACTTGAGGAGCAGATGTCGTATATCACTACTACTACAGCTCAGCGTCAGGTGATGATGGGTGTCTTAGTTTCTGCTTTCTCTTAGACTTATGTGAGAGTGAGAATTATTTAATTTTGGCATGTACCGGTCATAATCCCTTACTCTCTTATTTGTACTCATTGTTGAACTGTATTTTCATTATATATATGATGATGATTCTGTGATCTATGGACTAGTATTGTTGTACTCTTATTTCTTTTCTCAGATTGGCCTAAGGGTTGAATGACCGTACTAGCTGGCAGAATCGGCGTCATGCGGTGGAGACTAACTCGTGTGTTAGTGTCACCGTAAGGCGGTGGTTCTGGGCATAAGAATGAGTAACTCCTTAGTAAGGGGATTATCGGGGACCAGACCGGTCGGCTCTCTTTTCTCAAGTCTCGGGCGAGCACCAAGGGGGCCAGAGCTCGGCAACATCGAGCTCGCCCAGCCGAGCCCGGCTAGTGATGCGTGAGTAAGGCCAGACAGGCCCACACTCGCTGAGCTCGGAGTTCATCGAGCTCTGGGCCTTTCATCTATTCCCAGGCTGCTCGCCGAGTCCTGACTGCTGAGTGAACTCGCAGCATCCGAGCAGAGTAGCCCGGACACGTGCTCGCCGCCCTTGCCGCGCATAAGTTGCTAAGGGCTACTTGCTCATTGATCTGTGATGTATTTTTACCATTTTCCCCTGTTGGCCTGGCCATAGCCTGCTAAAACAATGGAGTTACGCTGTTGGCAGACATGTTTGGGCTGCACATAGCTGTTTGGAACAATGGAGGTTGGCTATTTGCAGGCCATTTTCAGAAATCTATAAATAGGACCCAAGGGACACATCAGAAAGCATGCTTTTATGCTCACTTGCTCACTAATCTTTTAGCACTTTCTGAGGTAACCTTAGCTTGGCCTTTGCCTAAGGAGGGGAAGCGCTCTAAGATCTTCTGGGTGTGTGGTGGGTCCTCCACACCGAGCCCTTGGGCCAGTTTTCCTTTATCGTTTGTCTTGCAGGAGAAAAGTAAGTGTGCGATCACCCCTTCCCCAAGGGTGAACTCCACAAGAGACCGAGTTTTCGGTTTCAACAATTTGGTGAGGTGAGCGTGGAGAGTGGTCAATACAGAAAATCTTCAGCAGGCTTGATGATGGGAGGATAAGGCTCATACAGGTCTGACTCACCGCCCCCTCCACCTCTGGCCACAGTGGGAATGTTTGAAGACTTCAAGCATGAGGTACTCAGCCTCGTCAAGTTCGCACTCGGCATGCATGCCGAGTGCTCGACTCTAGCTGCCCAAATCACTGTCACCCCGTCTCTAGGTGAGGACGCTCCCAGTATGCAAGCTGGGAAGGAGGTCGCCAAGGAAGGAAGGGGATGCGAGCTGCCTGAGCGCGAACTCTTCCCCAGCTCGGCAAGTGGAGGTCGGGTCAGCGAGATGGGTGTGCGAGATGCTCCAACTCGCCCGACTGGGGGTGGCAGCCCCTTCAGCGAGTTGCTTTCCTCTACCCCAGTTCCAGAGGGGTTCAGGGAGCCCGATGTCCTACTACATCGGGAAGGGGGACCCGGTCCTGCATGTCCAGTGGTTCGAGGACGTGGTATCGATCCAGTAGACATCGGATGGCTTCAAGTTCTGGTTCTTCGTCATTACCCTCAAGGAAAAGGCGAGGGAGTGGTTTCACCAGTTGCCGGCCAGTTCCATTTACTGCTTTGAGGACCTGCGCCGAGGATTCAAGCTAAGGTTCACCACCTCCAATAGAAGGTAGAAGGAGTCAGAGTCCCTGTTCCACATCAAGCAGGGGGTGAACGAGACCATGGGGAGCTATGTCGACCAGTTCCAGGAGGAGGTCACTCAGGTCTTGGAGATGTCGGGACATATTCTGATGATGGCTTTAACCCTGGGGCTACAACAGGGTTTCTTTAGGATGGAGCTGAAGAGAGTGATGCCCCTCTCCTATGAGGAGCTAATGGAGACGGCGGCGAGAGAAGTCAACGGGGAGGCGTCGAATCTGGAGTTTGTCCGGAAGCTGGCCAGGTGGGCCACGGAGGAAGAGAAGGAGCCGAGAGGTGGCAGGGGGCAGGAAGGGAGGAGAGCCAAACCCCGGTAGAAGGAATAGAGGCAACCTCAGGGACAGCAGCAGCCCAGGTGGGGGCGTCAGGAGCTGGACCTTCGATTGCGCTCGAGGCCCGAGTGGTAGGACCAAGGGCCACGGAGAGGACACCAGGGAAGGGACCACCACCAGGGGGCAAGATCAGTTCCACCCCCAGTTTGGAGGCAGGCATAAAGACCTCCACTCCCTAATCAAGATCAGGCTATGGGTATAGCCATGGGGATAGGATGAGAGCGACGCGAAGGAGGAGAAGAGAAGTCAGGATGGAGTTGCCATACTGCGACTTCCACCAAGAGGAGGGGCAAGCCATGGTCACGTGCCTGGAGTTCCTCGATATGAGAGCAAATAGGGAGCAGCATCAGCAACAGGGGTGCTAGGAGGTGAGGATTGAGGAGGTCTGTTGGAACACCCTATTACTAATTTGTGTCAGGATCACTATGTCTCTAGGAATCAATGCTTGACCTCCTGTATAGCCCAATAGGTCAATTAGAATTGAGTCTAAGGGTTAGAAGTCTAGGTTTGGAAGCTGCCCTCAAGGCCAGGACTTTCTATTTGGAGACTAAGTCATATCGTCGAGCTCAGCACGACGATTCGTCGAACTCCGATCGACGATCGTCTAGCTCAACTTCGACAGATCGTCGAACTCCATTCGACGATCGCTGAGCTCAACCTCATTATATCGTCGAACTCCGTTCGACGATCGGTGAGCTCAGGTCGACGATTTTGACTCTGATTTGGATCTTTATCTCTGAGCTCATTTCGACGATCTTTGAGCTCAGATCGACGATATTTTGCTGTTGTATATTTCCAGATCGCTGAGCTCAGCTCGACGATAGCAGAGCTCAGTTCGACGATTTCAGATAACTTCAAGGATGTTTCTAGATTCAAATTCAAATCAGTTAAGGAGTTATTCTGCAATTAGTTCAGAGATTTCCTAGCCGTTTTCATTCATTTCTGGACCAAGTTTCAAGGAATATTTCTGTGGACTTTCCTCCAGAAGAGATTTTGCAATTAAGGATGCAATTAATGCTGGCCAACGGCTATTCTTCTCAGAGAGAATGTTTTGTTCAGTATCAGAGAATAAAAGAGAAGAATTTTTTTTGAATATCTGAGACAGATTACAGTTTTACAGACATACAGACAGACATCATAATCTTCAACAAAATCTTCTGTCTTAAAGAATTCTCAAGAACACTCATCCAAGGAGATCAATCTTTTCAGAAATCATCTATTAGTGGAGTTCAATCTTTGAAGGCCTATCACCCTCAGCAAAGCTTTTCTTCCTGTAGATCTCAAGGATTCAGGGGGAGCTTTGACATCAACAATCCACATAGTCTTCTCAGTTGTTTGAGAAAGAGAAGACTTCTATCACTCTCTCACCCCCTCTCTGTAAAGGGTTTCTCAAACTCCCTTCAAAATTTTGAGCTTGCTCTTTGAGCACCTTGTCAAAAGCTCATTGGTGGCAAGACACCTGATAAAAAAATCTGATTTGGTTTTTGAGCACCTTATCAAAAGCTCATTGGTGCCCAGGACACCTGATCAACTCACCCTGCAGTGGATTCCTACCTAGGGTGGTAGAAGAGTGGATGTACCCAAGTTTAGGGGAACCACTATATTTCCTTGTGTCTTCTGGTTTTGCTTGTTTTCATTTTTGATGCTGGCCTTGATTTTTCTGTGATTAGCCTTTCATTAACTTAGTTCTGTGATTAGATTTAATACTGCTTCCCTGCTCACTCTTATTACAACAATTGTTGTAAAAAGTTTCAAAGCACCATATACTCTATTCACCCCCTCTAGAGTATATCAGATCTAGCTGCACTTTCAATTGGTATCAAAGCGAGGTTGGTTAAACATACCATACCTGATTGGTTGTACAGGCTAACACCTGAACTCAAAGATCCCAAGTTAGATATGTTTTCTTTTGTATTTTATTATTAGATTTTGTTTTCACAAATCATGGCCCAAAACAAAGATTATGCTAGCACCAGACCTACAGTGTGCAATCTATCCAAGTTTGCACTTTGGAAAGCAAGGATCAGACTATACATGAATTCTATTGATGAAGATATTTTAACTCTGTTTTGACAGTGTGTCCAAGACCCCCAGAGAACACAAGAATAAATGATGTTCCACCTCCATCAGGAACAGATGCTGATATCAAGAGATGGAAGGTAGCTGATGCCAAGGCTATGAACATCTTGGCCCAGACAATGTCTGATGATATATTTCAAAAGGTGGCTGAATGCAATTCAGCAAAGGAAATTTGGGACAAACTCTCAGAAATAGTCTCAGGCTCAGCTGATGAGAGAAAGGATAGGAGATCCCATCTCATCTCTCAATATGAGAATTTCAAGAAGGGAGAAACTGAGTCAGTGGGAGATATGTACAACAGGCTAAGTCTAATTGTCAGTGAACTCAGGACATTGGACAAAGAGATCTCTCTAACTGAACTCAATGACAAGATCCTAATGTGCTTCCCTAGCACCTGGGATTCAAGAATCTGGCCAATTAAGGATGCCAAAAGTCTGAATGAGATCACTACTGAAGCTCTATTGGGTAAGCTCAAATCTTATGAGCTACTCATCAAAAATAGAGAGGAAGAACAGAAGGCTGCCTCACCAGCCACAAGAAAAGAGAAGACCATAGCCTTCAAGGCAACTAAAGATCTGCCTGAAGACAAAGCCACAGGCAATGATGAACTACTCAGTCTATTGGCCAAAAGATTTTACAAAATGGCTAGAAAGGACTTCAGAAGGAGATCATACAAGGAGCAGGATAAGCCAAGGTATGACAAGTCCATTAATAATAATAAAGACATTATTTGCTTTGGTTGCAGGAAACCAGGGCACATAGTTCCTGACTGTCCAGAGAACAAGAACAAGGACAGAAGGGACAGGAAAGAAAGAAGAAAAGAGAAATACTCCAAACGAAATGGCAATGGCAAACCCTCATCAAGCAAAAACAAACATACAAGAAAGGGGTTTGTTGCTGAATCCTGGAGTGAGACTGAAGAGGAGTCAGAAGCCTCATCCAGTTCCAGTGATGATGAGGATGATGCAGAAGAAAAAGAGTTCTGCATGATGGCAATCAATGCCTCACAGCATAATTCAGAAGAAGAAGAGTCAGAGTCAGATTCAGAGACTCAACCTGAAGAAGATCAGGTAATTGGTTCTTTTGATTTTAGTTCAGAGGATTTTAAATCTGAATTTAAAGCATTGTGTTTAAACCTGCTAAAGTCTGAGAAAGAAATTATCTCTCTCAGAAATCAATTATCTGAACACAATATTTTAAAGTCAGAAAACCTCAAACTCTCTCAGGAGTTGGAGTGCTGTAGGGAACAGATAGCTTCACTGAAAAGTGAGCTCTCTAAGGCCAAGAAGCTTGAAGAATCCCTCAATGGGAGAAGCATCAAGCTGATGGACATCACAAGTACAGTGAACTCCAGATTTAACAGTACACTGGGCTTATGTGCTTCATCCAGCCAACCCATAGTTCTAACAACTCCAATCAAATTCATTTCTGACAAAGGAAAGGGAGTCGTAGAGGTTGCTAGGAAAAATTCTGATCTGCCTCAAAAAACTAAGTCCCAGCAGAAATCGTCGAACGGAGATCGACGATCGTCGAACGGAGATCGACGATCGCCGAACGCAGCTCGACGATCTCAGGCAAAATCGTCGAACGCAGATCGATGATCTCAGGCAATGTCGTCGAACGCAGGTCGACGATCTTAAATACCTGACCTCAGCCATAGTCGACCGTCGAACGGAGCTCGACGATCTGACCCAAGATCGTCGAATGCAGCTCCAAGATCGTCGAACAGAGGTCAGAGCTCTGGAAAATTTTTCAAAGGCAAATCAAAATTGAATCCTAAGGGTCCTTCATCCCAAATCTTTAACCCTTATACTGAATGGATCACACCTCCAAGGAGATATCATCCTGAAGGATATAAGAGTCAACCTGGGATGTCTTTCATTTCAGAATTTAAAGGTTATCAACAAATGAATTATCTTATGTGCAGGTGAAGACCTATCCAACATCTAACCAGCAATGGTACTTGGATAGTGGGTGCTCTAAGCACATGACAGGGAACAAGGACAACCTCACATCCTTCAGAGCCAAGCTTGGACCCAAAGTTATCTTTGGTGATTCAAACTTTGGACAGACTAAAGGATATGGTGCAGTCCAGATTGGATCAGTAACTTTCAAGAAGGTAGCTTATGTGGAAGGACTGAAGCACAACCTAATTAGCATCAGTCAGCTGTGTGATGAAGGCTACCAAGTGACCTTCAGCAAAGCCTTATGCAAAATCAAGTCAGAGGACAACACAACTGTGTTGACAGGTAAAAGGAAAGGAGAAGATTTCGTCTACCATAGAACCCTTGCACGAACATTCTCTAGTTGAAGACTTGAACAAGTTGCAGGTTACTCAAGAGGATGAAAGCAGTGAAGATGAAGAAAATGCTCAACATATTGAAGAACAACTTGAAGAGCCAGTTGTTGTACCACAAGAGGAAACAACAACACAGGTTGGTGAACAATCAACACCCCCGGTTGATTTAGTAACATCAAGAGACCATCCAATTTCCCAAATAATTGGAGAAATCTCAGCTGGTGTGCAAACCAGAAATCAGGTCAACCAAAACCTGTTGCACACCTGCTTCCTATCTCAAATTGAATCTCAGTCCATTCAAGATACAGAGCAAGATCCACACTGGATCATTGTAATGCAAGAGGAGTTGCATCAATTTGAGAGAAACAGAGTATGGGAACTAGTGCCAAAGCCTAAGGATCACTCCATTGTTGAAACAAAATGGGTATTCAGAAACAAATTGGATGATCAAGGAGTAATTATAAGGAACAAGGCAAGGCTAGTTGCTCAGGGATACTCCCAAGAAGAACGAATATACTACGACCAGACTTTTGCACCTGTTGCAAGATTGGAAGCCATCAGAATATTTCTAGCTTATGCAGCACACAAAGGCTTCAAGGTATATCAGATGGATGTCAAAAGTGCATTTCTAAATGGAAACATCAAAGAGGAAGTATATGTCAGACAACCTCCAGGTTTTATCTCTCCTACTTTTCCTGATTATGTTTTTAGATTAAATAAATCATTATATGGTCTCAAGCAAGCTCCTAGAGCATGGTATGAGACCCTAGCATGCTTTCTCTTAGAAAATGGTTTTATAAGGGGTAGAGTAGATCAAACTCTTTTCATTAGAACCCATAAGTCCCATACCCTACTAGTACAGATTTATGTAGACGATATTATTTTTGGTTCTACTGACTCCAAATTGTGCATAAGGTTTTCCAACCTAATGCATTCTAAATTTGAGATGAGTAGCATGGGTGAGCTATCCTTTTTCCTAGGATTGCAAGTCAAGCAACATGCTGAAGGCATCTTTATTTCTCAAACCAAATATGCAAATGAACTGGTTAAGAAATTTGGCATGTCTGAAGCATCCTGTATGAAAACACCCATGCCTACTAATGCTGTATTGGATGCTGATGAACATGGGAAACCTATTGATCAGACAACATATAGAGCAATGATTGGCTCTTTACTGTATCTTACAGCTAGTAGACCAGATATAATGTTTGCCACATGTATATGTGCTAGGTTCCAAGTAAGCCCTAGAGAGTCCCACCTAACACTAGTAAAGAGGATTCTTAGGTATGTTAAAAGTTGTCCAAATCTAGGTCTCTGGTATCTAAAAGATTCAGCATTTGATTTAACTGGATTCTCTGATGCTGACTATGCTGGATGCAGAATTGACAGGAAAAGCACCAGTGGAACTTGTCAGTTCCTTGGTGACAGACTTGTCTCTTGGTTTTGTAAGAAACAAACATCTGTGTCAACTTAAACTGCTGAAGCTAAATATATGGCTGCAGGCAGTTGCTGTTCACAAATCTTGTGCATTCAAAACCAACTCCTAGACTATGGCTACAACTTAGAGAAGTCTAAAATCTTTTGTGACAACACCAGTGCTATTTCTATAGCTCAAAATCCAGTCCTCCATAGTAGGACAAAACACATAGAGATTAGGCATCATTTCTTAAGGGATAATGTTGAAAAGAATAAAATTGAACTACAATATATCCCAACTGATTTACAAAGGGGAGATATTTTCACCAAGCCCTTGCATGAAAAGAAACACACCTTCTTCCTAAATCAGTTAGGAATGTTAGATGGAGAAAGTCTATAATAATATCCAAGATTCTAAAAGCTTAAAAATTGACCAAGACTAGGCAAACATTCTGATTTTTCTTAGTGTCTAGAGTGTATTTCTGGCCTCTGAACTGCGCTCGACGATTTTCCCCAAGATCATCAAATGGAGATCGACGATTTCCGAAATCGTCGAACTGAGTTCAGCGTCTCTCAGATAGTATGAACTATCTCTTCCGGTCAGCGATCGTCGAACGGCGCTCGACGATTTTGTTCCCTGAACGATCTTCGAACAGAGCTCGATGCTCTCCAATATCGTCGAACGGAGATCGACGATGTTGAAGACTCTTCAGATTCCTTAGTAGCCTCGATCGTCGAACTGAGTTCAACGATCTTTCCAATTCTGCGTCAAACCCTAATATAAAATTCATTTTTCGCCGTCGTTCTCCTTTGCGCTTTCGATTTCTCTGCAAGAATTTTCTTTCCCTCCAAACAGTTCTACACTTGGTCGTTTTGTTTGTTGAATTTTTGCAGATACTCATGGCCGTGTCTGTTGCTGTTCTTGCTGACATGAAGTTTGATGTTGGTTTCGATATTGACATGGAATCCTTCAGCACAACTGACCAGGTCTTTCAAGACATTTTGGGATTATTCAAAGACCAGAACCTGACAGCAATAATGACCACAAGGATCAAGCTGGCATCTGATGAGATAAAGGAATGGGTTTATACTGCCCACAATCAAGATAATAACACCATTGTTTGGTCTATATCTGGAACTCAGGTACCCTTAACCCCAGCAATTTTAACAGAAGTTTTTGAGTTGAGAAATGGTGAAGATACTGCTGACTTATCTGGAGAAGAGTATTCTGCACTGCTTGCCAGAATGGGTCATTCAGAGGGAAATCCTAGCAAGCTCTTCAAAAGGAACCTATCTGTGGAATACAGATTTATGGCAGATGTTGTTGGGAAAGTGCTACTGGCTAAGCACTCTGCACATGATACAATTTCTAGGTATCAGCTCTGCCTCATGGGAGCTCTTGTGGACAGAAAAAATCTGAATTGGGGAGAAGTGTTCTTTGACCTTATCAAAAAGAAAATCAACAAAAGTTTTGTAAACTTTGGAAGGATCATTGGGGTGTTTTTACAGCACAGGTGCCCTGCTTTGCTGGTCTCCTCTGGAATTCATATCAATGCTTCCAAGAGACTGTCTTGTGCCCTCTTTGGAAAGTGGGACAGACAAATCAGCAAGCCCAACAGGCCCTCCTCCAGCACTCCTTCAGGCACAAGGACTCTAAGAGTCACTTCTCCACAGGTCTCTGCCCCTGCAGATGACCTGCCTGCTGTTGTTGCCTCTCCTCCTCCTCCAATTCCATCCCTTTCCATACCATCTACCTTTCCAGCTCCATCCACCATCATCATATCTAGCCCCTCTCCAACATCCACACCATCTCCAGTACCTATTCTTCCAACACCAGAAGAACAATTCCATCCATTATTCTCCTACCCTCCACCAGATGTCACTTCATCACCCTCTCATCCATCCTTCACCCTCATTGATGATTCCTTTATGGATGATTCACCATCCTCTCCTCCTGAGCTACCCTCATCCTCCACTTCCTTTCAAGACCTTCTACACCAAATCATTGACCAACCCACATTCCCCCCATCTATCTTCATCCCACTGTCCTCCATCTCCACCTTACCCACACCTCAGCCATCCCTTCCACCATTCATCAGCTCTCCACTACCCTCACCAACAGCTGCCCCTCCATCTTCTACCTCTGCTCAAGTCACCCTTGAGCAAGTAGACCTCCCAGCCCTTGCTGACAGGTTGTATGAGTTGCTTGCCCCCAGGCTCTCTCTTATATTGGAGACCTCCTTGGCTCCACTACACCTGTCAGTGGCAGCTCTCTCTGTCAGGCTCTCTTCCCTATTCCCTCGGGAAGCCCCAACAGTAGTGTGCCTTGATCCAGACTTGTCTGAATCTAGGCAAGGGGAGATGCCCTATGAAGTGAGCCTTCATGCTGCTGCTGCTGCTGTTTCTGTAAGTCTGTCTGCTGCTGCTGCTGTTACTACTGCTTCTTCTGCTTCTGCTCTTGCTGTTGTTGTTGTACCTCAAGCACCAAGTCCTCCTACTGCAGTCCTTGCAATAGACCTCAGGTCTTTGCTATCAAATTTTGATCAGTTTTACTTCAGCTGTCTGCCAAAGGTCAATGCTGTCCAGCCTCTAGAGGATCTATCCAAGGAACTTGTGCCATTTTCTTGCTGTGACCCAAGCATTATCACCTCTTTTGTCAATTCAGTTTATGCTGCTGCTCCTTCTGAAGAAAGCATTGTTGTTGCTTTTGATATTATTGCCTCTACTGCTGCTGAACTTTCTGATACTGCTGCTGAAGTTTCTGTTATTACTGTTGAACCTATTTCCAAGGAAATTCTTATGTCAGAGGCACCTGAATTTGAGCCTTCTGCAGTTTCTGATGATATTCCTCCTGTTAATGCTATTGTTAGTGAAGTTGTTGCTGCTGCCACCTCTCCAGAGCCTACTGTTGCTGCTGTTGTTGTTACTACCTCTACTGTATCTGCTGCTGTCATTTCTGCTTCTGCTTCAACAACTGCTACTACACCATCTGTTGCCTCATCTGCTTCTGTACAGCTCAAGAAGGACTTCACGAAGAAAATTGATGCTCTCTATGATGACCAGAGTTCTAAAAGTGATGAGTTTAGAACAGACTCTGATGACTCTTCTGCTACCATTGCCAGGAAAAGAAAGGCAAGGAGCAAAGCCATGAAGAGGGTACTTCATGCCAAGGTTAAGGATAACAATGACATTCCATACTACATTCTCCATGACTGCCCTATTACTGAGCACTGGATGCAATACTCTAAGAATCAGCTGAAGACAATGAAAAAGAAGAGAAAATATGAGAAGGGTTCCTCTCAATTCCAACACTCACATCCTCCTCCACCACCTCCTCCTGATGCAGGTGCAGGTGGAAGCTCTGTAGCTCAACCCCCATCCAGAAGTCAGGCCCCCTATCAGCCTCATGCTAGATCTTATAATAGGGGAAGCCAATCCAGGGGATCTCAATCAAGGAGAGGAGGATACAGAGGAAATCAAAGAGATCTCCAAGTCTACTCCAAAGGTTACTCAAGGCAACACCCATATTCCAGAGAAAGACAAATTTCAACTGATACAACATCTGGTCCTTTCCCTTATAAGCTGAAAGAAACTGTGTCTTCCAGGCCTTCTCAAGACAATCCCTCTAACAGATATGAGCCACCTGTACCTTTTGAGGATCCTGAGAACAATCTAGCTGCTTGGACTGCAAGATTAAAAGAACTAGCTGCACTGGATCAGATCAAAAAGGCTAGAGAGCAAGGAATAGATTCATCCAACATTTCAACAATGTCTGAACAGAGACAAAAAGAGCTAGAAAGATATGCATCAAGTAAATTTTTTGATTCTAACAGGTATATGGAATTACATCCTGAAGCTGTAGTTCCCAGGCCTAAAAAGCAAACATATTTAGGTGCAGCAGATGATACCAGATCAAACAAAGAAGCCCTCAATCCTAACAGAGAGATCAAACTTATTAAGGGCAAGGAAAAGAAATGATATTGTAAGGTGATAATTTCTGTGATTTCTGATTACTATCTGGATGATTATATATCTCTGTGATTCTGCAATGTCTAGCTTATTGTTTTTCTGTTTTGCTGCTTGTATGTTGTTATTTAAATTTTTCCAAAGTCTGTAAATAGTAATCCTAACCCAAATAGGGGGAGATTATTGGAACACCCTATTACTAATTTGGGTCAGGATCACTATGTCTCTAGGAATCAATGCTTGACCTCCTGTATAGCCCAATAGGTCAATTAGAATTGAGTCTAAGGGTTAGAAGTCTAGGTTTGGAAGCTGCCCTCAAGACCAGGATTTTCTGTTTGGAGACTAAGTCATATCGTCGAGCTCAGCACGACGATTCGTCGAACTCCGATTGACGATCATCTAGCTCAACTTCGACAGATCGTCGAACTCCATTCGACGATCGCTGAGCTCAACCTCATTATATCGTCGAACTCCGTTCGACGATCGGTGAGCTCAGGTCGACGATTTTGACTCTGATTTGGATCTTTATCTCTGAGCTCAGTTCGACGATCTTTGAGCTCAGATCGACGATATTTTGCTGCTGTATATTTCCAGATCGCTGAGCTCAGCTCGACGATAGTAGAGCTCAGTTCGATGATTTTAGATAACTTCAAGGATGTTTCTAGATTCAAATTCAAATCAGTTAAGGAGTTATTCTGCAATTAATTCAGAGATTTCCTAGCCGTTTTCATTCATTTCTGGACCAAGTTTCAAGGAATATTTCTGTGGACTTTCCTCCAAAAGAGATTTTGCAATTAAGGATGCAATTAATGCTGGCCAACGGCTATTCTTCTCAGAGAGAATGTTTTGTTCAGTATCAGAGAATAAAAGAGAAGAATTTTTTTTGAATCTCTGAGACAGATTACAGTTTTACAGACATACAGACAGACATCATAATCTTCAACAAAATCTTCTGTCTTAAAGAATTCTCAAGAACACTCATCCAAGGAGATCAATCTTTTCAGAAATCTTCAGATCTCTTTAGTTTCAAAGTGTTCAAGGCCAACATATTTCAAGACTCCAGACATTCAACATTTCAGTCATTGCTGAAATCATCTATTGCTGGAGTTCAATCTTTGAAGGCCTATCACCCTCAGCAAAGCTTTTCTTCCTGTAGATCTCAAGGATTCAGTGGGAGCTTTGTCATCAACAATCCACATAGTCTTCTCAGTTGTTTGAGAAAGAGAAGACTTCCATCACTCTCTCACCCCCTATCTGTAAAGGGTTTCTCAAACTCCCTTCAAAAGTTTGAGCTTGGTTTTTGAGCACCTTGTCAAAAGCTCATTGGTGGCAAGACACCTGATCAAAAAATCTGATTTAGTTTTTGAGCACCTTATCAAAAGCTCATTGGTGCCCAGGACACCTGATCAACTCATCCTGCAGTGGATTCCTACCTAGGGTGGTAGAAGAGTGGATGTACCCAAGTTTAGGGGAACCACTATATTTCCTTGTGTCTTCTGGTTTTGCTTGTTCTCATTTTTGTTTTTGTCCTTGATTTTCTGTGATTAGTCTTTCATTAACTTAGTTCTGTGATTATATTTAATACTGCTTTCCTGCTCATTCTTATTACAACAATTGTTGCAAAAAGTTTCAAAGCACCATATAATCTATTCACCCCCCTCTAGAGTATATCAGATCTAGCTGCACTTTCAAGGTCCTACCTCGAGCGGAGGAGGATTGATGTGAAGATCAGGTGGATGTAGGGACTTGAGGAGGGATCGGATTGATCCATGGGGGGTAGGGGTTGAGGCCTCTCGGAAGGAGAGCCTCCACACCATGTATCGTCGGAGCGTTGGCTCCACATCCCAGACCCCACCCCGGAAGAGAAGATTACCTTCTCAAGGAGTGATATGCCAGATCATGAGGATCCCTTCTGCAATGCATTGTTCATCCAGACGGCCATCGAGAACTTCACCGTCTCTTGGATCCTCATCGACAATGGAAGCTCCATCAACGTCATCTTCAATAAGGCATTCGATGGAATGAAGGTGGAGGAAAAGAGGGTGCTGGCTTTAGATGGCCCCTTGTTTGGATTCTCAGGAGAGAGGAAGGAGGTAGGAGGAGTGGGACTCCAAGTCACCCTAGGGGTCAGTCCCGAAACTGTCAGTTTGTCATCGTGGATGCCCCTAACAACTACAATGCTATCTTCGGAAGGCCCCTCATCAGCACCTTCCGCTGCATTCCCTCGTCCTTCCACCAATGTCTGAAGTTTAATGCCACCGCCTCAACCTGGACCCGGGAACACGCCCCATCCAGCAGAAGAAGAGGACAACCGCGGACAAGCTGGCCGAGCCCATCAGAGAGGAGGTGGCCAAACTTCTCAAGGCCGGCTTTGTATCCGAAATACAATACCCTGGTTGGGTCTCCAATGTTGTTATGGTTAAAAAAAGGAGACAGTCGGTGGTGTATGTGTGTTGACTTTTCATTGCTTAATAAATCATGCCTTAAGGACTGTTATCCCTTGCCTCAGATCGACGCGCTGGTTGACTCAGTCGTTGGTTTTTCTGTAATGAGTTTCTTAGATGCATTTTCAGGTTACCACCAGATCAGGATGCACCCCCCAGACGTCAAGGACATCTCATTCATCATGGGGGATGGGTGCTACTGCTACAAAATGATGCCCTTTGGGCTAAAGAATGCAGGAGCAACATACCAAAAGATGATGGACATGGTCTTCCGGGAACAGAAGGGGAGGAACTTGGAGGTGTACGTGGACGACCTCTTGATCAAGAGTTAGGATGTGGACTCTCACTTTCAGGACTTGGAAGAAACCTTTGTGATGGCCCACAAACAGACTCTTATGTGGGTGGTTGGTTCGATGAGTCAATCGTCGCGGGCTTGCTAAGGTAGGCAAGTGCACCTATCGCAAGTAGTACTCGATATTCGGGAGAATACCGAGGTCGTATTGTTCGCGTGGTCGGGTTGATTATTCTTACTCCTCCAGGAGGACTATTATTTTATTGAGAGTACGGTTGAGATTTTACTTAACTAAAGATAGAAAATAAAATAGCGAAAAACGATTTAGAAAAATTCGATGAAGAGTTAACGCTCGGCACCGAATCGGATTAAGACTAAAATAACTTTTAATAATTACTGAACTTAGTTTTCAAATTAATAAAAGGCAACTTGGCCGTGGAGGTTCCACAGATATGAGCTCACCTAGCTATAGGGATATCGCTCACCTGAACGCTAAGACTATTCGACCGAACGTTAGTCCGACGAAGGATTCCTCTTAACGCCCGCTTTATGCTAAGAACCCCGTTATTGGGTGGGGAACCCAATCCGGAAGAATTACACTTGTACTCTCTCGAGGGTATGCACGCAACTCTCTCTACCCAGGGGTGATCTGTCCATACGCACAACCTCTCGGCTAGCTAGCATATGGATAACGAAAATAGGGGCCACACATCGATTTGTTGTCCTACGCGTCGTTAACCCGGGGTAAACCTTAAGTCCTAAAATTAAAGTGAAAATAAAGAACTTTAATTATTTCAAATCATTTTAAAAGTCCCAATGCTCTTCGATGCTGAGGCTAATAACGATTAGCCACACATCGGTATGAGGATGGCTTTATAATTTGATGAGGCGAGAGTTCGTAATTAAGCGCTAAAGGGTTAAAAGAAAACGACATGAAAATAACAAACATTTAGAAAGCTGAAAAGGTTAGCTAAGACGATAACTCACACACACTTCAAATTATAAATAAACAAATAAACTAAGTTACAAAAAAGGAAAATTACAAGTCCTACTCAAACGAGTAGGCGAGAAATAAGGGCGCGCCATTTAACTTTTAACGAGTAGGCAGAAAAGAAAAAAAAAGTAAATTACAAGTCCTACTCAAACGAGTAGGAGGAAAATAAAAGCACGTCATTTTACTCTTAACGAGTGGGAGGAAATTAATGCGCACACGCACACACTCTACACGAATTAAAAGAAAGCAATAAAACTATCTCCTACACACACACTCTCTACATAATTGAAGAAAGCATAAAAGAAAGCATGAAAATTTATCTCCTACACACACACACTCTACATAATTATAAAAAGCATTAAAAGTTATAATCATACACTCACACACACATCATGAAAGTTAAAAAGAACAAAATGAAAACCTAACTCCTACACTCACACACACAAACTAAAAACAAAATGAAAGTTACCTAAAAATTAAAACAACTACTTTTTATACTTGGATTTTATCTAAAACACATAAAAAGAACAAATTAAAAAGAAAGAGAACAAAAGTTTTTTCAAAACAAATCAAAAACTAAAGCCTTTCAAAAATTAAAATAAAAACTTTTTCATTCTTAGGTTTTCATAAAAATGGTTAAAAAGTGAAAAGAAAGTGAATAGAAAGTGAAAAGAACAAAATAGTTTTACAATCCTACAAAAAAAGGCTAAGTAAAAAAACAAAATCACTTTCAAACATCTTTTATAAATTCATAAGAATGAAGAGATAAAACCTAAAGCATGAAGAAGGTAGACATCAAAAATGAAACTATCTTAACAACATTTTTGCAAGGAAAATTACTATAGCTTTTATCACAATAACAAAACAAAATAAGATGAAATAAAAACATCACTTGCAAACTCACACACACATTTGATAAAGAGAAAATCTAGGAGATACAAAGGGATAAAAGGAGAAAGAGATGAGACACCCCATATGAATTTTCCATGCCATGTAAAGAGAGAAAATCTAACATTTTTATTATCATAATCAAACTATTACAAAGCTAAAGCTAAATCAAAAACTAACATGAAAGGAAGGGGGAGAAATCTCCTTATATAGCACTTGAATCCATAAGGGCAGCCTACAAAACACACAAAATTGGCTCAAAAACTTGAACCCATGGACCTTACAGAAATGGGCAATTTATATAAAAAAAATCAAAGAACACGCCCTCCGACACGGGCGTTTCGAGGGGGCGTGTCACTACTATTCACGATGTGATTTGGCGATTTGACTGGAAAGTTGACTTCGGGCTGCATACGAGGATGTCACGCCCCATATCACGGGCGTGACTCTGGGCATGTCGGGGAGGTAGATCCAGCGCGCATTGCACCAAAAGTCGTGGGCGCGGGTCTTGTCGGCCAGGTGGAGAAGTACACGTGGCAGTCACGCTCGTGTCTCTGTCTACACGGGGCGTGTCCGGTTGGTCTCGACGAATGTCGAGAGCGTTTGTCGAGTCTGGAATCCTTGATGACACGGGCGTGTCGGGTTGGCTGACACGGGCTTGTCATGTTGGTCGACGAACGTCGAGAGCTTTTTGTCGAGCTGGAAGCCTTGATGGTCGATCGGGAATGACACGGGCGTGCCGGGTTGGCTGACACGGGCGTGTCAGGTCAATTTTTGACCATTTTCTGAAAAATTTCAGAAATCAAATTTAAGCTATGTTAGAATTAATATTTACAAAAAAGAGCAATTTATTAAATAAAACTAACTAAAAAAAGCAAAAATAAACTAAAATATCATAATAAAAACATAGAAAAAATACGTATAATTACAACTTATCAAATACCCCCATACTTAAGCTTTTGTTATTCCAGAGCAAAAGTTTGAGGTGAACTTATAAGGAATAGAAAAAATTCTAAGTTTAGCTACCGCTTAATTAATTATAAAAGAGATCTAAATAAACATACGGGGTGTAAGAGTTAAGTCCTAAAATTATGTAGATGATTTAAATAGCGCAAAAGTTTTGGCCAAAAGACTTCTTGATGTAATCAAATAGAAAGCAATAATTATAATGGTTAGATAAACGAAAATAGTTTGGAATTATATGAACTTTAGCTTATATGAGTTTTACTGGAAATAATGCAATTTATAAATTATGCTCTCAAAAAGATTTTTGAATTAATTCTAGAATCGTGAAATTGGCTAAGGGGGTTGATGTTGGTTTATGAAGAGGGTTTGGATATTGAGGTGAGGTGATTTTTTCTCGAACCTCCAATTTTTTTTTTGGATTATTAGGAAAATGAAATCTTTTTTCCTAATATCATTTTTTTCAACTTCATAATAAAATTGACCCAATGTATATGTGTGGGAGTAATGAATTTTATCTTCTTACTTCGTACACATAATCCTTTTAAATTATTGGGTGCCTATGTTTATGTAACGAAATCTTATTCTCATTGACATATGATCTTTTTAATGGATAAAAATTTTATCATGGCAAGAAGGTCATGATAGGTAAGTGGAGAAAAGAAAACTAGAATTTTAATTAAAAAAAATTTTGAGAGCAACCTTAATAAATTGTACGTTCTAATTTTTCAAAAAGCTAAAGGTAAACATAATTGAAATCTATAGTCGTTATTTTCTAACATAATACACTGTCTAAAACGAGTTCGGTATTTTTAACAAAGCATAATGAATTCTTTAAAACTTAAACCCGGCTATTTAAATTTTTCAATCAATAATTAACAAACGAATAACAAACAAAGAATTAATAAAATTCACATATAAATAAACTTAAAACAGAATTTTTGGATAGCAAGAAAATTAAGAATGGTATATTTGATTTATTTGTTTCAAAACATTTTTTTTGTATTTTAGAGTTTTTATAATCATTTTTTTGTGTTTTTAATTTATTATCTTCTTTTTTTGTTTTGAATTTTTGTTTTGTTTTACTTAATTTTTTTTAATTTTTGACTTTATTATCTTTTTTGTTTTTATGTTTATGTCTTTAATATATACATATACATACTGAAAATGCGAAAAAGATGTATATAAAAACTTTTTTAGATTTTAAAGCTTTCTGAAAAAAAAAATTTAAGAAAATTTTCATTCTATTTACAAAGATTGGGAGAAAGAAGAGAAGTTATTTACAAGAATGAGAGGGAAAAGGAAGGGGGGAGAGAGAAGATTATTTACAAAAAATATTTACAAAACTATTTACAAAATGGAACTAAATATTTTTGAAAAAAAAAATTTTGTTTTTTCATAAATTTTTTTGGAATTTTTGTAATAAAAAGAAAGGAAAAGAAACATTTTTGGATTTTTCATATTAATTTTTTTTTAAATTTTTTTTGTTGTTATATATATTTTTTGTATTTTTGAAATGCAGAAAATAAAGCACGAAAATACCCTCATACTTAAGTCCAACATTGTCTCCAATGTTGTAACGTAAGTATGCGGAACAAAAAGAAAGTAAATATATACAAAGAAAATAAAGAGAGGGGGGTAGAAGCTTCCCTGAAACGCATTCGGGGAGGAAGCGCCGATTAGAAACCCTGCGTTTATTAGAAAAAGTAGCAAACATAATTAATAAAGAGCGAAAAAGATAAGTAAGGGGTGCCTCCCAGGAGTGCTTTGTTTATAGTCGTGTAGCTTGACTACTTTGGCGGGTTTATAATGTTGAGGAAAGTTATGGTTTCGTTATGCGCGATCACTGAGTCGCCCGCTATATAAGACTTTAACTGATGACTGTTTACTTTAAACAAACCTTTTTCCGGGTGGGAGACGAGTACGGTCCCATATGAAAAAACTTCTTCGACTATGAAGGGGCCGGACCAACGTGATTTTAGTTTGCCCGGAAAAAGCCTAAGACGTGAATTGTAAAGAAGGACAAGATCGCCCGGAGAAAATAATTTTGGGGACTTTATTTTTCGATCGTGATATAACTTAGAACGCTCCTTATAGAACCTATTGCTCTCGTGAGCGTTTGCACGCCATTCATCGAGCTAGTTTAGTTGCAGTTTTTTATTCTGAGCGGCTAAGTTGGCGTCGAGGTTTAAGAGTTTTAAAGCCCAAAGAGCGTGATGCTCTAGTTCTATGGGTAAATGGCACGCTTTGCCGTAGACTAACCAGAACGGCGTACAACCAATTGCGGTTTTGTATGCCGTCTGATATGCCCACAACGCATCGTCGAGTTTAACGGACCAATCTTTCCTATTTAGTGAAATAGTTTTTTCTAATATTCGCTTAATCTTTCGATTGACTACCTCTACCTGGCCACTAGTTTGCGGGTGGTAGGGGTGGAGAGTTTGTGTGTGACTTCATATTTAGCTAACGTCTTAGCCATAAGAGCGTTACAAAAATGTGTTCCCCTATCACTAACAATTGCGCGACGCGTGCTGAAGCGAGAAAATAGTTTTTTAAGAAATGTAACGATGACTTGCGCATCGTTGGTGGGGAGAGCTTGCGCTTCCTCCCACCTCGATACGTAGTCGACTGCCACTAAAATATAAATATTTTTAAAAGAGGGAGGTAGGGGACCAACAAAATCTATGCCCCATAAATCGAAGACTTCGCAGTCAAAAAACATGTTTTGGGGCATCTCGTCACGACGAGAGATGTTACCCGACCGCTGACAGCTATCGCATGCGTGCACAAAAGTGTGCACGTCTTTGAAGAGAGTGGGCCAAAAGTAGCCCACCTCTAGCGCCTTCCGAGTGGTCTGGTTGGCTTGATAATGCCCACCGGCTAGACCCTCGGGGCAGTGCTTAAGAATTTGCAAGCACTCCACACCCGTAACGCATCTTCGGACCGCTTGGTCTGCGCATATACGAAAAAGAAATGGGTTCTCCCAAAAGAAATTTTTCAAGTCAGAAAAGAATTTCTTCTTTTGATGACTTGAAAACTCTTTTGGAAGCACCCGCGCTACAAAGTAATTTGCTAAATCTGCGAACCATGGCGAAGATGATGAAGAATTATGAATGGCTAGGAGGAGTTCCTCGGGGAATCTGTCATTTATTTCAAATTCGATGAGCGCTTCCGCACCCGGATTTTCTAAGCGGGAGAGGTGGTCTGCTGCTAGATTTTCCGCGCCCCTCTTATCTCGGATCTCCAAATCAAACTCTTGTAGGAGGACAATCCATCGAAGAAGGTGGGGCTTCGGATCATTTTTAGCTAATAAATATTTAAGAGCGGAGTGATCGGTAAATACGATAACTTTAGATAGCATTATATACGAGCGAAACTTATCAAAAGCGAAAACGACGGCTAAGAGTTCCTTTTCCATCGTCATGTAATTTACTTGTGCGGAAGTGAGCATCTTGCTAGCGTAATAAATTGGATGAAAATGTTTTTCTACGTGTTGGCCAAGAACGACACCTAAGGCAATATCACTAGCGTCGCACATAATTTCGAACGGAAGGGACCAATTAGGGGCCACTAAAATTGGAGAGGTGATTAGTTTTTGTTTTATTAAATTAAAGGAGTACTCGCATTTGCTACTAAAGATGAAACGTGATTCCTTTTCCAAGAGGTGAGTTAGAGGCTTTGTTATTTTTGAAAAGTCATGAATAAAACGTCGGTAAAAGCCCGCATGGCCTAAGAAACTCCTAATAGATTTTACGTTTGTTGGTTGTGGAAGTTTTTCTATGATTTCTATCTTGGCCTTATTGTTGTGTTTCTCTATAGGGTTGGCACAACGCTTGTGCACGCAGCGGAAAAATAAACATCAAGATGTGGATCGGGCTATGAACGTTGAATCAAGAAGTTAGCAAAACTAGGCAAAAATTACCTCGGTGGCGTTGAGTCACAACCCAACGGAGATGCTCCAAACTTTATCTACTTGCTAGTGGCAAGTTCTACGTGGAATAGTGTCCACGTTTCTGCAGAAGTCCACACGAGCGGGAGAACACCGATCTATCCGTCGCACGGATTATCGGGAAGGAGAAGACCGCACCTCGGCTTTCCCACGGACTGCTAGGTCCGCGCCAGGGATTGCAGCACCAGCGACAGTCGCCGGAGAAGAGGTGGTCGACGGAGCAAACACGGCGGCGGCGGAACTCTTCCGTCGGCGGCGGGGATCGGGATCGACGCAGCGAAAGGCGGAACGGCTTCCGTCGGGTTCGATTCGCTACAGGAGAAAATCGCGAGCGCGTATGATCCCGAAAACCCTAAGTGTCCTATTTATACCAAAGGTATAAATAAACCCAGGAAAATCGCTATCCGCAGACCACCCGAAAATAGGGTTCAGAATCGGCGAGTATCAATCGGTGAGAATCGGAGACAATCGGCGAGAATCACTGAGCAGGTTCGGCGAGAATCAGTCGACGAGTATCATACAGGATCGGCGAGAATCAGAGTACAATACTCGACGATTCTCGCCGATCGTCGAGCCGCGCTCGACGATACACAACGATACTCGACGATCGTCGAGCCGCGGTCGACGACAATTGTCGAAGTAGTCGATCGTCGAGAATCAACAATTGATTCTCGACGATTCTCGTCGATCGGCGAGAATCAGAGAGACGATTCTCGCCGATCGGCGGGAATCAGAAGACGATTCTCGACTAATGTCATCGACCCTCGGACGACAATCCCAACCAGCCCTTCAAGGCAACATTTGCCCAACCCGATGATCCTATAAGGCAACACTTTGCCCATAACCCTATTCAGGTCGGTGATTGGTAACCTTTACCAACACAGTCAGTCAACCAACTTCTCCACATCTCTTGTGTGCGACCCTGCAGGCTCATATCGCGTTGGCAGTGAGATTACATGTTTGATCACTTCCAGATCATCATGGTGACTCCAACAGACTCCCACTTGATCTCGAAAGTATCAAAGCAAAAACCTCACAAACAATGAGCGGCATCTAGCAATGCATCATTGCTCCCCAAGCAATAAGAGTTTATAACTCACAAGCCTTTATGACCAATGTATCAGCGTTGTCTTTGTCCCTTTGTCCCTTACATCCAGAAAGAACTAGAGGCATGGACCGTGTCACCCTCGTAATAGCTCAATCCAAGTTTCTTGATCCAGGACGGACTTCTAGAGAATGGTGAGTCCAATATCACATATTGACTCAACCAAGCATGGCCATGCATTTCTCAGTCCAGTTCCATCAAGGGGCCCATGGATGCAACTCCTGTCATACAGGAGGACAAATCCCATATCTGCTCACACACAAACACCCAAATGATTCGTAACATGCCCAACAACCACCCTTATCATCAACCTTTCTCAAGGAAGACTTTAGATGGCATCAAAGCACGCTCTTCCTCACTTGATGAATGCTGTGACTTCAGGTCAAAGGATCACAACACCATTGTCAATTGAGACCTACTCGTGACACGATTGGATGACAATCCACAGAGTAGTCTCAGGTTGGGTCTGTCCAGTACAACTTGTTCACTAATAAGTACCCATGTGATGACTTGATATCACAATATCATGACCTGTAAGAACCAGTCATCAGTCAACACACGTGCTAGTCTTCATTTACCATCATCACCCTTAGCTTCTATGATGATACTCGACCAGGGACCTTTAAGAATGAAGCTTCAAATAAATCATGGGCTCTCACATTCAAGTCACGTACTTGATGTCCCATGAAAGCGAACATTCTAAGGGTATCTATTATGTTAACATTTAACTATCATATATAGAAAAATTCATAATAAAAGAATTTGCCATTAATTATAAAAGAAAAACTAGGTACACAGTTCATCATATGAACAAACAGCCAACAAAATATAAGATTACATGCAACCCACAAGATTCTCGCTAGAGTTGATCATTTAGGTATCGTATACCCATCGATCTAGTATGACCATCATGCTTTCTCTGCGCGAGAGGCTTTGTCAGCGGATCCGCAATATTTTCCTCAGTTGGCACTCTGCAAATGTTTACATCTCCTCATTCGACAATCTCACGAATAAGATGAAAACGCCGGAGTATGTGCTTGGAGCGCTGATGAGATCTAGGTTCCTTAGATTGTGCAATTGCACCATTGTTATCACAGTAGAGAACTACGGGACCAACAATGCTAGGAACTACATCAAGCTCGCCGATGAATTTCCTAATCCATACAGCCTCCTTCGCCGCATTAGCTGCTGCGATATACTCGGCCTCTGTTGTAGAATCAGCAATTGTCTCTTGCTTGGAACTCTTCCAGCTTACAGCTCCTCCATTCAGGCAAAACACAAAACCTGACTGAGACTTGGAGTCGTCTCGATCAGTTTGGAAGCTAGCATCCGTGTAACCACTTACAACGAGCTCTTCCGCTCCACCATACACCAAGAACACGTCCTTAGTCCTTCTCAAGTACTTCAGGATATTCTTGACTGCAATCCAGTGACACTCACCGGGGTCTGACTGATACCTGCTAGTCATGCTCAAAGCAAAGGAGACATCGGGTCGAGTACATAACATCGCGTACATAATTGATCCAATTGCCGAAGTATATGGAATCAACTTCATGCGGTCCTTATCTTCACAAGACTTTGGACACTGGTCCTTAGAGAGATTCACACCATGATACATGGGCAAAAATCCATTCTTGGACTCAAGCATGTTGAACCGCTTCAACACCTTTTCGATGTACGTACTCTGGGTCAAACCCAGCAACTTCTTCGATCTATCTCTATAGATCTTAATACCGAGTATATAAGTCGCTTCACCCAAATCCTTCATTGAAAAGCAGTTCCCTAGTTGTTCTTAACAACTTTCAGGGTAGGAATGTCATTCCCAATCAACAGTATGTCATCTACATACAATATCAGGAAGACAACAATGCTCCCACTGATTCGCTTGTAAACACAAGGCTCATCTTCATTCTTGATGAAACCAAACTCTTTGATTTTCTCATCAAAACGAAGATTCCAACTTCGAGAGGCCTGTTTCAGTCCATAAATGGACTTATTCAGCTTGCATATTTTAGTGGCTTCATCTAGGGATACAAAACCCTCGGGTTGTGTCATATACACTTCCTCAAGGAGGTTTCCATTAAGGAAAGCCGTTTTGACATCCATCTGCCAGATCTCGTAGTCATAATACGCAGCAATACCAAGAAATATCCTAATGGAATTTACCATGGCAACAGGGGAAAAGGTCTCATCATAGTCAATACCATGAATTTGCTTGAAACCCTTAGCCACCAGTCGCCCTTTGAATGTCTGTACATTCCCATCCATGTCGGTCTTCTTCTTGAAGACCCACTTGCACCCTATGGGTCGTACCCCTTCAGGTGGTTCCACCAAATTCCAAACTTGGTTTGCATACATGGAGTCCATTTCGGATTTCATAGCCTCAAGCCATTTGTCGGAGTCTGGTCCATTCATAGCCTCTTGGTAGGTTGCTGGTTCATCATCATGATCCATGAGCAACACATTACCTATTTGAGACACGAGAAATCCATATCTCTCAGGCTCAAACCTCGGTCTACCAGATCTACGTAGGACTTGTGTTCCCTGAGCAGGTTCTCTAGCTACAACATCTTGTAGTCCTGTCTCAGAATCCAATTCCGGTTCATTCACTACATGTGGTTCTTGAACTTCTTCAAGCTCTACCTTTTCAGTCTTTCTTGATAAGAACTCTTTCTCCAAGAAGACACCAGTCCTTGCGACAAACACTTTGCCCTCAGACGGTAGGTAAAAGTAATACCCTTTCGTTTCCTTAGGATATCCCACCAGATAACATTTATCCGATTTGGGTTCCAGCTTGTCAGGCATTTGACGTCTCACGTATGCCTCACAGCCCCAAATTTTAATGAACGACATACTAGGACGCTTCCCAGTCCATATCTCATATGGTGTCTTCAGAACCGTTTTAGTTGGAGCGCGATTCAATGTCATTGCAGCAGTCTCTAAAGCAAAACCCCAAAAGGAAACAGGCAAGTCTGCATGACTCATCATCGAACGTACCATGTCTAACAGAGTACGATTTCTCCTCTCAGACACACCATTATGTTGTGGTGTTCTAGGTGGAGTGAGCTGTGATACAATACCACACTCTTTCAGATGATCACGGAACTCATGACTCAGGTATTCGCCACCTCGATCAGATCGGAGTGCTTTAACCCTTTTACCCAACTGGTTTTCTACTTCATTCTTGAACTCTTTGAACTTTTCAAAGGTCTCGGATTTGCACTTCATAAGATACACATATCCGTATCTACTGAAATCATCAGTAAATGTAACAAAGTAGAAATACCCTCCTCTAGCCATGGAACTCATGGGTCCGCATACATCACTATGTACAACACCCAAGAGATCCTCAGCCCTCTCAGTATAACCAGTGAAAGGAGCTTTAGTCATCTTGCCTAACAAACAAGATTAGCATCGCTCAAATGATTCATAATCAAATGAGTCCAAAAGTCCATCTCTATGGAGCTTGGATATGCGCTTCTCGTTGATATGGCCCAAACGACAATGCCAGAGAAAAGTAGGGTTCGAATCATTTGTTCTTAGTCTTTTATTATTTTCTACATTACAGATCAGATGGTCCAAGTTCAAAATGTAAAGACCATTAAACAATTGGGCTACAGCATAACAAACATCATTCTTAAATATAGAACAACAATTGTTCTTAATTATAAAAGAAAATCCAATCATGTCCAAACATGAAATAGATATAATGTTTCTAGTTATCGCCAGAACAAAATAACAGTTATCTAGTTCTATTACAAGCCCACTGGGCAAAGAAAGACGGTAAACTCCTACGGCTACAGCAGCAACTCTTGCTACATTGCCGACGCGGAGGTCCACCTCCCCTTTACTCAGCAATCTTCTCCTTCCCAGTTCCTGCACATTTGTACAAATGTGAGAACCACATCCGGTATACAATACCCAAGATGAAGGAGCAGAAAGGTTTATCTCTATAACGTAAACATTAGAAGCGGAAGTCATACCTCCCCTCAATTTCTGCAGACCCTCAATATACGAAGGACAGTTCCTCCGCCAATGACCAGCCTTGCCACAGTGGTGGCATTTCCCATCCTTCACCGTGCTCTTCTTTTTCATCAGTGCTGAAGACTTGGGCTCAAGATATGACTTAGGTCCTACCTTCGTCTTCTTGGAGCCCTTGGCTTTGCCCTTGCCCTTATGCACCATCAGTATGGGGCTGGCAGGCTTGGCCTTCTTCATGTTGATTTCGGCAGTTCTCAACATGCCTAGGAGTTCGGGCAGTGTCTTGTCTATCTCATTCATGTTGTAGTTCAAGACAAACTGCTCATAACTGTCCGGTAACGATTGCAGGATCAGATCCGTGGCCAACTCTTGACCAAGAGGAAACCCAGCCTTTCAAGGTTCTCTATATACCCAATCATCTTGAGTACGTGAGTCCCTACTGAGTCTCGAACTCCCATCTTGCACTGAAACAATGCTTTCGTAATGTCGAACCTCTCTTGATGAGCCTGCCCTTGAAACATTTTCTTGAGATGCTCGTCAATCTCCTTGCACCCCATGTTCTCATGTTGCTTCTGAAGCTCAGAGTTCATGGTGGCAAGCATAAGGCACTCGACATCCAAAGCATCGTCAGTATACTTCTTATAAGTATCTTTCTCAGCACGGGAAGAGTTCCCGGTCGGCACCTCGGGGGCTTCTTCTTCCAAGACATAGAGCTTTCGCTCTTGCCTGAGAACAATTCTCAGGTTCCTATACCAGTCCATGTAATTTGTCCCACTGAGCTTATCCTTCTCAAGGATGGCTCTCAGAGACAACGTGGAGTGCGCAACGCTTGCCATGGAATTCTACAAGAATTTATGCAGAATAAAATCAGTACCTAAATTTCAATTACAATTTATTCTAATTAGGACTTCAATTAAAAAAACTCCCACTATTTTATTCGAAATGATAGCCCTCACTAACAATTCGAAGAGTTCATGCGAGCTACTCTCTTAGTGGACAAGATCCGTATTTCACCAACACTATGAGTCCGCTTTGGCGTTCCTCTCACGATGCGGTTATTTAGGTAGGCAACGCTTGCCAATTGCATCCTCATGCAATTCTTGTATGGTTGGTGAATAACTCCTTATTCGCATCCATCATATGGTGCATGCCAACCATATGCCTCTAGGCACTCAACCTTTGAGGTCACCTAGTTAAGCTGGACCCGATGTCGACAGTGGGATATCACAATTATCCGCTCGCACCCTTACCAAGATAGATTGATGCACCTTGCTTTAGCAAGCCCACACTTCATCGATCGAGGCAGGAAGAGTGTCATTCATCGGAAGGCATCCGAACACTTAATATTTGATGAAGGGATTTCAAATATAGGTTAACAATTAACCATGATCAACATTTGATCGACGTGCACATCCAAAGAAAAACAATTCTTCTAAAACCACATGCATCCCTTATGTGCACATCCTGACACCATCAACATTTGATAGAAGGAAGGGTTAAATCTGAACATCCGGAAATTTCCAAATCCTCAGATTTACATGCATTGTACAAAGGCAAAGACAGCTCAACTTAAAGCAGTAGACAAGCTCATCTCTCTTTGTTGGATTCAAAATCCAAAACAAAATCGAGGGATGGTTACTGCTAAGGAGATCACAATTTCTAACACTTAGAAATCCACCGAAATTCCAATCGTTCTTGGCGAGGTACCAAGACTAAATCTAGACATTTAGAACACTTCTAAATCCCTAGGTTTACACGCACTGGAATAACAAACTTCCAAAACAACGATCATGGCCGGGACCTGGCTCTGATACCACTGTTGGGTTTCTCTATAGGGTTGGCACAACGCTTGTGCACGCAGCGGAAAAATAAATATCAAGAAAAACCCAAAGAGATGTGGATCGGGCTATGAACGTTGAATCAAGAAGTTAGCAAAACTAGGCAAAAATTACCTCGGTGGCGTTGAGTCACAACCCAACGGAGATGCTCCAAACTTTATCTACTTGCTAGTGGCGAGTTCTACGTGGAATAGTGTCCACGTTTCTGCAGAAGTCCACACGAGAGGGAGAACACTGATCTATCCGTCGCACGGATTATCGGGAAGGAGAACACCGCACCTCGGCTTTCCCACGGACTGCTAGGTCCGCGCCAGGGATTGCAGCACCAGCGACAGTCGCCGGAGAAGAGGCGGTCGACGGAGCAAACACGGCGGCGGCGGAACTCTTCCGTCGGCGGCGGGGATCGGGATCGACGCAGCGAAAGGCGGAATGGCTTCCGTCGGGTTCGATTCGCTACAGGAGAAAATCACGAGCGTGTATGATCCCGAAAACCCTAAGTGTCCTATTTATACCAAAGGTATAAATAAACCCAGGAAAATCGATATCCGCAGACCACCCGAAAATAGGGTTCAGAATCGGCGAGTATCAATCGGTGAGAATCGACGACAATTGGCGAGAATCACTGAGCAGGTTCGGCAAGAATCAGTCGACGAGTATCATATAGGATCGGCGAGAATCAGAGTACAATACTCGACGATTCTCGCCGATCGTCGAGCCGCGCTCGACGATACACAACGATACTCGATGATCGTCGAGCCGCGGTCGACGACAATTGTCGAAGTAGTCGATCGTCGAGAATCAACAATTGATTCCCGACGATTCTCGTCGATCGGCGAGAATCAGAGAGACGATTCTTGCCGATCGGCGGGAATCAGAAGACGATTCTCGACTAATGTCATCGACCCTCGGACGACAATCCCAACCAGCCCTTCAAGGCAACATTTGCCCAACCCGATGATCCTATAAGGCAACACTTTGCCCATAACCCTATTCAGGTCGGTGATTGGTAACCTTTACCAACACAGTCAGTCAACCAACTTCTCCACATCTCTTATGTGCGACCCTGCAGGCTCATATCGCGTTGGCAGTGAGATTACATGTTTGATCACTTCCAGATCATCATGGTGACTCCAACACTTATCCACCTCCATCCCCTTTGACGAAATCATATGGCCAAGGACCAAACCTCCTCGAACCATAAAGTTGCATTTTTCCCAATTTAAAACAAGGCTTGTGTCCTCGCACCGTTGGAGGACACGATCTAGATTGTGAAGGAAATCGGGAAAAGAGCGTCCGAAAACAGAAAGGTCATCCATAAAAACTTCCATAATGTCTTCTACTAGCTCGCCAAAGATCGCTAGCATACATCTTTGGAATGTAGCCAGCGCATTGCAGAGTCCAAATGGCATTCTTCGGTATGCGAAGGTGCCAAACGGGCAGGTAAAAGTTGTTTTCTCTTGATCATCGGGGGAAATGGGGATTTGGAAAAACCCCGATAAACCATCAAGAAAACAATAATATGGATGACCAGATAAACACTCTAAAATCTGGTCCAAAAACGGTAGTGGGAAATGGTCCTTGCGGGTGGTATCATTAAGTTTTCTATAATCAATGCACACTCGCCAACCCGTAACAGTACGAGTTGGGACGAGCTCGTTATGCTCATTCGCCACTACGGTTAGACCGCCCTTCTTGGGCACGACATGCACGGGACTAACCCATGCACTATACGAAATAGGGTAGATAATCCCCTCATCTAATAACTTAATAATCTCGGCTTTAACGACGACTTTCATGTTTGGGTTAAGACGACGTTGCAGTTGAATCGTTTTGCGGCAATTATCGTTAAGAAATATCTTATGGGTGCAAAAGGAGGGGCTAATCCCCTTTAAGTTGGAGATTTGTCACGCAATTGCGTGGCGATGTTTAAGTAAAACTTCCAATAAATTGGAAGTCTCTGAATCACTCAAGTCCAAAGAAATAATAACGGGAAGCGTATCGCCTTTTCCCAAAAAAGCGTATTTGAGTGATGCGGGTAAGGGTTTGAGGTGTAGGATGGGCGGTTCTTCTAGGGAGGTTTTAATTCCTATGTCTTTCTTACCAATTGGTTCGAAAGGCAAGTCTATAGAGGTATCCTCATTGTAGTTAAAATTTTCGAGCTCATAAATATCGTCATTTAAAAATACGGACTCGAAAACGGGAGAAGAACAATCTCCAAAAAACGGTATCTAAAGAATAGCAAAAATCGTCACTCGATCACAAATTGTCCATCGAGGGATTAATTGAGAAAGTAACTTGATCATCTCCTACTCGGAGGAGAAGACTATCATTACTAACATCTATTAGTGCGCGGGAGGTGGCGAGAAAAGGGTGACCGAGTATTATTGGTACCTCGGCGTCCTCCTCGATGTCTAAGATGACGAAGTCTACCGGAAAGGTAAACTTATCTACTCGGATAAGGACGTCCTCCACTACCCCGATAAGGAACTTAACCGAGCGATCCACTAATTGGATTTGCATATTCATAGGACTAGGAGTACCCAAACCTAAACGTTGAAAGAGCGAGAATGGCATCAGATTAATGCTAGCCCCTAAATCAGTTAAGGCGTATTTTACTAATATATTGCCAAAAAGGCACGGGATGGAAAACCGTCCCGGGTCGTTTTGTTTTGTGGACAATTTATTAGTAAGGGCCGCCGAGCAGACAGCGTTGAGAGATACATGCGAAATATCCTCTAATTTACGTTTATTAGAAAGTAATTCTTTTAAAATTTTCGCATATTTGGGCATTTGCGAGATAGCCTCGCAAAAAGGTACATTAATATGAATTTGTTTTAATAATAAAATAAATTTTTCGTATTGCGCGTCCTTACGCTCGTTATCTAATTTATGCGGATATGGTAAGGCCTTGTTTAAAATAATTTTTTCATTTAAAATTGGTAAAGGCTGCGTAAACGAAGAGGAGGGAAGAGGGGTCGGAGGTGAAATATGTACCCGTGGATCGATCCGTTTTGGATCGATCACCTCCTTTCCGCTACGGAGGGTTATAGCATTGGCGTTCTCCCGCGGATTGGGCTCTGTGTTTCCCGGCAGTGCCCCGAGCGCGCGCTCGGACATCATCCTAGCCAGTTGTCCAACCTGTTGTTCAAGTGTTTTTAGTGATCCGGTGATGTTCCGGATATTTGATTTGTTGGACGCTATATATTTAGAAAAATTCTCCTCCATCGGGGAGGGTTTTGGAAGAGGAGGAAGAAATCCGGGCGCATAAGAAATGGGGGGACGCTGAGCATTGTTCGGGTTACTCCAAGAAAATTTGGGGTGATTCCTCCAACCCGGATTATAGTTATTACTATAAGGGTTTTTGTTGGGTTTGAAGGAAGGACGACCCGCATTTCCTACAAAGTACACGAACTCTTCAGCCACACAGACGTTAGGGGGGATAAAATAAGGCGGAGTGGAGGAGGCAGCAGACATCTCCGCCACCTGCTTTGTTAACCTTTCAACTTGAAGGGTTAAAAGAGCAGTGGTATCCACTTCAAAAAGGCTGACCGCGGGCTTTGGGCGTCCCCGCGGGACGTTCCATTGATAGGCGTTCATAGCCATCTCTTCGAATAAAGCCTGGGCGGCCTCGGTGGTTTTGTTATTCAAGGTACCCCCGGCAGCCGCGTCAATCATTTGACGCGTCTGAAAATTAAGGCCGTTATAAAAATTTGTACCTGCAACCACGTTGGCAGCACATGGTGCGGGCACCGGTGGAGGAACTCCTTAAACTGTTCCCAAGTCTCATAAAGAGACTCGGGTTCATTTTGCACAAACGAAGAAATGTCTGCCAGCAACTTTGCAGTTTTTGCGGGTGGAAAGTACTTCGTTAGGAACCGCTCCATCAACTCAGCCCACGTGGTGATACATCTTCGCGGAAGGGAATTCAACCACGCCTTGGCTTTGGACTTAAGGGAAAAAGGAAATAGGAGCAAGCAAATGGCGTCATCATTGACGCCATTAATTTTGAAGGTGTCGCATATTTCCAAAAAGTTGGACAAGTGGACATTCGGGTCTTCATCCAGCAGTCCAACGAACTACACGGCATTTTGTACCATTTTAATGACACTTGATTTTATTTCAAAATTATTATTCGCCACCGTAGGGCGAACAATACTAGACCCAGTATCGTCCAAATTCGGTCGGACGTTGTTGGGTATTGTATCCACAATGTACCTGATTTGAAGAAGCCCCTGGACAAGCTAAGGTCAATAGACTATGTATTTGATAAACTTTTTCAAGTTGTACTTGCAGTTTCTCCACGCTAAGTGCACACCAATGTCAGGGTGCAGTAGGTCAATATACACGGGTCTGCACGACGTAATCCCTCGTTGAGCAGATCAGTGTGTTGGCCTATGTGTACTCTCTCTATTGGAGTGCACTTGCTTTCAAGTACAGGGCCGTTCATATGCAAGCAAAAACAAGGAGCATGGAGGATCAAGGAGCAGCTCCTAGGTGGAAGACGAAAAATCGTCCAAGGCAAATTCGACGAGAATCACCAAGTGATTCTCGCCGAATCGGCGAGAATCACTAGTGATTCTCGCCGAATCGACGAGAATCATCAGTGATTCTCGCCGACTCCTTCTGGCCATCTCAAAATGGTGCCAAGTAAGATTCGGCGAGAATCACTTGTAATTCCCGCCGAACCAGTGGTCAAGCAGCCCATGAATACAAAGTCAAATTCGTTGAGAATCGACAAGTGATTCGACGAGAATCACAAACGATTCTCGACGAATCGTCGAGAATCACTTGGTGATTCTCGCCGATTCGTCGAGAATCGTCTGCGATTCTCGCCGATTTTTACTTGGTGTTTTCTCAGAATGCTGCTGAACCGGATTCTGCTTTTGGACTAGTTTGAACCGGAATTTGGGGATTCCTTTTGTGGGTCCCACAAACGGTCAAAATTGCTGTATCTTCAGGGTATAAATACATGGGTATTTTGAACAGTACACAGACAGAAAAATACGCCGAGCTCACGGAAACCCTAAGATCGCGAAATCTTTCCGCCGCCTCCATCGCCGCTCGCACCAGTCCGTCGCCGCCACTGATCGATCTTCTTCCCGATCTCCGGCGACAGTAGCTTAGCAAGGCTTGAGTCTCACGCGTCTATCCAGAGATCCTTTGTCTCTCGATTTGTTGATCGGAAACACTTCCCATCCGAATCAATCGAGACGACCGATCCTCGTGTGACCGTTGGAAGACCGAGCTTGCTTCGCAACGAAGTTTGGATCTCCAAGTTCAGCAGCTGCTCTTCATCGTAGCCGCCGATCCCGAAGCTAGCCGCCGCTCGTGTGCCGCCGCCGGTTCCGGGGAAATCCTCTCCAAGAGAGACCAAGGTCGTAGACTCTTCATCGACTTCAAGAACACGTCGTCGAACAAAGAGGAACACCGTAGTCTCCAAGAGAATTTTGTATCACGTGTACATTCTACATTTATTTTATTGTAAAGGAACTTTTGTTCCGTGTTGTAAGGGTTGGGTGCAACCCGTTTTGTGGGAGTGTTGACTCTCACGTGTGGAAGGGCTCCTTCCGTTAGTGCAGGGATTGGATTTCAATCCCGTTGGAGAAGTGACCGAGTCGTCCCTTGTTGGGGAGATAGGTCGTAGGGGGAAAGTGGATGTACCCAAGTCGGGGAACCACTATAAATCTGCTGTGTATTCTGTGTGCTGTGGTTTTTGTTTTTATTGTGCAGGTACATCCATAAATTCCGCAGAAGAACCACACGTCACCTATTCCCCCCCATAGGTGCACATAGTTGACACTAGGTGGACTTTCAAGTGGTATCAGAGGGAGGTTACTCATCAAGAGGTTAACACCTTGAGTAGAATCCTGCCACTAGTGTCAACAAGGAGACTTACATTTACTATGGACGGGCTCAAGTACTCCGGCAAGATCCCAGTGTGCAACAGACTCAACTTTCCTATCTGGAAGGAAAGGATCAGGTTCTACATGGAAGCAGTGGACCCTCGACTGTTCATGATCGTGCTGGAGGGACCTTATGTCCCCACTAAGGCCTCCACCATTGATCCCACCAAGAAAGTGCCGAAGACACTCTCTGAAATGGAGAAGGATGAGATGGTCCTAGTGGGCCTTGACATGAAGGCAAGAAACATCCTGGTCAGTGCAGTTGATGACTCGATGATGCAGAACTTCAGCAACTGCAGGACAGCTCAGGAGATCTGGCAGTGTCTGATCATTCTTATGGAGGGCACAGATGAAGTGAGGGATGATCGGAGATCCCTCCTGAACCAGAAGTATGAAGCCTTCAGAAAAGGGCCGAAGGAAGAGATCGGGGTCACATACGAGAACTTCCTAAAGATTGTCAACGCCCTCAAGGGGTACGGAAGAGTGTTCACCAATGGTGAACTCAATGACAAATTCCTTAGGTCCCTTACTAAGGAATGGGACACTAAGATCTGCGCCATCAGAGAATTTGGCAGACTGGCAGAAACTGATCCACAAATCCTGTTTGGGAAGCTGATGTCCTATGAGCTTCAGCTGAACACCAGGAAAGCTGAGGAAGAAGCAGAAAAGGCTGCTGCAAAAGAAAAGACTGTGGCTCTAAAAGCCAGTCACTCCAGAAAAGGGAAGAGCATGGTGTCGTACCGTGCCAGGAAAAAGGATGAGGAGGACTCCGATCCATGCTCCTCCAGCTCAGAACTGTCGGAGGAGGATTTCTCCCTCATCACTCGAGAGTTCAAGAAGTTCCTCAAGATGAGGAATCAAAGAAAGAGAGACGGCTCCTCTTCCAGACATCAGAAGAAAAACTACTCTTCTGACAGGTATGCATCTAAACCTAATAAACATCGTTCTTCTGACATTATTTGCTTTGGATGTAATAAGCCAGGGCACGTCGTGGCCGACTGCTATCAAGGCAAGAGGGAAAAAAGGAAAAGAAGAGGAGCACAAGTCCTCCAGAGACAAGAAGAAGGAGCGAAGCTACATCGCTAAACGGCCAAAGACACTAAGTGAGTCTGATTCCTCAGACTCCAGTGATGATGAAGAAGCCTACTTCGGGCTGGTGGGTCGATCGGACTCAGAAGGAGAATGCCCCCATTCACTGGGAAGGTAAAAGCTCACACCCCTCTCTCCGACTCCGACTCTGATCCTGAGTCTCAGGATGATGAACCTGAGGATGGCCCTTCGGCCCGTGAAGCTGAGCTCCTCGAAAAGTATGAGCTTCTGCTCAACACTTTCGACGAGTGCCGCAAGAGACTGAAGGCTGAGAAGAAGGAAGTAAAATTCCTTAAGGGTGAGTGTGTATCCCTAAGGGAAGAGGTCACTAGCTTGATCTCTCTCAGACAGGAGCACATTGACCTAACTTCAAAGCACTCAGAGTCTTTGAAGCTCCTTGATCTCAAGCAGGAGGAAGTCAACAAATTGGAAGAACTTCTTGCGGCAGAAAGGAAGATCGTACAGAGCTTCTCTATGCCAAAAACAGTGCTTCCAGTCGTTGACACCTTCTCTGCTCAGGCCAAAGGAGCTGGCTTGGGGCATATTGGGGCATCTGGTTCTTCATCTAGGAGAAACAAGAACCAGAGGAAGAATAAGGCCGCCAAGAAGGCCTCTGCTGATGAAAAGGGGAAGGCTCCTCTTAGTCCTGTTGCGTTCAGAAAGCCTGGCTTTCCTTGCAACCAACATGATTTTGAGTCAACATTTGGGCATCATTTCTGGCCCTCGGTTGCAAAGCCTAAGAGCCGGTATGACGGTTGGAACTTCCCCCGGAATTTTGGTGAGAGTGCCTTCAAGGCACCTTATGAGGAAATCCACATAGGAAGTTATGGTCCATTCTCTAGCGGCCATAATGGAAAGCAGGCACCAAAGGCCAAGCCTGTTATACAGAAGGTGACAAAGTCATGTGACTGTTGTCACCATGAGGTCTCCACCTCCAGATCCAAGGCCCCAGCTGCACCCACCGTTCCCAGGGTAAGGCAGGAGCCTAGGAAGAGATACAACAGGTTCGACTGTTGGTGCTGTGGCAAAGTCGGTCACTTTGCCGTGGATTGTTGGTTTAATCCAAGACATTACGAGACTCCCCATGTTAACAATGCGAGGCCGACCACTCGTAGGGTTAACCAACCGAGGGGGAGTGTGCTAACCAGGAATCTAGGACCCAAAGTCGATTGGGTTCCTAAGGCGACTTAATTTTGTTTTGCAGGAATGTCCAAAGGCCACCAAAATGCCAATCTGGTATTTGGACAGTGGATGCTCCCGGCATATGACTGGGACAAGAAGCCTGCTGCATGATTACACTCCCGTCGAGAATGGACCCAAAGTCATCTTCGGAGGGTCAGATCGAGGAATCACCAGAGGTTACAGTATGATTTCCAATGGTATAATCTCTATCACCGACGTGGCTTATGTTGAAGGGTTAAACCATAACCTAATCAGCGTAAGTCAGTTATGTGACAAAGGTTATGACGTTAAGTTCTGCAAGGATAAATGTCTGATAATTTCACGTACCTCTTCTGAGACGGTATTATCAGGCATTAGGAGCAGAAATATCTTCTGCTTAGATTTTCTTAGTATAGATTCATCTACCCCCGTATGCCTTGTGGCAACAGGCAGTGCATCTCTTTGTGAACAATGGCACAAGAGATTGGCACATATTAATTATAAGACAATTAGTATGCTATTTTCTAAGAATTTAGTAAGAGATGCTCCCAGTATCAAGTGCATCAAGGATAGCCCCTGTCATGCATGCCAGATGGGCAAATAGACACGGGCTACCTTTAAGAGCATTGCAGACAAAGACTCTTCCCGATGTCTTTACCTGTTACATATGGACTTGTTTGGTCCAATGCAAGTTCATAGCTTGGGAGGCAAATCATATACGCTAGTGATAGTTGATGATCACTCTCGGTTTACATGGGTGTTCTTTTTGAAACGAAAGTCAGATACTTTTGACATCTTCACTAATTTTGTCAAGCAGGTTCAGAATGAATTTAACTGCTCCGTGGTCAAAGTCAGAAGTGACCATGGAACAGAATTCGAATCTGGTGCTATGACAGAATTCTGTGAAGAACACGGTATCTTTCATGAGTTTTCCTCCCCACGCACTCCTCAGCAAAATGGGGTTGTGGAGAGGAGAAATAGAACTCTCATTGAAGCCTGCACGACAATGCTGAAAGACGCCTCTCTCCCGGAATACTTCTGGGCAGAGGCTGTCAATACAGCGTGTCATGCACAAAACCGAGCATTGATCAACAAGCATCATCGTAAGACGCCCTACGAGCTACTGAAAGGCAGGAAACCAACCATGTCCTACTTAAGGATTTTTGGTTGCCGATGCTATGTACTAAATAATGGGAAGTACCCGCGTACTAAATTCGGTGAAAAATGCTTCGAAGGCATATTCATGGGCTATAGTTCCCATAGTCGGGCATATAGGGTCTTCAATAAGAAAACCCTAGTGGTAGAAGAATCAATAAATGTTGTATTTGATGAAGGAAGTTTGCTTCACAGCAACTCTTCCAATAGTTTTCTTGAAGATGCAGGTGCACGATTGAAACAGCTGAGTCTGGATGAGCCCGCTAAAGATGACACTCCTAAGTATGTCAAAGTGTCCACCTCCACGTCATCTGAAAATGTCGAAGATCAAGATGAATCAAATCTCTTGGAAGAAAGAGAAGCCCAAGAAGTAGTTGAAGCTCCAGACGCCAGACTTCTAGAGCTCCGTCACGTGAGGGATCATCCTAGAGAACAGATCATCGGGGATCCTCGTGTCGGCGTCAGAACTCGAAGAGGTACAACTAACGAAGTATTGCATCTAAGCTTCCTGTCACAGGTAGAGCCAAAGAAGTTCGACGAGGCGAACAAGGATGCGGCATGGATTCTGGCCATGCAAGAGGAACTACATCAATTCGAACGGTGCAAAGTTTGGACGCTGGTTCCCAGACCATATAAGCAGAATGTGATCGGCACAAAGTGGATCTTCAGAAACAAGCTGGATGAACATGGTGTCATTGTAAAGAACAAAGCCAGGCTGGTGGCTCAAGGTTACCGACAGGAGGAAGGGATTGATTTCGACCAGACCTTTGCACCAGTAGCAAGGCTGGAGGCAATCAGGTTGTTCCTGGCGTATGCTGCAGTCAAAGGATTCACAGTCTATCAAATGGATGTGAAATCGGCATTCCTGAATGGAGACCTGAAAGAGGAAGTATACGTCGCTCAACCCCAGGTTTTGTCGATCCTACGTTTCCCAATCATGTTTATTTCTTAATAAGGCCTTATATGGGTTGAAACAAGCTCCACGAGCTTGGTATGAGACTTTATCTAGTTTTCTTCTTGAGAACAAGTTCTCCAGAGGTAAAATAGATAAAACATTGTTTCTCAGGGAAGTCAAAGGCAAGATTTTGCTGGTGCAAATCTATGTCGATGACATAATATTCGGCTCAACGGACAACAATCTTTGCAAAAAGTTTTCTAAACTTATGCAAGGAAAGTTTGAAATGAGCAGTATGGGAGAGCTTAAGTATTTCTTAGGCCTTCAAGTGAAACAGTCTGAGGATGGAATATTCATCTCTCAGACGAAGTTCACAAATGAACTCCTTAAGAAATTCGGCATGGAGAGTGCAACCTCTATGAGGACTCCAATGGGATCCCCCATGTCTCTGGATAAGGATGAGAAAGGTAAACCTTTCGATGAAACCAAATACAGAAGCATCATTGGATCCCTGCTCTACCTTACTGCCAGTAGACCGGATATTATGTTCTCCACATGTGTCTGTGCCAGATATCAGGTGAACACTAAGGAATCTCACCATGTCGCTGCAAAGCGAATTCTAAGATACCTTAAAGGTACTCCTAATCTTGGCTTGTGGTACCCGAGAAACAATGATGTCGAGCTAATAGGCTTTTCAGATGCTGATTTTGCAGGGAGTAGGGATGACAGGAAAAGTACTTTCGGGACGTGCCAATTCCTCGGAAGAAGGCTTATCTCATGGAACAGCAAGAAGCAGAACTGTGTGGCTACCTCCACAGCAGAATCTGAGTACATCTCCGCAGGCAGCTGTTGCGCACAACTCCTTTGGATCCGAAATCAGTTGGCCGACTACAACCTTCAGTTCAAGGAAGTTCCTATGTACTGCGACTCCTCCAGTGCTATTGCCATTGCCAACAATCTTGTCTCGCACAGCAGAACGAAGCATATTGAAGTGCGCTACCACTTCATTCGGGAGCACGTGGAAAACAAGGACATCTCTCTCTGTTATGTCCCCACGGACAGGCAGATTGCTGATATATTCACAAAGCCCTTAGACGAGGCAAAGTTCAATCTTTTCAAGACTGAATTGGGGATGCTCAATTATGAAGAATGAAGACTACAGAAGCTTCCGACCCGTGCATGATCTGAGGGGGAGCTAAGGGCCAAAGGTTACTGACCCCGATTTGCCGAAGCCGAAAAGGGGGAGATTACCCTCTCGGGGTCAAGGCTAAGGTGGCTCCAGCTTGCTCCCAAGCAATCGGTATTGGTAAGGGATGACTCCACTTAATGATGTTAAGTTTATGGCTTTCAATTGCTTTCCTTTCCATTTGCTTTATTCACCTTAGCTTGTAGGGTTTAGGCTTCTTCAAATAGGGGGAGATTGTTGGGTATTGTATCCACAATGTACCTGATTTGAAGAAGCCCCTGGACAAGCTAAGGTCAATAGACTATGTATTTGATAAACTTTTTCAAGTTGTACTTGCAGTTTCTCCACGCTAAGTGCACACCAATGTTAGGGTGCAGTAGGTCAATATACACGGGTCTGCACGACGTAATCCCTCGTTGAGCAGATCAGTGTGTTGGCCTATGTGTACTCTCTCTATTGGAGTGCACTTGCTTTCAAGTACAGGGCCGTTCATATGCAAGCAAAAACAAGGAGCATGGAGGATCAAGGAGCAGCTCCTAGGTGGAAGACGAAAAATCATCCAAGGCAAATTCGCCGAATCGACGAGAATCATCAGTGATTCTCGCCGACTCCTTCTGGCCATCTCAGAATGGTGCCAAGTAAGATTCAGCGAGAATCACTTGTAATTCCCGCCGAACCAGTGGTCAAGCAGCCCATGAATACAAAGTCAAATTCGTTGAGAATCGACAAGTGATTCGACGAGAATCACAAACGATTCTCGACGAATCGTCGAGAATCACTTGGTGATTCTCGCCGATTCGTCGAGAATCGTCTGCGATTCTCGCCGATTTTTACTTGGTGTTTTCTCAGAATGCTGCTGAACCGGATTCTGCTTTTGGACTAGTTTGAACCGGAATTTGGGGATTCCTTTTGTGGGTCCCACAAACGGTCAAAATTGCTGTATCTTCAGGGTATAAATACATGGGTATTTTGAACAGTACACAGACAGAAAAATACGCCGAGCTCACAGAAACCCTAAGATCGCGAAATCTTTCCGCCGCCTCCGTCGCCGCTCGCACCAGTCCGTCGCCGCCACTGATCGATCTTCTTCCCGATCTCCGGCGACAGTAGCTTAGCAAGGCTTGAGTCTCACGCGTCTATCCAGAGATCCTTTGTCTCTCGATTTGTTGATCGAAAACACTTCCCATCCGAATCAATCGAGACGACCGATCCTCGTGTGACCGTTGGAAGACCGAGCTTGCTTCACAACGAAGTTTGGATCTCCAAGTTCAGCAGCTGCTCTTCATCGTAGCCGCCGATCCCGAAGCTAGCCGCCGCTCGTGTGCCGCCGCAGGTTCCGGGGAAATCCTCTCCAAGAGAGACCAAGGTCGTAGACTCTTCATCGACTTCAAGAACACGTAGTCGAACAAAGAGGAACACCGTAGTCTCCAAGAGAAGTTTGTATCACGTGTACATTCTACATTTATTTTATTGTAAAGGAACTTTTGTTCCGTGTTGTAAGGGTTGGGTGCAACCCGTTTTGTGGGAGTGTTGACTCTCACGTGTGGAAGGGCTCCTTCCGTTAGTGCAAGGATTGGATTTCAATCCCGTTGGAGAAGTGACCGAGTCGTCCCTTGTTGGGGAGATAGGTCGTAGGGGGAAAGTGGATGTACCCAAGTCGGGGAACCACTATAAATCTGCTGTGTATTCTGTGTGCTGTGGTTTTTATTTTTATTGTGCAGGTACATCCGTAAATTCCGCAGAAGAACCACACGTCACCTATTCCCCCCCCCCCCCCATAGGTGCACATAGTTGACACTAGGTGGACTTTCAGACGTAATAAGACATTATACGCTCGGCGGCCGCGTTCGGATTAGGGTCGGCCATTACTACGACAGAGGGTTCTCCGATAGATTATTCGGTGTCTAAAGAAGGAATTCGACGTTGAGATCGAATAAGCACAAGGGAGCGTTCGATCTCAGGGTCGAAGTCAAAATCTTTAGAATCGGAGGGTTGTCCACGGGTCATACACCCTAAAAAAATTAAAATGAGAGAAACTTTTTTTTGTTTTTATTTGTTTTGTTTTTTTTTATTTTGGAAAATAAGTAAAATTAAAAGACTCCGGAATTCGGAATAACAACTCAAGAGAGTCCCCGGCAACGGTGCCAAAAACTTGATGGCCTGCGAACAGACTCTTATGTGGGTGGTTGGTTCGATGAGTCGATCGTCGCGGGCTTGCTAAGGTAGGCAAGTGCACCTATCGCAAGTAGTACTCGATATTCTGGAGAATACCGAGACCGTATTGTTCTCGGGGTCGGGTTGATTATTCTTACTCCTCTAGTAGGACTATTATTTTACTGAGAGTACGGTTGAGATTTTACTTAACTAAAGACAGAAAATAAAAGAGCGAAAAATGATTTAGAAAAATTCGATGAAGGGTTAACGCTCGGCACCGAATCGGATTAAGACTAAAATAACTTTTAATAATTACTGAACTTAGTTTTCAAATTAATAAAAGGCAACTTGGTCGTGGAGGTTCCACAGATATGAGCTCACCTAGCTATAGGGATATCGCTCACCTGAACGCTAAGACTATTCGACCGAACGTTAGTCCGACGAAGGATTCCTCTTAACGCCCGCTTTATGCTAAGAACCCCGTTATTGGGTGGGGAACCCAATCCGGAAGAATTACGCTTGTCCTCTCTCGAGGGTATGCACACAACTCTCTCTACCCAGGGGTGATATGTCCATATGCACGGCCTCTCAGCTAGCTAGCGTATGGATAATGAAAATAGGGCCCACACATCGATTTGTGGTCCTACGCGTCGTTAACCCGGGGTAAACCTTAAGTCCTAAAATTAAAGTGAAAATAAAGAACTTTAATTATTTCAAATCATTTTAAAAGTCTCAATGCTCTTCGATGTCGAGGCTAATAACGATTAGCCACACATCGGTATGAGGACGGCTTTATAATTTGATGAGGCGGGAGTTCGTAATTAAGCGCTAAAGGGTTAAAAGAAAACGACATGAAAATAACAAACATTTAAAAGCTGAAAAAGTTAGTGATGAATTGTAAATATACCTATTTTTATGTACATTAATTTAGTTGTTTTCATTTATTTTTGTCATTTTTACTTGTTTTTATTCAATAAATTGCTCCTTTTATTGAAAATATCATACTGACTTATTTTATTTTATTTTTCAGAAAACAATTAAAAATCTGCTAAAAATTGACAGGTCACGCCCGTGACTTCCTGGTCACACCCGTGACCAGGGCGTGACAATGCAAAAACCGTGAAATCAGCAATTTTCGAGAAGAAAAGCTTGACACGCCCGGGGTCATGCCCGTATCACCCGACACGGGGCGTGACCCAACCCGTGTCTACCCGCTCGACGATTTTCAACTCGACATTTTCTGCTCGACGATTGTCGAGTGTCGACACCAACCAACACGCCCAGAGTCACGCCCGTGTCGTAGGGCGTGACCACTCCACCTGGCCGACAAGACCCGCGCGACGACTTTCGGCGCGACCCGCGCCCAGATCCACCTTCTTGACACGCCCAGCGTCACGGCCGTGACCTGGGGCGTGACCGCTGCGTGACCGACACCTGTCCAGCCCGAAGTCCACTTCCAAATCAAATCGACGGCCACCATCAGGAATAGTGCTGACACGCCCCCTGACACGCCCGTGTCAGAGGGCGTGTCCCATGAATGTTTTCCCTATAAATAGCCCCTTGCTGTATGTAATCCTGTTCCCCTTTTGGATCCATTTTGTATAGGGGAAATGTTGCATGGATGCTTCCAAAGTTATATGAGGGATATTTTCTCCCCCTCTCCTTAGCTTTTATTTTCGTGTCTTTGTAACCCATGTTTTTAGTTAATAAAATTTGTTTTTCTTCTCTTATTATAGCTTTGGAATGAATCTATGCAACTCTTCTTTATGCAATCTTATCTTCTTTTCTTGTTTTAACTTAGTTTTTGTTCTCTTTTAAATGGGTGTGTGTGTGTGTGTATGAGTATAGCTTTTTAGTTTTATGTTTTAGTTAATTTTCTTACTTAGTTTTGTTAAGTTAGGAATTTTTATAGCTTTCATAGTTTAGTTTTTAGTGCTTTCTATTTCATTTTTATGAGGTTATAAAGGTATCTGGAAAGTGGTTTTCATCTTCCTTTAACTTAGTTTTTTTTTAGGTTTTAAAACTTTTTATTCTTTTTCTGTTTTATTTCCACTTTTTAAGCTCCTTCATAAAACCATAAGAATGAAAATCTCATCGTTTGAATTTTTCAACTCTTCTTATTTTTGCTTTTTTTTCAAAATCTTTTTGCTCCTTTTATTTTTTTTGTCTTCATTTTAATCATTTCTACCGCATTTTAGCGGTAGAAATGTCATTTTTATTTTTCGAGCACTTGCATTTTCATTTTTATTTGCAAAACATTCTTCCCGTTTAATTTTTCTTTTCACTTTTTATGCATTTCTACCGCATTCTAGTGGTAGAAATGTAGTTATTTTAATTTTTCGGTAACTTAGTTTTTGGCAATTTTTTATGTATGCGCATTTATTTTCGCCTACTCGTTAAGAGTTAAATGGCGCATTGTTTTTATTTCATTTAGTAGAGTGTGTGAGTTTTTACTTTCCTGCAGTGTGCGGGTGTTTACTTTATGTCGAGAGTGAGTGTGTGTGTGTTTACTTTATGTCGAGAGTGTGTGTGCGTGTGTTGCATTTATTTAGTTCTACTTGTTTGAGTAGGACCCGCTTTCTTTCTCCCGCCCACGCATTTGCGTCGGGACTCGCAATTTACAGCTTTCTTCAGTCCTACTCGTTTGAGTAGGACTTGCAATTTTCTGCTTTCCTTTACAGCTTTCTTTTATCGCTTTCATTTACTGCTTTCCTTTTCTGCTTTATTTTTTGCTTTCCTCACAAGCCGTCCTCATTCCGATGAGTGGCTAACTGTTCTTAGCACTCAGTATTGAAGAGCATTGGGACAAATAAAATAGCTTAAAATAATTAAAGGTCTCATTTTTCTAATTAATTAAAGGACTTATGGTTTGCCCGGGGTTAACGACGTGTAGGACCACATATCGATGTATGGGCCATATTTTTGTTTTCCATACGCTAGTCGAGAGGACGTGCGTATGGACAGATCACCCCTTAGCAAAAAGAGTTACGCACTAACCCTCGAGAGAGGAGGCGCGCCAACTCTATCGGATTGGGTTCCCCACCCAATAGCGGGGTTCTTAGCATAATGCGGGCGTTAAGAGGAATCCTTTGTCGGACTAATGTTCAGTCGAATAGTCTTAGCGTTCAGGCGAGCGATAGTCCTAGAGATAAGTGAGCTCATTCTAGTGGAACCTCCACGGCCAAGTCTCCGCCTTAATTAATTAGAAACTTAGGAACTCTTTTTATTTCAAGTATATTTTAGTTCAAATTCTTTTTGGTGCCATCGAGCTAAGCTCTTCATCGGCACCACCTTCATGCTTTCATTTTCTTTCTGCCATTTTCTGCCTTTTTATTATATATAAAATATAACCCGACAAGTTAATTATCGGTAAAATAATAGTCCCCTCCAGGGAAGAGTAGAAATAATCGAACCGACCCCGAGAACAATACGACCTCGATATTCCACCCGAAATATCCTGTACTACTCACGATAGGTGCACTTGCCTCCTTTCGTTGAAACTCGATCTAACCCGTTTTATATCCAAATAAATAAAATACACGCGCGTATTTTATTTATTTGGATATAAAATGGGTTAGATCGAGTTTTAACGAAAGGAGGCAAGTGCACCTATCGGGAGTAGTACAGGATATTCCGGGTGGAATATCGAGGTCGTATTGTTCTCGGGGTCAGTTCGATTATTTCTACTCTTCCCTGGAGGGTACTATTATTTTACTGATAATTAACGTGTCGGGTTATATTTTATATATAATAAAAAGGCAGAAAATGGCAAAAAGAAAATGAAAGCACGAAGGTGGTGCCGATGAAGAGCTTAGCTCGATGGCACCGAAAAGAATTTGAACTAAAATATACTTTAAATAAAAAGAGCTCCTAAGTTTCTAATTAATTAAGGCGGAGACTTGGCCGTGGAGGTTCCACTAGAATGAGCTCACTTATCTCTAGGACTATCGCTCACCTGAACGCTAAGACTATTCGACCAAACATTAGTCCGACGAAGGATTCCTCTTAACGCCCGCATTACGCTAAGAACCCCTCTATTGGGTGGGGAACCCAATCCGGTAGAGTTGGCGGGCCTCCTCTCTCGAGGGTTAGTGCGTAACTCTCTTTGCCAAGGGGTGATCTGTCCATATGCACGTCCTCTCGACTAGCATATGGAAAACAGAAATAGGGCCCACACATCGATATGTGGTCCTACGCGTCGTTAACCCCGGGCAAACCATAAGTACTTTAATTAATTAGAAAAATGAGACCTTTAATTATTTTAAGCTATTTTATTTGTCCCAATGCTCTTCGATACTGAGGGCTAAGAACAGTTAGCCACTCATCGGAATGGGGACGGCTTGCGAGGAAAGCAGAAAATAAAGCAGAAAAGGAAAGCAGTAAATGAAAGCGATAAAAGAAAGCTGTAAAGGAAAGCAGAAAATTGCAAGTCCTACTCAAACGAGTAGGACTGAAGAAAGCTGTAAATTGAGAGTACCAGCGCAAATGCATGGGCGGGAGAAAGAAAGCGGGTCTTACTCAAACGACTAGGACTAAATAAATGCACCATACACACACACACTCTCGACATAAAATAAACACACGCACACTCACTCTCGACATAAAGTAAACACACGCACACTACAGGAAAGTAAAAACTCACACACTCTACTGAACGAAATAAAAACAATGCGCCATTTAACTCTTAATGAGTAGGCGGAAATAAATGCGCATACATAAAAAATTACAAAAAACTAAGTTACCGAAAAATTAAAATAACTACATTTCTACCGCTACAATGCGGTAGAAATGCATAAAAAGTGAAAAGAAAAATTAAACGGGAAGAAAGTTTTGCAAATAAAAATGAAAACGCAAGTGCTCGAAAAATAAAAATGAATACATTTCTACTGCTAAAATGCGGTAGAAATGATTAAAATGAAGACAAAAAAATAAAAGGAGCAAAAAGATTTTGAAAAGAAAGCAAAAATAAGAAGAGTTGAAAAATTCAAACGATGAGATTTTCATTCTTATGGTTTTATGAAGGAGCTTAAAAAGTGGAAATAAAACAGAAAAAGAACAAAATGTTTTAAAACCTAAAAAAAACTAAGTTAAAGGAAGATGAAAACCACTTTTCAGATACCTTTATAACCTCATAAAAATGAAATAGAAAGCACTAAAAACTAAACTATGAAAGCTATAAAAATTCCCAACTTAACAAAACTAAGTAAGAAAATTAACTAAAACATAAAACTAAAAAGCTATACTCATACACACACTCATTTAAAAGAGAACAAAAACTAAGTTAAAACAAGAAAAGAAGATAAGATTGCATAAATAAGAGTTGCATAGATTCATTCCAAAGTTATAATAAGAGAAGAAAAACAAATTTTATTAACTAAAAACATGGGTTACAAAGACACGAAAATAAAATCTAAGGAGAGGGGGAGAAAATATCCCTTATATAACTTTGGAAGCATCCAGGTAGCATTTCCCCTATACAAAATGGATCCAAAAGGGGAACAGGATTACATACAGCAAGGGGCTATTTATAGTGAAAAAATTCATGGGACACACCCTCTGACACGGGCGTGTCTGGGGGCGTGTCAACACTATTCCTGATGGCGGCCGTCGATTTGACTTGGAAGTGGACTTCGGGCTGGACAGGTGTCAGTCATGCATCGGTCACGCCCCAGGTCACGGGCGTGACGCTGAGCGTGTCAAGAAGGTGGATCTGGGCGCGGGTCGGGCCGAAAGTCGTCGCACGGGTCTTGTCGGCCAGGTGGAGTGGTCATGCCCCATGACACGGGCGTGACTCTGGGAGTGTTGGTTAGTGTCAACACTCGGCAAACATCGAGCGGAAAATGTCGAGTTGAAAATCGTCGAGCGGGAGGACACGAGTTGGGTCATGCCCCGTATCGGGTGACACGGGCGTGACCCCGGGCGTGTCAAGCTTTGCTTCTCAAAAATTGCTGATTTCACGATTTTTGCATTATCACGCCCTGGTCACGGGTATGACCAGGAAGTCACGGGCGTGACCTGTCAATTTTTAGCAGATTTTTAATTGTTTCCTGAAAAATAAAATAAGTTAGTATGATATTTACAATAAAAGGAGCAAATTATTGAATAAAAACAAGTAAAAATGACAAAACTAAATGAAAACAACTAAATTAATGTACATAAAAATAGGTATATTTACAATTCATCAAATACCCCCATACTTAAGCTTTTTCTATTCCAGAGCAAAAGTTTGAGGTGAACTTATAAGGAATAGGAAAAACTCTAAGTTTAGCTACCGCTTACTCAATTATAAGAGAGATCTAAATAAATATACGGGGTGTAAGAGTTAAGTTCTAAAATTATGTAGATGATTTAAATAGCGCAAAAGTTTTGGCCAAAAGACTTCTTGATGTAATCAAATAGAAGGCAATATTTGTAATGGTTAAATTAACGAAAATAGTTTGGAATTATATGAACTCTAGCTTATAGGAGTGTTACTGGAAGTAATACAATTTACTAATTATGCTCTCAAATAGATTTTTGAATTAATTCTAGAATCGTGTAATTGGCTAAGGGGGTAGTGGGTTTATGAAGTGGGTTTTGATTTTGAGGTGAGCTAATTTTTTCTTGAACCTCCATTTTTTTTCTTTTGGATTATTAGGAAAATGAAATCTTATTTTCCTAATATGATTTTTGTTTTTCAACTTCATAAGAATAAAACTAACCCAATGTATATGTGTAGGAGTAATGAATTTTATCCTTTTAATCCATAACATATAATCTTTTTTAAATTATTGGGTGCCTATGTTTACGGAACGAAATCTTATTCCCATTGACATAGAATCTTTTAAGGATAAAAATTTTATCATGCAAAGTAAGACATGATAAGTAAGGGGAGAAAAGAAAACTAGATTTTTAATCCTAAAAATATTTGAGATCAACCTTAATAAATTATACGTTCCAATTTTTCAGAAAGCTAAAAGTAAGTATAATTGAATTCTATAGTCGTTATTTCCTAACATAATACACGTGCTCCTATCAATGAAAAATTAGAAGTAGTGCCTAAAATGAGTTCGCTATCTTTAACAAAGCATAATAAATTCTTTAAAACTTAACCCCGGCTATTTAAATTTTTCAATCAATAATTAACAAACGGGTAGTGAACAAAGAATTAATCAAATTCACATATAAATAAACTCAAAACAAAATTTTTGGATAGCAAGAAAATTAACAATTGAGATTTTCGACTTGTTACATAATTAACAAAATATTTTTTTTGATTTTTTAGAGTTTTTATCATATTGTTTTTGTATTTTTTTTATGATTATCGTCTTTTTTTTGTAAATTTTTATAGTTAGTCTTTTTTTGATGCATTTTTGGTTTTTCTAAATTTGTTTGAGCTTTTAGTGTATTTTGCTAAGTTATTTACAAAAAAGAAGAAAGAAAGAGGTGTTACTTTACAAAGAAGATAGTGGGCAAAGAGAGAAATTAATTTTTTGTTTGTTTTTTAAATAATGTACAAAGTAAAAACTCGAAGGCGGCCCACGAACAGACTCTTATTTGGGTGGTTGGTTCGATGAGTCGAACACCGCGGGCAGGCTAAAAAGCGAGCTTTTTCAAAAAAGGAGGAGAAGATGGGGGAAGAGAGATTTTTACAAAAAATATTTACAAAGTAAAAAGAAAAAAATACTTTTTTTTTGATGTTTTATAAGTTTTTTTGTGTGATTTTTTGTTTTATGATTTTTTTGATTATGAATAAAACAAGGAAAAAAATTTTTGATTTTAAGTTTTGTCAAATTTTTTGTATTTTTGATGACTACAAAATAAAAAAAATGTAGAATAGGAAAACACCCTCATACTTAAACCCAACATTGTCCCCAATGTTGCAGCCTAAGTATGCGGAACGATAATAGACAAAATATAATATATACAAAATGAAAAAGTGAGGGTAGAAGCTTCCTTTAAGACGAGTCTCAGATGCCCAAGTAGATCCCTGCATTATTAAAAGAAAAGAAAAGAAGCAAAATAGGATATGATAAAAGCGAAAAAGATAAATTCGGCTAAAAGATATGCGGGCGGTAGGGGGGCAAGTGCGTGGGCGACTCGAAGGTAGATAAGGCCTTAGCTACAGAGTGCGATAGAATGGCGTACCCCTAGCGCGTACAAAAAGGGGAAGCACGCCGAAGCAAAATAAAATATGCAAAATATATACATTTGTTTTTGAAAAAATCAAATTATTATTTTTTTTGTGTTTTTTTAAAGTAGATTTTTTATTTTTTAGTTGATTTTTTAGGTAGGTTTTTTAGTTTTTTTTTTAGGGTTGTTTAGTTTTTAAGTTTTTTTTTTAAAGTTTTGAGTTTTAAGGTTTTTAATAGTTTTTGTAAAGTTTTTGATTTTTAGGTTTTTTTTAGTGTTTTTGTTTTTTTCATCAAATAATGAAAAAATTTTAAGTTTTTTTTTTCATTTTTTTTAGATTTTTTTTGTTTTTGTGTTTTTTTTTCAAATTTTTAGTTTTTTGAGATTTTCGATTTTTAAGTTTTATGGCTTTTTGAATTTTATTTTTTGGTTTATAGGTTTTTCAAAAAAAAATTTAGTTTTATAATTTTGTAAGTTTTTTTTATAGTTTTTATTATTATTATTTTATTATTATTAGTTATTATTAGTAATTTTGTGGGCCCTTTTGTAATTTTTAGTATAGATATATATATAAATAGGTAAAATTAATAGATTTCCAGGGTTCAAAATAATGACTCAAAAATCCACGGCAACGGCGCCAAAAACTTGATTGATTAAAACTCCAAAAATAATTACGGTCACGCGGCGACCCGGCGGTTTTATTTAAGTAAAGCGGAAGTGTTTTTTTATTTAGAAAACGGGGCGCGCGTATTTTATTTATTTGGATATAAAACGGGTTCGATCGAGTTTTAACGAAAGGAGGCAAGTGCATCTATCGTGAGTAGTACAGGATATTCCGGGTGGAATATTGAGGTCGTATTGTTCTCGGGGTCGGTTCGATTATTTCTACTCTTCCCTGGAGGGGACTATTATTTTACCGATAATTAACTTGTCGGGTTATATTTTATATATAATAAAAAGGTAGAAAATGGCAGAAAGAAAATGAAAGCATGAAGGTGGTGCCGATGAAGAGCTTAGCTCGATAGCACCGAAAAGAATATGAACTAAAATATACTTTAAATAAAAAGAGCTCCTAAGTTTCTAATTAATTAAGGCGGTGACTTGGCCTTGGAGGTTCCACTAGAATGAGCTCACTTATCTCTAGGACTATCGCTCACCTGAACGCTAAGACTATTCGACCGAACGTTAGTCTGACGAAGGATTCCTCTTAACGCCCGCATTACGCTAAGAACCCCGCTATTGGGTGGGGAACCCAATCCGGTAGAGTTGGCGCGCCTCCTCTCTCGAGGGTAAGTGCGGAACTCTATTTGCCAAGGGGTGATCTGTTCATATGCACGGCCTCTCGACTAGCGTATGGAAAATGAAAATAGGGCCCACACATCGATATGTGGTCCTACGCATCGTTAACCCCGGGCAAACCATAAGTACTTAAATTAATTAGAAAAATGAGACCTTAAATTATTTTAAGCTATTTTATTTGTCCCAATGCTCTTCGATATTGAGGGCTAAGAACAGTTAGCCACTCATCGGAATGGGGACGGCTTGCGAGGAAAGCAGAAAATAAAGAAGAAAAGGAAAGCAGTAAATGAAAGCGATAAAAGAAAGCTGTAAATGAAAGCAGAAAATTGCAAGTCCTACTCAAACGAGTAGGACTGAAGAAAGCTATAAATTGTGAGTCCCGGCGCAAATGCGTGGGCGGGAGAAAGAAAGCGGGTCCTAATCAAATGAGTAGGACTAAATAAATGCAACACACGCACACACACTCTCGATATAAAGTAAACACACGCACACTCCTCTCGACATAAAAGTTAAACACACGCACACTGCAGGAAAGTAAAAAACTCACACACTCTACTGAATGAAATAAAAACAATGCGCCATTTAACTCTTAACGGAGTGGCGGAAA